>VWYI01030906.1:33916-47319 GCA_013399455.1 Anthoscopus minutus | reverse complement strand
GGCGTGGAGTGGATCAGAACGCGAACCGCTCCAGCCACCTCCGGAGTTCTGCCGCGGTCGCCAGAAAACTGTTGCCCAATTCGAAGAAAAACACAAACAACCGAAGTCGTTTATGCGGTGCTTTATTGTGGGCCCGGGAGCCTGTGGACTAGCGTCCAAAGACAGAGCTCCACTCCACAGAAAATTTACAGGGTTTTTATATGTTTCATTACATGATTTCTTCATCGTAACAAATTCTTACTTAGTTCTAACACCTGGTACTATTATCTCTCTGACATTTAGGTCTCTGCCAAAAGGTACATTCCTTAGATAAGTGATTATCTCTTAGTTACATTGCTTACTTTACAAATTTTACTATGATAGTTCATCTACAGGTTACATGCGGCCTACCAAGCCTTAGCATAACTACTACTACTGTCAACTATTAAGGTTCTCTACTATTTAAATATAGTTTGTTTAATCAAAACGGCAACAAAACCACAGCTTTTCTGATTTGCTAGAATAAAACGAGGATTTTTTTGACCTTACTTCTTCATGTGCTAATCTTTTAGGAAGAAGGAATGAATTTGCTGAACAGGGAAACTGTTCGTGAAAGGTGAGCACTAAGGCAAAGCAGAACAGTCACTGCAGCCATCTGTGGGCCCAGGACAATACATTTCTTTTCTTCTTTATAGAGAAGTGCAAGTAGCAATGCAGATGAGCCACTCATGGGAGGAGAGCTTGAGCCTGGTAATGCATTCATGCTTTAATTTGTATTTCTATCATCAGTATCAGGACACTAGAGACTGTCATGTCAACATTTCCTTTGATACTTTGACCTACAGTTAAGTTGTTAGTATAGCACTGGTTTCGATTAGCAATTTTTCACACTAACAAGGCATGGAATTATCAATTGTTCAGGGTACATGTGGTTTCCTTGGGGTGCTGTGTCAACAGGAAATTGCATGGATATCTGCCTATTGAAATTTTCTTCCATGTTCTGATACTCTCCATGTAATGTTTAAGGCTTTTTTTTTGTGTTAAGCATGAACTCATAAATGCCTGCCTAAAAATTGTTGATATGATGGAGGATAACTTTGGGATTTCACACCAATCAGTCCTTGTTACGGTACCTGCTTGTTACATTAATTATGTGTACTGTTTACAGAGTGACAATGATTTTGAAAAATCTCTATCACCAAAGCAAGTAGACTTTGTTCCAGTTTCTCCAGCTCCTTCACCTACACGAGGAAT
This sequence comes from Anthoscopus minutus, assembly GCA_013399455.1. Classification (NCBI taxonomy): domain Eukaryota; kingdom Metazoa; phylum Chordata; class Aves; order Passeriformes; family Paridae; genus Anthoscopus; species Anthoscopus minutus. The sequence continues at coordinate 46,086 of VWYI01030906.1, read as the reverse complement.
AGGGAAGGTGAGCAAAATGTGGTAATAATGGTTTTATCTTAAGTAGAGCTAAATAAATTCAGCCAAATTAGTAGCAAAAGATTAGGATGCCTGCTCCTTTCTACCATAGCTGCAAACAGGAAGCTAGATATTAAATAAAACACCCTAAAACCCCAAAGCAGAAAATAGCAGCTGCTCATCATATGAATGTGAATTTCTGTGATTAATAAAAAACAAATAAGTCTCTTTAACCAGAGTACAGTGAAATTAATCTGCATGAAAATGGAATCTGTCCAATTTTAAATTGTTTTTTCTCAGTAGCAAAAAGGGATGTCTCAGTATACCCAGTGACTGGTTGCTGAATTTGATACAGGGTTGTTAATTTCTCTGCAGTTAAGCATCAATTGCTACCACACAGAAGTGATACAGTATTTATAATAACAGAAACGCTTTTCCTCTCAGCAATGTTTCTCACCATCTTTGCAAAGTCTGGTGAGCAGCACAGGGTTGCCTCCAAGTCCCAGCCCAAGTCCAACAAGAAGATTTTCAAGGTAAGTTACCAGATCATATCAATGACAGAAAATTGTCATTGCTTTTTCATAGTAGGAACTTGAAATACCAGAATTTGTTGTATCCATAATTGATTTCTGAGCGCAAACACAACTTTATATACACATATAGACCTTATATTTTACAGTGTTGTAAAACATTTGTCAAAATCCTCATGTCGTAACATTGGGAAATGGGCTGCATTGTGGCATCTGTCTTCCCAGTGTAGTCTCTCTATTGCTCTCATTCACATCTTTTGTAATTGAAATCTGAGGGAAAGAAAACTCAAACAGATTTAGGGTTTGCTACTCCTTTGAGTGATGTGGGCATACAATTAAATTTTACTAGGCCCTCACAGTTCAGCCTGTCAACTGAGATGTAGTCAGTGCCTGAATGAGAGCTTTTAGACTGCCCCAGTTGTGAAGTAATGTAATTAAACATATCCTGCTCAGTTCTGTGCTTCCTAGCCTATCTTCATTGAGGAAAAAAAAAAGGGCTTGTTTTGAATAATCTGTTTTAATGCCTATTTTCTTAGTGGTGTCCACTCAGTAGTTTGTTTTCTGAATATCTTTTGATTCTTTTTTCAACCTTTCTCTTTTTATGGGGATCTCAGTGCAGCATTTGTCTTCTTTTAGCAGGAGAAGCCAGAGCCCAATTAACTGCATACGACCAAGTGTTCTTGGATCAATCAAAAGAAAAGGTACGGTATTTAGGTTTGGCAAATACAATAGGCCAATTTGTTAGTTATAATTCATACAGCTTTCTTCATAATTCTGTCCAGTTGGCTGACACCTCAAAAAGTAACTAGAAATAGAACTTATTACACATAATGAAACAGACAAATCATTAAATTAGATACTATTCCATAAAGCTTTTAATTCCATAAAGCTAGTAATTGTTTTTTTCTAATTCCACCCAACTGCTGTGATCATATAGATGTGATAAAAAATCTGATGTAACTTGCTTAAAAAAACAATAAATACAACTATTGGTATATAAACTTAAACAGAAAACTTTGAAAGCCCTGGTTAACTGAAGCACACAGGTACCGTACATTTAAAATAACTCTTCAAAACCCAAAGCTGATGCACAGGCCTGGTAGGCACCTTACAGCTTTATATCTTCAAGCTTCACCTTTGTTACAGAACACCTCTGGCTCTGAGACAACTTATAAAACATTTTCATCTGAGTTCTGTCATAGCCTATTTAAGCATATATCTGTCCTCTCATCTTCCAGAGTGTTTGGAAATCAGAGTCAATAGAAAAGTTTTGTGGTAATCCTGGAGCTTGTTCCTTTTCCTTATTTTCAGTTTCTCTACTCTGGTGGAGCTGGTCAGTGAACTGATAGCTGGATAAACTGAAACAAAAGGCTTATTATTCCCTACTGAAGAATAAATATCTGTTATCTAAGCCTTAGTTAATTAATCACTAAACTGTTCTGAAGCTTGGACAAAATAGTTCCCGCAAACAGACAGTCTTTAAAATTTCAGCATCTATATTCTGTATTCTACATATGAAATATTGTGAACTTGAACCTCTCTTCTGTCTGCTCTGTAGAGATACATTAAATAAGTCATAATTTTTATCACTTGGTATCTCTTCCTAAAGGTGTGACAGAGATGGAAGATCACCCAAAAAGATTATTCCAAGGATCCACCAACATGCTAACCCCTGAGGCTGCACATCAGGCGGACCTTGGGGCATGGTAAATGCTGTGCTGTCTATTGTCCCTTTCAGCAGAAGCATTACAGATTGGTTTTCTTCCTAGCAGTGATAATGTTTTAAAAATGTTGTGCTTGTTTTTGTCTTTTTTTTAATAGATGCATCTCATAATGTTACAGCACAGAAATTATCACAGAAAACAGGCAGCAATATTCCCTACAATTCTGCAGTTTCTAGTCCTGACTGGCATCATGGGGTGTTGAGCATATTTAGAAAAAGACACCTCATGGATGATAGCTTTTGGAGTCCGATTCAAATTGCAATTAAATGTGAATGCTGATGCTTTTTGAGTGAATTTGGTTTGGTTTTTCTTCTTTTCCCTTGTTTTTAGTCACAGAGGAACATGAGTCTGTCTGACCCTCCCTGGAGGATCAGAGGAGCTGGGAGGAGATAAAACGTACTTTGTTAAAAATTGTAGTGATTGGTAATAACAACGGATTTTGATCTAGTGTTTAGTCAAAAGGTTAATCTTACACAGAGTGTGCCCACACAACTGTCAAGGGTTGTTCACATTATTCCTGTCTTTTTGTCTCTCAACTGATGTACAAGTCATACAGAAGCTTTATTTTGCAATAGCAAAATACATATTTTAAAGGTACTTTAAAAACATACCTTTTTTGCACACCCTGTTTACAGTGGGAATAGCAGTGTGGGTTCATTTGCTGCCTCTTGATGTAGGAGATGGTAATTAAAAAAAATCACTTTGCTGCTATCACTGATCATAGATCAGCTGTAGTTATGAATTTGTGTCCTCTGAAATACATAGTGCAATGGAGAATGGACAATTCATCATTGGCTCTTGTGGCAAAAAGGCCTCTGGCTGTTGTGCAGGCCCAGGGCTTTGAGGATGGAGTAAAGCTGGCAGTGGTTTGTTTGGTCTGGAAAATCTGATCTGTGCCCCATTTTTGGGTAAGCAAAGGAAGAAATGGGCAGTGTCCTGTGTGAGTCAGGAAGTGACTGTATGTGTAGCTGCAGGTGTATTTCAGATCACTGTGCTCCTTCAGAGATGCACCTGTGTGTTTAGAATGGCTTTGTGATGATTTTGGCACTTAACTTGAGCCAGGGCCTCATTTCTCATGCTCTGGTGTCGCTCTGTTTTCAGTCTGTCCTCACACGCTGTGGATGACATTAGGAACAGTGCAGGCTCCTCCTGTGACTCCCCAGCTGAAGCTGGCGCCAGCACAGACTCTCCAGTGTCGCTCTCTGACTCCAGATCCCCGTTTTTGCCAGTTGATCTCATGGCCAAGTTACCGATTAACTGAGAAGCAGGAATCTGCTGATGGACACTGGGAAACAGGTGGGATATGGCCCGGACTCTCTGTTGTGTGTCACCCATTCTGTTCCTCATAGGAACTTCCAGCAATGTCATTACTTCTAGAAAACTTCCAGAACAGTTCCTTGAGGAGGAATTCACCTTTCTAGTGATTTGTATGACATTTACTACAATACAGAAGCATTTGGGTTGCAGACACCTTGGGTGCTCACATCAGTCAGCAGGCTGCTGGTTTGCAGTGGATGTGATCTCCTTGGCATGAGTTACAAACACTGTGTCCTGCTAGTGGAAGACCTGGCTTGTCAGCAGCCTGTATCCTCCCTGCCTGTGGAGGAGCAGATAACTCACATTTGTCCTCAGCCTAAACCCAATGAAGCAGCCTACTAATTGTTTCTAATCCCAGAGTGTTAGATATTTATTTTTTTTTTGTTTTTCATATGAAAGGGAGAATATTGCAGGGGGGAAATTGATTATTATTAATCTTACTGTGTTCTATTATGATTGGCTCTTAATTAATTCTGTGTTCCAATGGACGTCTTTTCTGACAATTGTCAAATTTATATGTTGGATTTTATTTGTGATCATGACTGCTGTTGTGACTAAATCTAGACTGGGTGTGGAACATTAATCTGGAGTTTTGTATGTGGCATTTGTTTCTTTTTCTTCCCCATTTAGATGATGTATAGGAGTGGTAGATGCTCTGTTAAAGGTCTTTTAATAGGGAAAAATAGTGACAATATTTGGAACAATACATTAAGTCCTGAGATTTTAGTATTTAGTACTTCAGAAATGCATTATTTTAAGTCAGTATTTGTTCTCATATATAACATACGGTGAGGAATCTTGAATGCCTTTTTACAGCATGAGGCCATCAAACATATTTAATCTCTTTTTAATTTCCTGATGTTGCTTCCTCAAACAATGACATCAAGTCATTTCTGCTGTTGAAAACTTTGGATGCTTATTGGAAGCCTGGAATCTGGTAATCTGAGATGCTTGAAAAGTCAGAGGCATCCTGATCTCAATTCTGAAAGTCCCCAACAAGGAGGAAGAATTTGCAGACCCCTCTGTGGACAGCTGTCTGGGATTTTGCAGTGACACCCTCATTGGGGTTGTGCAGCTGAAGTCCCCCAGCTGAGACCCTCTGTACATATCTGTGCATCTGTGCTATGTGGTTTCAAACTTTCTCTCCAGAGAGGTTAAGAATAAAGCAAAATGTTTATTTTTAAACGCTAAATCTTTGTATTGTATCATAAAGTGAGAAGAGTATGGAAACTTCCTCAAGCAGGAATTAAATCTGCCCTGAACGCTGCTGTGAAAGATTCATATGAACGAAGATTTGACTGACAGCAGGCATCAAAATGAGAAAGGGATGACTTGGAGTGCAAAGATCTGGCGACCTGAGGGCCAGTGACCCATTTCTGTGTGTCCTTATTGTAGAGAGAAAATAGAATGTATTTAATAGTCTGACTCTATTCTAGTTAAGATACAACATGGTTTACTTCTGGTATCATTCCTCTTAAATTATTGTAATAATCACCCTGCTGGTTGCAGTCCCTCCCTGAGTCCAACTGCCCTTTGTCCCCGAGCAGATGCTCACAGGAGTGCTGGGCCCCGTTTTCTCTCTCTGCTGAGGCAAAGTTTGGCTTTGCAGTTTCAGGTTTGTGCCAAAGAGTTGCTGTGTGTTCACTCTTCGGTGGTGAGAGCAAGACTCTTTTTAAAAAAAATCTTGCTTATTTATTAAGAACGAACCTCCTGGTGTCTCTTCCAGTCTTTGTCAGAAAACACAGTATAGGGGAGTTTAATAGCTGAGTGTGGGTCAACTTGTCTCTTTCCTGTTGAACATTTATGCTATTTTTCAAAGAAGTGCAAATAAATGGAAAAATAAATGTATTTTGCTGTTTCTGCACTTTTTTAGATAACCATATTCTTGTTTCCTTCTGGGATTAAATGCTTTCTTTTAAAATCAGAATATCTATTGTAATTTATTTCTACCCAGTCTAGTTAATAGGCAAGTAGGTATTAAAATCTGCAGCAGACTTACCGTGTTTTTCTCGTGCAATGCTGTCTTGCAGGTCTGTGACAAATCTAGGAATAAAAAAGAAACTCAAACATTTTTGAATACAAGTTACAGGTGTCCCTAGTTTATACCTAGAGGAAGTTGTAGTGGAATAGTTTGTAAGACAGAAGCTTCTGCTGGCTGGTTGGAAGTACTGAATCTTAACTCTTGGGAGGAAGTGGAGAGTCTGTGGTTTGCTTTAACAGAGCAGTTAATCATAGAGTTAGGGAATGGATTAGGTTGGAAGGGACCTTAAAAACTATCTCATTCCACCCCCTGCCATGGGCAGGGACACCTTCCACCAGACCAGGTTGTTCCAAGCCCTGTCCAACCCAGCCTTGAACAGTACCAGGGATGGGGAGTCCACAAACTTTCTGGGTCTATTAACGGTGTTGGAGGAGAGTGAAATAGTTATTTATCTGTATCAGTTCCTGCAGAAGTTAGCAATCCCAGCTAGCTGTGGTGGTGGTAGTTGTAGCATTTGACTCTTCTTAGGGATTATACAGGCTGTCTATTCATGCAAGGCTAGCTCAGGGGAAAGACGGTTTATTGTTAACAAGGACAGAGCTCTGTTTGAGGCTACAGCTTCAGCCTACAGCATGCTCATAGACAGAGAAAGAAAGCTGGGCCTGAGAGTTTGGGGATAGAGGTGAAGAAGCAAAAGGGGGGAGAAGGTGGAGGAGGGAGAGATAGAGTTAAGAGTAAAGAGAGGGCAAAGAAGGATGGAGAGGGAGAAAAGGGAGTGGGATAAAGAGGGACAAAGAGAGGGATCAGAAGAGGGATAAAAGAGGTAAAAAGAGAGATAAAAGAGAGGTAAAAGAGCGTGAGGTTCTTCTTACAATACATTATATCCTTTTCTATAATGAATATTCTAGTTTACACTAACCAACCAACATATAACACGAACTCCAAGGGTTTTTACATACAGCCTATAGGAGTGACTATTATCCTATCTGAATTCACATTCCTCAGATTCTTCCTTGCCTGGCTTTTGCCAATCAACATCAGTGGTAAAACTGACTTTTATTTCTACTTTGACCTTTGGATTCTCTATCAGCAAAAGGGTTTTGTTGAATCCAGAGGATTCTCTTTTAGCTGGCTAGGCTGTTGTTCTTGGGTTATAGAGTAACTGACTCAGTATCCTGAGTCTCAGAGCTAACTTTCATTTCTATTTTGATTATGAGTTTCATATTATCAGAATCTTTTGCTGAGCATTCATTCTTATAGGATTTCTCAATTTTAGCTTCTCCAACAAGTTCCTTTCCCTGCTTCTGCAAAACAGAAATTGCATTGAAATTGGGGGAAGGCATCTCAGTGTTTTATCTTCACATCACCAAGAAGCTGCAGTTTTGCTCCCTTAAATCTGGTGACACAGTAAGGGTTTTTTTCCACCAAAATGAAAAATTTTTGAACCAATTATACTCCAGAATATGTATCTGGATGCAGGGAATCAGCATGTTATACAGTGTCCATAATCAACCCTGTACTTGTCCAGTAACTCATGCTTTTAATATTGCCTCTGGTTCTCTCTCAGATTCTGCCATGAATGGCACCTTCCAAAAATCACACTTAGGTTTGGCACTTCCTCGGTCTAGTTGAAAATTATCCCACAGGATTTGTTGGCAGTTAAATCAGATCTTGGGCCTCTGTGTCTTCTTCGACAAGTTATGGGTGTTTTTCTTCCTTCCACCTTCTCCAGAGTGACACAGTTGCTGAGGGAACGTCGGTGCAAGTGCTCAGGGGGCTGTATTTTTGGAATGAGCCCTTCAGTGGTTGCTGCATTTAGCAGAGGGATAGATACTTACCTCTGGAAGAGAAGTACAAATGCCAGGAAAAATGAGCCTCTGCTTCAGCTAGATTGACTTGCAGGATGTTCTGTGTGTTGCCAGTGAGGCAGGTGACAGTGCTCAGCTGAGCAACTGCCCAAGGTCCTCCTGAGATCACTGGAAGAACTTGATCATAAATTCTCACCTTTTTTCAGAAATCTTCAATGTAAATTATTGCCAACCCATAGAAACAAAACAAGTCTCCAAAATCTGGTGAGGCTGAGATATTTCCATTTATAGATCTGTGCTGTGGTTCCAGTATCAGTGCTGTTTGTGAGTTGAGCCCTGCTATTGTGCCATGCTTTGCTGGTGAAGTCACTGAAGGGACCTCCAGCACTTCATGAGCATGAACTTATGCCTCCTTTAGCAGTCATCATTTCAGAAATTTTCACTTTATGCTGCTGTATTCTTGCATCTGCTGGAGTCTTAACTCATTTTCTTAAAATAGAGAGCTTCAGGAGTCAAACTGTATGAGCTCCTCCTAGCCTGTTTTAAGCAACTTTTCTCCTCTCAGTCAGATGGAGTTTAATTTGATCCCTCTTCTTGAAGCAACAAGTTAAAATATTTGCAAATGCAACTGAATGTTTACAGCTACGGTACAGTAATTAAAACCTTTCTGACACAGAGCAAGAATCCTCAATGACAGGGTGTAAAAATTGTCACCTCAGGTTCATTTTCTAGGGATGAATACTTTACCTTTACCAGTAGCTCTTTCCCATTTCTGCATATCTGGTGGGAGCATCCTTGTTTGATAAACTTGAGAGCACTTTCCAGCCAGCCCAGGTCTTGTCTAGGAGATTCTTTTCCTCTGGCATGGAGCACTCAAGGCAGACACCCCTGCATTCCAAAGACCCAGACCCCCCACACACACTGAGACTACTTCCACCACTGGGGCTCTGTGGTAGAAGCATGACAGAGGAGAAAAAAATAAGCCACTGAAGGAGAATAACCTTGTTTGACTTTCAGTAGCTGTCTCGGGAGCAGAAATTTCAGAAGTGGGGAGGAGTTAGGTACATTCAAACCAAGCAGAAATTTCAGAAGTGGGGAGGAGTTAGGTACATTCAAACCAAAACCAAACACAACCTCCACACGCCTTCATGCTGGCTTCCCTGTGTCTCAAGGAACTGGTGAGACATCCCCAGTGCCACTAAGATTCCTCAGACAAATCTTGCATTTATCAAAGTACACATTCTTCTGTTAGTTTGATTTCTTATTATTTTGTTTGCTTTGTAAAAGCCTTAGAAAATGCTTTCTGTTTTAAGACTTCATTCCATGACAAATAATTGTATGTAAGTGTTTTGAATTTTCCTGGATGTCGACTCAGGTAGGAAGAGCTGCTCAAGAGGGTGCAGGTTTTACTGCGGGGACTAATCTTTGGAAATGTGGTTCTCCTGGTTACTTTTTGTCCTTGTGTGGAGAAAAATCAAACCTACGATGTGCATAGCACACGCAGGGTTTGTGACACAGAAATCGGGTACTGTGTTGTCTTTTGAGCCAGTTTAAATACAGCTGGCACTGAAATCACTGCAAGAAGCTTTCTGCTAAAAATATATCAACATCCTTTAAGTGCCTTTACTTCAGCAGTCCGTTTGGATTGTGGAGATTCCTGAGGGAAAGGGGCTAATGAGTTTGGTGATGTTGATGGAACATGGGTTTCCAGAGTCCTGCTGTAGTTTTGTCTTGGAGTTTTTTGTTTGTCAAAGCAAATGTTCATTTAATGCCTTCATGTTCATACCTCAAGCCACTGAGTGTGCAGTTTTCTAGAGAACACTCTCATTTTGTTACTGTAAATCATATTTTGCTATTGAAAATTTTATGGCTAATTTTTCTTTTTTTAAAACTGAAAACATGAATTTAAGTTCCATTGTAGAGCACCTGTTACTCGGGTAGACCTTCTTACTAGCCTTTTTCCTCACAATGAGGAGAACTCGTAATAATGGTTGTGCTCTTGCTTAAATTATTTCTTTGCAGCCTCTGCTGTTTTGAAAACCAGTGTGGTAGCTTAGCCTGTATGTAATTCCACATTATATTGTCAGTGAGGTCATACAGCTTTGCAGATTTCCTAGAGCTGATGTGCATTAGCTACAGCTCATTATCCAAAGTAAACAGCTCGTTAGTGTGCAGTGGAGAGCTTCTAAAGAAGATAAAAATGCACCCTGAACTGAGTGTATCCCCTTACTCGGCTTTAGCTGTGATGCTGCAAGTGTCACCTGCCTGTGTTCGTTCCTCCAGTTCTCCTTTTGGGAGGATGCACTTGTTCTCCGGGCTCCTTTCACAGAGGTCGTTACCGGTGAATGGCTCTTGGTGACTGCATGGAGATGGTTTCCCAATCCTCACCAGCTCCTGTGGGGCAGTAATGAGTGATGGGCTGCTGGCAGCAGTGAGCTTTACTCTCCTTCAGTGGTTTCAGTCTCAAATTAATTTCCTCAAGTAGTACATTACACCTGCAGGAAAGAGACTCTAGCACTATTTGGCTGTTTCTCCTCCGGCGTCAGTGGAGAGATGCTGCCTTCCCTACACTGCAGCAAGCAGGTAAGTACCCAGTTTCCCAGGGACACAGGAGGGAACCTGTTTTCCATGGCCACTTGGCCCCTCTGTCTGCACACAACTCGCAGGAGGGTCAATACCAGGATTGCTCAGCCCTGCCTGCTTTGTAGGGTGGTGTGTTCCCTTATTTTCTCTGCCCAGAGGGGCTCATGCAAGGTCAGAGGGCAAAACACCTGAACTGCTCCAACCCAACAACTCAAAACCCACCTGGCAGAGATGATTCGAGGCTTGGGGTTTTTTAAAGGCCTTCTGTACAAGAGGTTTTTAAAAATTTTAATCCTTAAATTTGATGTTTAGTGTATGATAAGTGTAAGTTTGAAGTGTGAGATTTATGCTCCTGGCAAAGGAAAGGGGTGATGGAACTCGGCATTTATAAGGAAAGCTCTTACAAGAAAAGTGAGGTATCTTAAATGTACATTGACAAAGGAGGACTAAAATACAATGATTTCTTGCCAAACATATTTGGCAGCCTTTTTCCAGTTTAGGTTTGTTGGTTATCAGATACTTGTACATATGAGCATAAGATGAAATAACATACGATTGGCTTTGACAGTTCTTAATTAGCTGATTGCAGGATTTCTCTGGTTTTTTTGTTGAAGGCATAGCAGTGTGCATGGGCTCCTCTCAGAGCTGCTGCAAACATCCCTATGGAATGGTTTCAAGAAGAGCAGTGACTGTTCACATCTCACATTGTCTTCCTGGGGCATGTCTACAGACACGTCAGCAGTAGCAGCTCAGCCTTTCCCTTCACAGGGGCTGATTAGTTTCCAGCTGGTTGCCCTGCCCCCTGGGGCTCCGTTATCAGCTATGCTCCCTGCTACAATTAACAGACTCCCTGGCAACCCCTTCTGTCCCTGGAGCTCTGCAACAGTGCACTGGGTCTACTGAAGTTTCAAGCATTCTGTGATTCACCCCTCTAGATAAACATGATCACCTCAGGATTTTGTGATCCAGACAAGTGCAAACACTTAGAGAAGATCATGTACCAAGTGACAGAGAGTGATGCTCCCCAAAGCGATCCCAGCAGTGTTCCCACTTCCTGCTGCCAGCACGGCTCATCTGAGACATCAGTGCCTTAGCAAGGGCTGAGTAAACAGAATTGTTTCTGCTGGATGATCTCAAAGCTCTCCCAACCATCTACTGAAAATATTTGCATTGCAAGGAAATGACTGTTTTAGGAGTCAGGAATAGGAAATAATATAAACACTTAACTGTTTTTCCTGATGTTTCTAAGACGTATGTTCAGTGTCTCAGGTCTTACTTCCAAAGGCACTACAATGTTTTCTGAAACTCTATTATGTAAATACTATAGGTATGTGCATACACATAAATATACGTAAAATCAGGAAATATCTTCCAAATCTTCTGTATCTATCTGGTCAAATTTTACTACTACTACTACACTGTAACATAATTTGGTACATTCTTCCTCAGTGGTGGACTGAAACGGTCCTCAGGTCTTGTTTTCCCAACTGGGATAAATCTGTAGTTCTGCAGTGTGCTGCAACCCCCCTGGTTCTCTGTGGAGAAAGAAGTCAGAATTCACACTTACCCTTATTTCACCCAAGCACCCGTTTTATCTGCATCTGCTGTTACTCTGTGGATGAAATTTTTTTTTGTGTGTATTGCTCCTCTGTTCCCTTGACAAAGAAGTGTCCAATATTTTTAGTCTTTTTGCTTGACAATAACTTTTTGTTCCCGATTTCTTTGGTCAAGGTGTTTTTCTAAACCAGCAATTTCTCTTCACATTCCTTCAAAACAACTGCAGGCATCTGTGTCTTGTGATCTCTCTTCTCCATGAATGTGCTGTCCTGCAGGACTGAGGCAGCTGCAGGTGTCAGACCTGGTTACAGTCACTCAGTGACTTGAGTTCCTACAGGTGAGATTGTCACTTCTGCACTTCTGCCTGGCAACACATGATCCCAGTCCATGACCAGAATGCCAGGATACAGGGGAAAAAAAGGCTTGTGTTGGGCTTTTTTAATCAGCTTGGGCACAATAAAATGTTTAGCCTGGCTGTTGGGTGCTAAGATAAGGTACCACATGGCACTTTTATCTCCCCAACTTCTGCTCCATTCCCTCACTTTTCCCCAGGCAGCAGCAGGTTAAACCACCTGGTGAAAATCAGAGTTCAAGGTGGAGGAACAGTGGAGGAAAAGTGAAGCTTCAAGAACAGAGCCCTTCATTGGCAGGAAAACATTGAACCAGCCATGAG
>VWYI01030906.1:0-33888 GCA_013399455.1 Anthoscopus minutus | reverse complement strand
AGCCATGAGCTCAGTGTTGGAGGGAGCTCAGCTTTGCTTGCAGCAGGCTCTGGCACATTGCCTTCTAAACCAGCTGGGAACCCTTTTTGGTTTTTTTTCTTAGTGAATGTTAATGTTTGACTTTATCATCTGATGCTGATCGATGGAAGAGACAATCCCATTTCTTCTGAGAATCAAACTGCAGTAGCATTATATAAGGAAAAATGTAGCAGTTAACAACTTTTTTCAACTTCTCTTTCTCTTTTTTTTTAAGAAACACTTTTTTGCACTGTTTCTTTGTATTTCCATGCACAAGCAGAAAAGCGACCCGTAACATGCAGGTAGAAAGAAGGTTTGATTTCCAAACTTTATTATTCGTATCAGAGCATAATCTATAGATTTCTTACAAACAAAGATTTGTCTGTATGAATCCAACGCAGTAATAGCTGCCTTTTTAGAATTAACATCTCGACAATGAAATGTCAAATGAAGGGAAATACTTGTATGAAACAAGATTAATGTTCACCTCAAATACGAAACTGGCATTTAAGCAGGAGTTTCTGATAGAAAAGTCTCTATGGTAGCTGGGGGGAGGAGGGGAGGGATGTAGAGAAATGCCTTTGCTATTTCACTTAGTTTGGTCTCTAAAATAGAAAAAAAGGATGAATTTTGTATTAGTACGAGTTCAGCTTCCACTAATGCTGTTCCATGCATCCCTAAGAAATTAAGGGATCTGATTACAGAACTTGATTTTATTGTCTAATAATTGTGGTACAAAATGGCTGTTGCAAGAAATTATTTCCCCAGGTACGAAAATGAGCACTCAACAACATATTGGTAATGATGAAGTAAGAAATTTGAGAATCACTTCTTCACCTAAAATTCATGGTTTATTTCATAATTCCACTGATGCAATTTTCATTTTCTTCAATGATCAGTCATGATTCACACCCCTATGGTATGTATATACAGAAGTGTCATCTGCCAGCCTCAGCAGGTACAACCACAAACCAAATGAGTGTTTTTACAGAAGACAGTTTGCTTTTATAGTGATCACGCACTGATGTGAACATAGACTAAAAATAATAAATGTTGTTTTAATAAGGATTTTTTACAGTAGGCATAGATATAAAAGTTTTTTCAAATTATTTTCACAGGTATCACTGAACGTTTCATAGCTGTCTGTTACAGCAGCACCGCAAAGTGCTTTGAGTCTTTCATTTATTATACACAGTTAAAATATATTACACTTCTGAAGGTATCTTAAATCACTGAACAGCTTTGCTAGCATCTTAATGAGCTAAATGGGAGTAAAAGGCAGTCCACATTCATGATGTGAATATACAGTAAGGTGTTTGACATCCTATGAACTCATTGCTCACGTTCTCAAAATAACCATGGTGATGAGACCTGAAAGACAAGAATTAAGAACTAAACATTTCTATTTCACTCAAAATAAGGTAAAAGTGCATAAATACATGCAGAATGCATTTATACACACACTTAAATATTAGAAGTATCGCTCCAATTTTTGATATAGTCAAAAATCAATGCTGATGTGTGGCGCATGTAATAATGGAATCTCAAAGAAGATAGATATACTCCAAAGAATTACTGATTTCTCTACTGGAAAATCTTAACTTTTGACTTGAGTAAGTGTAATGCTGGCACCCAAACCCCGTTTCTCATGGGGGCCAGTTTTGGTCAGTGTCATTTGAATGTTGAATCATCAGTAAGATGGATCAGTTGAAGGCTCCAAGGCTTTTTTTTTGCCCTGTGAATAATAACTGATCAAAGACCAGTATTAGACAAAGATGTTAAGCTTCCTTGTCATTCTGCAGAGGGAGCTTTCAACAGACTCTTTGTTGTGACCTTTAAAGAGGAAGGAAAAAAAGGACTGCTCTGATAGAGGTTAAAAACAATTAAAACTAGACGAAAACAGGAAATAGGGGCTAATAAACCTACTCATGACACACTGAAGAGTTCATTTTAATTATATGCTTATACAGGAAAAAGTACAAACCGGCAGTTCTTAGCCATGGGTTGTATTGCAGAAGGCAAGAACATAGGGGGTCCCTGAATTCCAGCCTTACATAACATCAAAATAACAATTTATCAGTTCTTGGGCGATCTCTCTTGCAGGTTCAGATGATGTCACTGTAACAGCCTTTCACTGCAGAAAGCTCAGCTAAAGCCTACAGATCTCACCATAGGTAAAGACATTTCTGAGACATTTTATCTCCTGACACTCCATAGAGATGGAATTTGGCTACTTTATGAAGATGGTTAAGGCAGAAGCATGACAGAACAGGGCAGCAACCCTGCCTTCCATTAGACCAGCAATTTATCCCTTAAAGAGGAACTACAGCTCAGCTATTTGTTAAGGTCTATATCAGTTCTATCAGTGCTCTCACAGCTGCTGGATCCTTAGCTTGGATCAATTCCATCATCACAGAGGAACAGCAGAGGCTTCTGGAGAATAGCCTGCACCACGTGTACAGGGACTTCCACACGATAAAGAGTTTAACTCATTTTCGTAAATCAAATACTTCTCAAATATCGTGTTGGTGTGGTAAAACATTAAATTTTCTATTAAATGCTCCACAATCCAGTTGTACTTCATTGTGAAACAAAGTGGTTTCAACTTCTCAAGAGCAATTGACTTTCTACACGAGCAAGAGTTGCACACAAGAGAACCTGCCCATGAACACTAAAAACACTGCCAGCAAAGTCAAAACCTGTCAAAACTCCGTAGGGAATTTAGAAACAGGTTCAGCTGTGGCAAATGCATAAAGTCAAAAGTCTTAAAACTGTAGCTGGCATCAGGAGAACCTGGAGTAATTTTCAAAAGCAGAGATAAAAACAAAGTGAGAATTACTGCAAGGTCCTGATCTGAGAATCCAGCAGCAGCAGCTTGGGCAAAGAGTCACAAGTGAGATTTCAAACCACTTCAGCGGTTGGACCTTTGGAGTCAGCAGAGTGTGCATGAACTATTAAGAACTCATACCCTTTCCCATCACTACCTCACCTCTAGCTATCAGTTTGGAGCTGCCTAGCTCTTTTCCTTTAAATCCTCATTTCTACCAGGTCGTGGGACAGAATGAGTTCAGTGTGACTGTTCTTCAAATCTGAAATAGTTATAGAGAAGTAGTCATAACAAATGAAATGTGCAACTCATCTATGCTAGCTAATGCAGGAGCAAGTTACAAATCAGGAAGAACTGTTGATGGTAGTGGTTTCAGACAAGGTTTACAACAACTTACTGCTGTACATATCAACTGCTTATTAAACAGGTACTGAGAATGCAGAATTAAAAAACACCTCAAGGGGGCTGGAGGGAGAAACATAGTAACACATTCTACATTCTGCAATAGAGTAAGTATTGCAATGCAAGAGTAAGAAACAGCACATTTCATTCAGGTGTGTTAGCAGATGACTGTTGTTGGCCCATCATCAAATAAAGCTGAAATTAGCATATAGGGGCCTGTGTGCAATAAGTATCAACTCAAATCTGGTCTAAAACACTAACAATAACTAATTTACCCTTCAATCACCATGGCTACAAATTAAGATCTAAGCTGAGATGCAAACCAAAATGTAACGTGGTGCTTTGTCTCCATCCAGTTTCCTGAGGCTGCTGGCAAAGACAGGTGAAGTTTTCCAAACTCATAAATGCTGCAGGAAAATGCTTATAAAATCCAAAGTACTTACCTAAAACATAAGCAGCTACTAACTTTTGATTCACACTTAAGTGGAGGTAGAGAGGCACCAGGGATTCCATTTCCCCCAATGTAGGTAGCATTAGTGCTGCGACACACACCACTCCAAGGAAGACTGTGAGTAAACTAGGTCCTGATGAGGCAGTTCTGTTTTCTAAAAAAGCAAGACAGCACCAATTGTAAGGAAAATATAAATAATATAAACATTAAATATTCTGCAAAAACGTCTGCAATACGTGGGAGCTGAAATATCCTCAGATTTTTCTTTTTGTTCTGGAGTTTGCAGAGGGTGGAAGACAACTCTTAAACCCACCCTTCTAAACCTTCTGCATTCTGCAGTGGAGGAGGCTGCTCCCTGTTCTGATGCTGGAACTTGTTTTCACACAACTTCCCAAACCCCTCCCTTCTGGAGGAACAGAGCTTGCCAGGCCCAGTTGCTATATATACACACTCAGGACAGCTGGATGTCTCAGCAATGCTTCAGGTTTCCCTGTGCATCCTGACTTTATAAGTTCCTTCAGTGATCAGCTAAGCACACCCAAAAGACCTGCACAGGCAGGTAACTGCTCACACCTCCTGAACAAAACCTGCCTCCAGCAGGAGCACAGGTTCTTGGGCCAGATAAGCAACCCTTCATTCTTTACAGGATTCAAGGGCTACACCTGAGCCAGAGTCAGTTTAGATGCCACAAATTAATAAAATTTGAATCTTACTTTAAAAACTGTGAGAGTGAACAAGTACTCTTGACAGTCCAGTATTACCAGAATAAGGAAATGCAAACCACAGAAAATAAAGAGTCCTTCACAGTCTTTATTGCCCTGCACTTTAACAGCTGGAACCTACTCAAAGGCTCACTGTGTCATCTTTGAAAAAAGCTGTTAACATGTTAGCTGAATACCTCTAACCAAATCCTTAAGACCCATTGGAAAATAGTCAATGTTTTTATCAACCTCTCCTATCCTCAGTGACTAGCAATATGTGCTCTATTTTAATTCCATAGATCTCTTATTTCCAGGTTTCAGGTGACATGCAAAACTGCAGTTTTTTGTTTACTGTTTTTTTCTAAGTAAACAATATAACATAGTCAACACGGCTTTTAAGCACAAAAACAGCATTTGGAATAAGACCAGTATCAGATTGTTCAGGATGGCTCAGGCCCTCTGTCCTGGAGCAACTATCACAGGAACATTTTGTTCTGTGAGCCCAGAGACTTTTGTAGGTTTGCTTTAACTGTGCATCCTACTAATATCTATTATGAGGGCTTTTTTTATAAGTGTTTCACCAGCCAACAAACTCAGTATAAACAGTGAAACAGATTGATTTTAACAACATGAACACTCAAGGAGGTTTGTCTATTTTCTGGAATTGATTTTTGTTGTCCTGAAAAATATAACAGTGACAAGAACATTCCAGCGTAAATCAGTAAAAGTAAGAAGAATGTAGACCATCAAGAATCAGTTTAGATTCATTTTAGGAACAACTTGACACTTTATATCCTACCCCTTCAATTTAAATGTCTGACCCAGGTTTTCAAGACTGTTGATTCACTTCCTCACTGAGTGTATGAAACATGGAGTTTTCAGCCACCAAATGTGCTCTTCTGTTCTTGCAGGACAGACAAAGGACAGCACAGAACAAGGAGCATTTTAGAAGATGTTCTGGCAATATTTCCTGCTCATCAGGAAATGGGGGATTAAGGGTTTGGAACAAACTCAGAGAAGTGTATGTCTTGAAAGAGACCAAGGGAAAAAATAACTTCCATCCTTTCACAGATAAATAGATTCCCATTGTCTGTATAAAAACTCCTGCTCCAGAGGAATAGTGGATGCACTCTCCAAGGTATGATATGCAAACACAGGGCAGCAAAGAGTCTTGACTGATCAAGACAACATAAACAGAATATCCATGGTTTGGGTTCTTGCATACTGTCATTCTCAAGTGATAAAGACAGCAGTCCTACAGGTAAGTAAAATGAATTATTTTAAAATTTACTTCTGTTTTTATTTTTAAAATGTTTTAAGTCTAGTCACTTGAGCTATTCAAAACTGATTCAGAACATAGGAGGGGTAAAAGATTTCAGCTACCTGGTTGACACAAAGTCTGCTCAAAAAAGACACTTTCAGCCAGGTGTTCTTTTATTCGTTTTTCCTCCTCTTCCTTTTGTTGTTGTTGTTCCTTTGCAGATGGAAGCAGAGTAGCAATAATCTCCTTTTTCCCTAATGCTTTCCTCTGGCTCTGCTCAGACACTTGGAGACGGAACTTATCTATGACACCATAGTAAGAAGCCCGAACATCTCTGTGACGAATCACACTGCAGAGAAAAACAACATTTTCAAACAGCTGAACTACTAAGAAGCATGTCTGTTGTGAAATTACATCCTATATCACAAAGTCTGCCCTCTGTCCCCACTCCTCTGGATAAACTGGAATCATTCAAACCTCTGTTACCTCCTACATCACTCAATTTACTTGAAAATTTGATCTTACCTACTCTATCCCCTTCTAATGTTTGCTTTAACTCCCAAATATACATGCTCCTGGCCAAACAGGACAGTTGTCTTTATCTCAAGCCCATCTCTGCCTCAGTCTGAGGCCCAGCTGCCAACGGATGAAACATCAATTATCTGAAAGACACCTCCTCCTCCTGTACCAAAGTTGTTTGATGCTGGCCAATGATTTTAAAAGACATTGAGGGGACTGGAAGTGGACCGGGAAGGAAAGGAGTTGGACAAGTATTTGGCAAGCAACAGTCCAGCTTCTTGAGGAAACCAGGCTCAAAGCTTTACAATTCTACTTTCTCAGAAGCAAAACTCATTCCCTCTATAGACAAGAGTCAGCAAGGGATTTTCAAAATCATAAACTCACTACTGAGAACACGTTTGGAACCTATAAAAAGCGCACCTTTAAAATAGCATTGATCAACAGCAAAACAGAGCTCTGAGCAGTGCTGTGCTCACTGCCTCCTCTCTGCATTCATGATTCATCATGAGAATACATATCTAGCATTGAAAACCTACAACATTTAGGGTAAATAAGGATTTCAACTATTTTTGCAGATGTTTTTTGTGAAAAGCTATTCTGTTTTGAAGATAACAGCAGCTAATCTGAAGAACATATGTATAAACAAGAAGGTTGCCATCTCAGGAGGGGGAAAAAAATCACTGTACCCCTAATAACACAGAATAGTAGTCTTAAAATTGCTTCAAGAAACTGATCTTTGTGATACTATATACATTAAAATGCTGCAAGAAATGCATTTTTGTTTTTCAGTCTTCATTTACTGGAACTATATCACATTAAGATATCTACAAGCATTAGCACGTAGCCAGTGCTTGCAACTGTTATCTAGTTTGAATAGACTATTCAACACAGAGAGAGAGATCAACTCATCCCCTCAGCAGGAGGCTGCAGTAATGTTTTACTTCACTTCAGAGGCAAAGGAGTGTGCCTATGACAGGCTTTCAGCAAGTGGAGTGCTGGCTGGGCAACTGCCTTCACTAAAACAGAAGGCCTTCCCCCCACCCCAACCCTAATTCATTCAATATATCAGCATAGCAGATCAACTCTGATTTCTTCCTTTAACACTTCCTTTTAAATTGGTGTTCATACTCCTAGTATGATGGTACCAACCACTAACCTAAACAGAATCTTTACATAACACTGTACTAGGAGAACATTAATCTGCTACCAAGCAAGGAGATATTTTCTGCAGACCTTTACAAACAGATACATTCTCCTGTTTCTTTTTAGAGATCATTGTATAATTGGAAGCTCTCAAGAATATCTGTTTATCTGGCAAATAGCCACACTTGCATAGTACTGCTCATATCCTAGCAGTAAACACTGTCCTTAGACAGCAACAAGTGGAATGTGATGGGGGGTTTTGCTGCACAAAAAAATCCCCCTTGGAGCATGTGTATGTCTTATTTTCCTTTATTTGATAAAAACCATTTGATAGAAACCTTTATTTGATAAAAACCAAATGTAATCAAGCTTGTGTAAATGTCTGCTAAAGAACGGAATAGCTCACTGGTACACTGGTATATCCTGACCTGTTTAGCTCCATTTTTAGCATTGCTGCTCCTGCTTACTGAAACTTTCTAGTTCCATGTTCTAAATTTCCTTTCTATTTGGCGAGTCCTTGGAATTTTTCAAAGTGCACCTAAGGAAAACAGTCTGTAGGAATAAAGAGCCATTACCCAAGAACACTTACAATTTATCTGACAAAAGGCTTCTGTATATGGCCATTTGTTAGCCAGAGATTCCAGGTGGTGTTTTACTGTTTGGAAAATGCCTATTCAAAAAGTTCAGTCTGTTCTTTTAGGTACTTCAGATTTTCTTCAGCTGTATCTGTACATCAGCATAGAAATAATGTGGCAAATAAAATATAAAAAGAGTTGGTCTATTTTAGCTTATACACCTACTCCAGCTTACAGCAGCCTCCAGACCCTGTACATTACTGTGGTCACTTAAACAGCTTCCTCCTGTTCTGAGTTACTGGCTTGACACCTGACAGGAAAGACAAGGGCGAGACACAGAGATCTGAGAATGAGATGGGTGGTCAGGGTGAAAGGTAGGCAACACTACCTTTATTAACATGGCCCAGGAAAATGTGCTCAGTAGAACAGCATACATTTCCATTTTGTATGGAAGTGTAAATCTCAGCCCGGGGTGTTTTACTTTTTTTGTTATTCCTAACAAAAAGGTGCTTAGAGGAGGCTCGTATTACTCTCATTTCTGGTTTACAAATGACATTACAAGAAGCATTTACTGGCACTTTATTTATGCCCAAAGGCAAAATTAAAGAAGGACGTATTTCTAATACTCTAATATCTCTGCTCTAGAGGGAAAGAACTGCAAAATTCAGAGCCACAAGTATAGAGGAGATTAGGAAAACATATCTTTATCCAACCTTATAACATGCATCCTGTCATTTACAACCTCTTAACTAAAAAAAGAAATTAAGGTAATAAAATATTGCATATTAGGAAAAAACCCAAGAAACTTCTACCTACATATCAACACAGCACTGAGGCTTCACTGCACCAGTAGCATCCACCACCGCATATTTATTTGGAGTTGTACAAAGAACTGCAAGGAAAAGGACAGGAGTGGTAACAAATCATGAACTAATACATCATGAGCTTCATCAACAGATACATGTAGAGATATGAGTTTGGTTTTGTCACAGATACGATTTGTTACATGAATTATAATTGGACTGTTCAAGATCATCAACTAACCCTTAAACAGAACTTAACCTAAGAAACCCACCTTTGAATTTTAAGGCAAACTCATAGGGGTTATATAGAGTCAACACCTGCTTGTGTGTTGACTGGTCATCTGCATAAAATATAAGTTCTGTAGGAAAAACAAAAACAGGAAGATTTCCTTCCACTAACTCTGGCTGTCTTTTTTGTTGCTGCATTGGCACTGAATCCTCCTTGCTGCTTCTTGTGTTGTTATGATTTTGTATCCTCAGAGACTTCGGTTTTTGGATCGTTTAAGAATTCCAAAGCATTTTGGCAATTCTAAAGGAAAAGATGGAAAAAAAAAGAGAAAAGGCAAGAAGATTATTTCCATAAGTCTATACTAAACTGAGGCAGTTAACAAAGGTGCAAAAATATAAAACATGATGCTTGATTATTAATCTATCTCTACTTATGTTCCCTCAAAAATACTGAAATAGGAAAAAAATTTGCACTGGATTTCTATCTATTTAACAAACTGCTACAAAATAAATGGATAAGCACCTCTCCAGTGTATCATGGCAGCATTTGGGGACCCAGCCCATGACTAGGGCTGCTAATGCTAGGCCTTTGCAACACAAACCAAACAACAGCAAAAAGAAATCCCATCCTTGCCTCAGGACTGCGACACCTCAGAAACATGAGGGCAGATATGAGGAAACGCAAAGACACTGGGGCAGCAGGAGTCACTGTTCAGGCAGGAACCTTTCTGTGGGGGTGACCTCCCTGGATGAGGTATAAAAAGTTAGGAAACCCCTCACCTAGGCACCCAGGTATGTCAAATCCCAGGGATTCAGAACAAAGGAATGGGGAACACCTTCGTGTCTTGTTTAAAACAAACTCCCTGTTCCAACTGCATAGTTACAGGCAATGAATGAAAAAATTACTGGGATGAGTAACACCAAACAGATTTGGGACTTACTATTTTCTTAAGTAAGAGATGACAGGTTTTCTACCGTCACAACCTCTAACCAAAGTACGACCACCACGATTATCCCTCTGCCACTCCTCACAGTTCTATTTTATTTTCAGTGACATTCCAGAACTAAAACCAGAACCCATGACCCAACCAAGAAACAATCCCAAATGTAATTCATAAAGTAAAACTAAGGTCAGACTCCCCAGCACACATACCACTGACTTAACACATAACAGAGAGAACAAAGTCTTCTCCTCCCCGCAAGAACGTCATATTTTACTGCAGCTTCTACAGACTAATTGCAAACTAAAGGTGTCCTTTGAGGTCTAACTTTAAAGCAAAAAATATTAAAACAACAAAAAGTTCCTACTGACATGTCATTTCCACTTACCATAAAGTTTTTTAAAATAAGGTATGTTTACCAGTTCTCCAAGTCAATACACTGGATAGAAGAGGGTAGATTCTGAAATTTCTAGTGGCAAATAGCCTAAACATTATGAACAATCAAAACCAAACGCTTGTTTCTGCATTCTAAACATCATGATGATCACATTTCCAAGCACCAGATACATACTTGAAACATGACACACGTTCATGTGTTTACTGAAGTATATCTGTCATACCATCAGATTTACAGGTTCTGATTCTTATTCACAAACTAGGCTTGTAATTTTATTTATTTAGTTATTAAAATAGAAAATTATCCCAGTAGAATTCAAATTCTAGGGATAATTTCAAAGAATGGATCTCACTGGAATGTCTTCCCCCATAATCCAGTTCCTTTTCAGAGGACACGTTTGCTTCCACTTCACTGAAATGCTACTAATAATATTCCAAAAACAAATCCCCAATGGCAGTGTTCCAAGCTGATGTTCTGTTACCTTATTAAGAAGAGTCTAGAAAAAGAAATTGCTCTCTAAGCAGCAATTTGGTTCTGAGTGCTTCTTGGAAATACAGTGAATCCCTTTCATTTCAGAAGAATCAACAAGCTCTGGAAGGACTTTGTAGAGCAAGTATAAGTATTATTTCTTGAACAACTTCATGCACTATTGCAAAGTGAGTTCTATTGTTCCATTCAAACATATTAATACTATATAAAAAGCTAAAGTGGAAAAACTGTCAGCACATAGGAATATAAAATACCTTTTGATGCTTGTTATAGGCAGAAGATTATGAATTATTTATTTAAATTTCTTTTACTCAAGTTAGATCAATGCAGTATGCACTAAGAATATGGTGGAATCTTTGGTTCCCATATCTATATACACTCTGCACATGTGCAGAAATACAGGCAAATTTTGACATTAACAAAAGGGATTTTTTTCAAATAAATGTTTACATAAACATTTAAATAAATGTTTATGTAAAACCAACAGTAAGCTACAGCTACACAACTTAATTCATTACGTTTAATAAAATTTTCAAGTACTATTTGTAATAATCAGAATTATTTTGATGCTTTTGTTTTTTATTTAAACACTGCACGTTTCATTCCAATTCCTGGTTTCATCCCACATCTCCAGTTTCTTCAGGTCAGTCCGCAAGTGTTCAGTGTCCAAAACCCCACAATTCTCAGTATGAGTTGGGGTATGGATCACTGTGCATATCAACAGGCTCATTTTTGTTATGCATCTGTGGTAAACAGTGTGCAAACTTCTCAGGATTCCACAACCTGCACGCAGAAAGTCACTGATCTTAAAAAAGTATATCCCATTATTGCTTCCTTTTCCTATTTAACTTGGCTGGATGAGGAGCTACCACCCAAACTTGCAAAAGTAATGTCTGGCAGGCCTGTAGTAAACACATTTGCTGACACAGCAGAGTCATTCAGAGTATAAATTTCTGGATTCCTAAGAAAGCAACCATCATCCTTTTTGAAACAACAGTTTTAGCTTAGAAGTCACCTTGCTGGAATACCTCACCAAGTGACAGCAGTAAAAGCACTTTTCCTGAAGACTGATAAACCACAGATATGCTAGGGAGATGTGATGGTTTAGTACGGAAATTCTTGATACCAACACACCTTTTCCATCAAAGAGAAACTGCCAACACTTTTACAGAGGAAGTTTGTATCACAACTTCTCTGCCCAGATTAACCCCACAGCAACTCTAACGGTGAGAATAAGGTCACCTACTCCAGACAGTTCATGAACAGAAACTCAGCTGCTGCTCTTCTGCACCTCCACCACACCACACCCACTAAATTTTGTTGTCAACAGTCACCAGCTTACTTGCAGCATATAAAGGTAAGAACAAGCAAATCTATCCCAGTCCAAGACCTGTGGTCTCAGGCCTGTGATATGCCCTGCACAGATGGGCTTCTTCCAGCTGCGCCGATAAAATTCCCACAGAAGTAGGGATCTGTCAGAGGTAACATTTGCCAGGGCCAGCGTGTAACACCTGAACAACGCCAGCTCACTTCCCAGCGCCCTTTGAAGCCCTGACAAACAATTGTCACTGGTATTTTTTCAGCACAATAGGGATCTTTCCTCTGTAAAGTTACTAAATATATACTGCTGGTGTCACAATAGCACAGATCTGCCAGTGTTTCCTGTGAAATTCCTTCCTTTATAAATTGAACTTGACAGAGAAAAACACGAAGTGAAATGTAACTTCTCTCCAGGGGCAGAAATAACATCCATTGTGATTTGTTTTTACTGAAGTATCTGCTGAATAAATAAATCAACTGAGGAACTTTTTTGTTCCCATTTTAACTTCCAACAGCCTCATCAGCATAGCTTCCCAGTGCATTTGTTGGTTGTTTTTCTTCATAGCAACTGCAAATAACTCTACAGAATGCCATCGGGTAAACACGTCATTGAAAAGAAAACCTCTCTACAGTCATGTCTCTACACTACTGTTTTAAAAGTTGCCTAATTACAGTGTAATCTACTTTTGTTACATCTCATGAGCTACCTCTTAAATCTATATTAGTATTTCTACACGATATACTCAGTAAAACTGATGGGTTTTGAGTGCATATTTACAGAACAAAACAACAAGTCTTCAAAATTCCCTCCTATGCTAAGCTAAACAATCGCTTTAAGGTACATGCAAATGCAGCATTCGATCTGAAGCACTTCATAAACCTTTTGTTTCTCCAACATGTTTTGAAGGCCTCAACGTGCAAACCAATGTTTAAAACTACCCTCAATTATTTGGGAGCATCACCCAACGATGAGAGTGAAGAGCCAGCAGCCAGTATGACTAGATTCCATTGTTGCTAACCCTGTCACTGACACTCTATGACCTTGAGCAAGTTGGTTAACCTCGCCTCAATTTGCTGATCTATGAAGGCACACATTCTGTAAAGTATTTCAGTAGGCTGACAGTCTGCTTTGAAGCGGTAGAACTGCTCTGAGACTTTGCAAAACTGCTACTGTTTACCCCTCCACAGGATGATGAGAAATGTCATGAGTAACTGTCTCCAGGATGCTGTAAAATGAAATCGTCTCATAGCATTAACTATTAGCATGGATGAACACACGTATAAATCATGCTGATACTGACAGCAAAATTTAATAGGACCACATTATTTTCTTAAATATTGAAAAGGTGACTAACAAAAGAAAATATTCAAATGCAACTAAGAGGCATGAAGAGCAGTGAAAAATTAAGCAACAGCTGTGCTTTGCTTCTGACCCATTCTGCTACAGGCTTGCAAGGATCGTAGAGAAGATATTCAAGGGCACATGTGCTTTAGTCTCCATTTTTTCACTTTAAGTTTGTATTTAATGCACTAAACTGGCTTATTTTAAACGTGTGTTGTGCTTATCAGCGCTACGCGGCCCCAATCCGCCTCAGATGAACGGAGGGGAGCACTCTTCCCTGGGAGAGCGACGGGAGGAAAGGCTTTCCGATCCGTGCCTACTGCAGGCAGGGCACGGCAGTAATTGCACACCCTTAATTGATCCTCTTTGTTCTCCAACGAGGAGCAGCAGCGATACGGGCTGAGGCAACTCCGCGATAACGGCGCCTCCCGCAGCCGGCCCAGCACTTCCGCACCGCCCCCGGCCCGGCCCGGCCCCGCCGCACCACCCGGACGAGCTCCGACCCCGCACCGTCGNCGCCGCCATGTCGGGCCGAGCTCAGGCGGCCTTGGTACCGTGGCGTTCGGCGCTGCTTCGCCCGCCCGGCAGCCCCGGGACCTTGGTACCGTGGCGCCGCCGCTGCCCCGGACGGCGGGGCTTAAGCGGCCAGCCCGGCGCCTCTCACCTGCGGAGGGATGTTTTTTGGTAATACTTCACCTCATCTCACTGCTCCCGAAGTCTGACCCATCCTGGATGGGCTCCTGCGCCTCTCCGGGCTTCCGCTGCTTTCGGAGCACCCTGTGTTCTGCCCTGGGGGTCCCAGAGCAGCTCGGGCTCACCTCGATGCCGCCCATCGCTGGTGCCTTGCTGCAAGGGTCGGCGAGTGTCAACTCCGGGCTGAATCGGAATAGAAATGTTAGCCGAACATCCAGACGTGACCGTCTGCTCATCCACCAGCACGGCTTAAATGGGACACACTGTCCCTGTAAACATTGCCATGGTGTAACTTTTGTTCTTTATTCATCTTATTTAATTAATGCGCTTTCATTCAATTAGACTGTAGACTTCAGCGATGCATTTTTCACTATATATTCCCTTGTTTTTTTTTCCCCTCAACTTCCCCTCTGTATAATACAAACAGATCCATATGTAATCACCACCCAGTATCATCCCAAGCTTCAGGATCTTTAATGCAGCAAAATGTTTTTGTTGCGTCAGGTGGTTAATTAAGATTTATATTGAGCCACCCAATACAGGCTTGCAAAATCTTTCACCTATTACCAAGCTTTACTCCTCAGTGAAATGAATACACGTCCGTGGTGAAATAAACTGAGCATTTCACAATAACATCATGAAACAACCCAGAACGGGAAGTAACATTTAAAATAATGGAAAACATTAAATAAAGAAATTCAAAAAAGTATGTTTTCCAACTTTGGCAAGGTGTGTATTAGCACTCACATTTTTCTGCAGATCTAATGGTTTATTAAGAAGTTCAGCCTAACAGCCACAAATTGCATAATATTGTTAAATTATTATATAGAGAAATTTATAATTTTGTCAGAATTTCTGAAAATTTATGCAGTGAAGATTCGCAAAATATTTTGTTTCTCGATAAGTGTAAATCAGTTCAGATTTTAACATGTTTAAAAATAAACTGGAATTCTTGTTTTTAAAAGGATTATCAGACTTCAGGCTTTCAGGAGACATTCAGAAAATTATTATGATTTTACTGAGTATTAATCCAATGGAGGGTGTTCCTCATTTTGGAAACCTTTTTCAGAGGAAGCAGCAGACATAAATATGCTTCGGAGATATTTCAAATAAATAACAAACAGAATGATCAAACAAAAACATAATCTCAAATGGCTAGCTTTAAAAGCACATTAATTAGACAAATTGGTATTTTGCAGTTCATCCAATTAATTTACAAACTAAGCTCAGACTGTCTAAAAGCAGGTGTTATGTCTGCCTCTGTAAGTTTCCCAGGATCCAAATTTTTTCTATTATACATTTGATAAGGTGCATCCACTTGTTGAAAATCAGGAATCAAGCTGGTCTCCTTTCTCTCCCACCCATTGATCACTACAGCAGGTTGTTTGGTGATTTTAAAAAGCCCTGCATTAACTCCAGTTAAATGCAAGTGAAAACTTGTATGACTGTGAATAGGATTCGGTGGTATTAAGTCATTGTTACTGGTGCTGATGCCTCGGAGAGCACAAAGCCACATCCCTGACAATTTTGCAGTAACGTGCCCTTGGGAGAGACTCTGCCCATCCCAGACATTCCCAAAGATCCGTGTGTGCCATGGCTGTTGAACCAGCACGGAAACACCCAAGAGGTATTTTGTTTGGGGCACGCACCAAGCCTGGCTTGGCTACCTCCTGCTGCTCTTGCTGTGCCTCACTGCCTTCAGGGGTGTGAAATGATGGAGAAGGTGAATGTGGGGTGCTCAGTGCCGGGTGCTCCAGGAAGGCTGCTCAGATGCGCTGGGGGAGATGGCGACTGTTGGCTTGTGTGGCAGGAACTGGGAGTATCTCAGATCTGTGGGAAGTTCTCTCCTTTATCGTTAGGTCATTGTTTATTTTGCTTTCTCCTTTTTGGGCTGCTTTATTCTGCCCAAATAATTAATTATTTCTGCGATTAGAGGGAGATTGAGGTTATACTCCTTGTTATGATGCTGGTAGAGCAGGGAAAAGATGAGAGGAGAAAATGTGGATGAAGAATACAACAGAAAAAAAAATGCAAAGGAGCAGAGATGTAAGATGCAGCAAAGAATTTGCAACAGGTTTATCAGGTCACCTTATGTGTGAACTAAGGCGTAAAGAAATGCTGTTCCTGCAGCTTATAATTGCTCCTCTGATTTTTTAGCTACCTTAGAAACTGTTATGAGTTACCTAAAAGCATTGTCTAGTCTTCTGTTACATAAAATACTGCCTCCTTTTAACATGAAACCTGACAGTGGAATGTGCAGAGATTAAATGCTCCTGAATGACTCTGGTGGTTTTGGTTGCTGTGGTGATTATCCATCTGTTTAAATACTTCATATGGGAGGTTCACAACACATTTATAATGGAAAATATTTTCTTAAGTTGTGAGAAACAGCATTATGCCTGATTCCTATAATTTTGCACATTTGATTAGCAAAATATTCTACTTTATCTGTTATGACATAAGGACATGGTGTAGCATTTATAACAGAGAGTATCACATTTGGGTTCTGTGTTCACCACTAGCCCAGTGGACCTGGAACATGGGCACATGTGTACTGGCCCATGCAGTTGCAGAGGCTGACTGCAAACACTTCATGAGGGGTGTCCTTTAATTAATCCTCAGGTTGAAGAAGTCACACAGATTAAATTGTATGTTTATATATTCTGATATGAAAACAACTAGTGAGCAGATAGGAGAGAGCTAAACACTTTATATATCTGAATCTTGCCTGTAGCTCATAATGCATTTAATTCTTATTAATCAATATTCTTAATGTGATGTTTTGTTTTTCTTGACAGTTCCCTTCTCCATGGCACAATGTGGCACATCCTCTTTGGCTTTGAAGTAACTCAGGAAAGGGAGTGATGTATCTGTCTTTCTGTTTGCACTCATGTTGTCTTGCTGTAGAAAATGGAGTTTTCTTTCTAATGAATACCAATTTATGAAAAAATATCCAGAACAATTTCTTTTTCACTTTTAAAGATTAGCAGAAGAAACAATACTGCATTTAAACTACCACTTTAAAGCAGCATACATGCTCTGACTTACAAGAGAAGCAACAATTGTTTAACCTAAATTGTCCAGACTGTTCTTACAACTTTAATTCATCAGCAAAAGTGTTTTGGGGTTTTTTTTGACTTGCTTATGTGGCAGGTTTTCAAATTTCCCCCCTTCAGTGGCAGTGAGCTGTATTGCCATTCCCTGTCACTGGGTTCTCAGATGAACTTGTGTGTATTTTTTGTGTCGGAGGTTAGACTGTTTGTTTTTATGACTAGTTATGTGGACCTTGGGAGCCACATATCTCAGCACCATTGAAGAAATATCTAGACTTCTGTTAAAGTGTAATCTCTTTCAGGGCATGCCCATACAAGAGAGTTAAAGACAGCTTGAAGCTCTCTCTGTCCATGCTCCCCACTGCCTGGAGCCAAGCCAGTTCCATCTTAGGAATCTTTTAGCTCAGCTCTGCCTGTGCTGCTGGGTCCCTGAGATGGGCCTATGGACATGGTGAACACAGCATGCCAGAGAGTCACATTTGCTGAAGAACAGATAAAATTATTTGAGGAAAATACATCCTAAAGTTTTGCTACCTTTAAAATACCAAATGTAAACAAGGGCAGGTTTCATGCATGCTCAGTGAATAAGGCCAAGTATAAGATCTGAGGGATAAAATCCCTTTCAGGTCTCATACTGACTGAATTTTGCCCAAAATGTGATTGCATTACACTTCAGAGAAACATCAAGCTTCAGCTCCTTGTACTTGGTATCTTATAGTTCTTCATGTGGGAGCTCCTGACATGCTGTGCTCCTAAGCTGCATGAAAAAAGCCATAATTGAGTCTTAGACACCATGGTATTTATAATAATTTTGAAACCTCAGAGAGAACAAACATTTAGAGGTTTATAGACAGTCATCATCTTTATGAAGTGTAGGATCTATTTTTTCAATGTCTGCAGGACCCTGCTGAGAATCTCCACATTCTGCTCATTGGAAAGCTGCAAACCCAGCATGGGCTCTACTTTTTTTCCAAGGATGTACACATACATCTCTTATAAATAAGCAGTTATGGTTGTTTCATTAGACCTCTAATAACATCTATATTTTATTTTCCTTTCAAAGATATTTATTCAGCATTGACATGTATTTATAATATCTCAACAGTAAGAGTCTATCCTGTCAGATTTACAGCTACTATAAAATATGATGCTATCTGCATACAAATGGATGGTGGGAGCCCTACACACATTTCACCTATTATTACTGCCTAAGGAAGCAATAAAAATATATCATTTTCTATTGGGAAACACCTGCAGAGATTAAATTAAAACTAGATTATATGCTTATCAGTTATATGTTACAAAAGCAAACTCTTCAGAGATTAACATAAAGATCATTGTTATCAAAATCTTATTAAAAGCTTCAGTTTAATGAGCTCCATTTTACACCTCCACTGCTCAAGCCTTCTCTGTGTGTGACTAAGTCTTTGTGCAGCTGTAGGGAGGGAGGGAGGCAAGGCTTTGCTATTGCCTCAGCAAACACCTGCCCTGATATTTGGATTTATTGCTAAAAGCTGACCGCAGGTACTATTTGTCCTTCCCTCTCTGATCCTGGCCACTCTGAAGAGCTCTCCACACTGCATGCTCTGTTTCTTGTGCATGGCACCAAGGCAGGCTCCAGGCTTCCTTGTGGAGCTCTGCTGGGAATTACCCTGGAGACCACTTTTCCTTCCTGCTGAATTCATTCTTTAGTATGGTCAGCAGGACCAAGACTAGGGATTTTCAAAGGCTAGGAGTTGAGGACAAGGAGCTGCTGTTGCTGCTAAGCAGATGGTCTTGCATTTAATTTGTGCAGCTTTTGACATGTTCCAAACATGCTGCAGAAAAGAGAGACTGGGAAGCAACTGAGCTGGAGTTGATCTCTGACCTGAAAATTCAAAATGCTTCTGGATCTGGGCTTTGCTGCTGCCAACAACTGAGAAGCTTAGAGTACAGATAATCTACCTGCTCTGACTCGAAGAGGACATGCAGATCCTACCTGTGCCTAATTTGCACACACAGTGGTTAGGATTTATTTCTCCATCTGGTATTACAGTGACCCTTTTGCCTTCAGGCATTAGAAGCAAACTGCCTTGGGCATATTCCAAATTGCGTATGGGAGGGTATCACTTTTGAACAGCCTGAATTGCTTATGTGAAGGCCTAGGTCAAAGCCCCCTCTGTGGAGATGCTGCCAAGTCTGGTGGATCTGAAGGAGGTCACACTAAGAAGAGGTTAGGATCATTGTTTCTGTGATTGTGAAATAACCAGTTTACCAAAGGCCAAACCCAGAAGAGGATTAGGGAATGTCAGACCATTGTTTCCTCAAGACATTTATTCTAAAGACAAATATGATGTAGGGAACCTTTTGGTGATTTTTTCCAGCCCCTCACCATCTCCTCTGATGTGCTGGCACAGACCATAACATTTAGTTAAGTGAATGAGGAGTGCTGGGGAATTCAATTAAAAAAACCCCCCAACAACAACTTAGGTCTATAGAAATAGACAAAATAGTGCATAGACCTGTGGGTTGGGGAATGCAGAACCTAAGCAGACCCAAAGAAGGAGTAGAAATGGCTGGAGCTTGCTTTGCAGGGAAGAAAAAATGTCTCTGCAACCATGGCCTAACATTTTAAGTAATAAGGGTTTGCTGGCTCAGGTGATTTTCTCTGAAATAGGTTAAGGAGTATTCAAACAAGTATATTCAGATCAGAGGGGTGGTAACCTATCACTGGGCAATGCTCACCAGCCTCTGGGCAGACTGGGGGAGGACTGTGCTGTCAACAGAGCTGGATTTGGGAGGAGACACGTGTCCACAGCCTGACTCGCAGCACTGCAGCAGCCTAACCCAGTGCCTCCCTCTCAGAACAGCTGGAGCATGCACTTTGCCTTCCCTCATGCCTGCAGGGACAGGCTGTACATTAGCATTTTTATAACAAGCTCTCTCCTTTGAGAGGAGGCGATGGCTACTTCGGCACCAGCCATGGCTGCATCCCAATTCTGTGTGGAAGCCCGAGTTCTGTCATTTTACTTGGACAAATCACTGTATTTAACTTGGGAAGGCCTGCTCATTCTCTCTTGCCCTGCTTTCAGGCTCTGAGCAGTGTAAATTACTGACAGAGGGATTTAAGGTTTCATTTTTTCAAAAATTATGCAGATTTTTGTATGTACATACCTATAGCCAAGATGTAAAAACTCCTTAACTATAGTCTGAATTTTCCATCGTCATTATGCTAAATAATTCACTTCTGCTCTCAGTAGAGGTATAATATTCACTTGAACAAATACCAAAGGAAACATTTAGTTGGAAATGTTGCCCATACTAATATTTCATTTTTCAAATAATGGGTTCTTTTGGAAGTCTCAGCCTACTTTGCCTATTCCTGATGAGCACCCTTTCTTTTATTGAACTACAGCAGGCTGCTCCTGAGATGAAATGCCACTTTGTGATTAAAGGGTACAGAATTGAGTGCTCATTTAAATGGCATAAAAAGCTAAATTATAGCACCAGTCATTGTATCAATCATCTGTGACTTCCTCATGTACAGCCTTGTACCAACACGTTTGAAAGTCTCATTCCACATCAATTCTGGTGCAAATTTACATTTATTCTGAAATGCAAACATAACAAAATTTATTTTAAATGGCTTTGCTTTTTTTCCCCCTCATGTAATAACCAGTTCTCAGATGTAATCTCCCTCTTGAAAGTCATGAAAATGTCAGTGGGGACAAGGTAGCAATGAAGTTCCCAGGTTTCCTTTGGCACTGGTAGGAGAATTGTTGCATAACCTGGGTTTTCACAGCATACCGCAGCGCCTATGCTGTTTGAGTGCAGCCCAAGGGATGGCTCAGCTCAGTGCTGATGGCTTCTTGTAAGGGGTCTAAATTACACCTGACCACAACCTGGTGGGAACCTAATCTTTGTCTGTTTGAAGTTTGTAACCTTTCTTTGAAAATATTCTGCCATGCTCAGAGCACTCAGCAGGTGCTGGGAGCCTCAGGGAGATATCTGTGGGCATTGCCTGCTGTGCCACCACCACCAGCTCTCCTGCTGGTTTCCACATGACCCCCTTCACCTTCTCACTGCAGTTCTACGTGCTGCTTCCCACCTCCCCATCAGCTGTGCCCAAGCAGCCCAGCCAGATGCCAGCACCAGCTCGGGAAGGAGCATGGGGACAGCGAGTGACACCAGTCAGAGTTACAAACCCATGTGGAGAGCAAGCCCTAAACAGCCCTCCTGCCATGTTCTCCTTGCAGGGCTGAACCCACCCCGCTCCAGGGAGAAGTCGAAGAAAGCAGGAAACAGCATCATGAATGCTGGAGGGAGACATCTCTTTCACCTGTTTCATTAAGTTTAATTTGTTAGTTTGGGTAAACTCTCAGCATTCAGAAGATAAAAGGTGTGACTGAAACGTGGGCTTTCATTTAGAATCTCCTGCACTACAGCATGGTATACCCCCTGTTTATAGGCATGAAAATTATTTTGGAGAGAAAATATTGAAACGATGATCTCAGAAGTTTTCCTCTAAAATTAAATTTTGAGAAAATTGATTGCTTTAAGCATTTCATTACAGTAAAAGTGGGTTTTAGCTGGGAAATATGTTCCCACCATAAGTGAAGCACAGATCCTCATAAAACTCCTGGCCTAGTGCAGTCTTTCCCCAATAGAACACTAATCGCACAGTTGAGCATATAGCACATACATATTGCATTTGGTGTATTCTTATTTTTAGTTTTTTTGTAATTTTTGTAGTAATACTGATAAATTCAGCAAAGTCTTATTACATTCACAATAAATATTTTACTAAGAAAAAAAATGAACTGTTCGGATACGTTGGATTACATTAGGATAACAGTTGATAAAGTAATACCACTGAAATTATAGCAATGAGAGACAAAAATTAGGTCCATGGAATTTAGTGAAAACAATGGCACTGCTGTCTGACATTATTTCTGCCCTCTACACAGTCATTATCAAAACTGTGCCATTTATTTGCAGCTTCCTCCTATTGCAGGCCCAATCTTAGGCAGTAAGTTCAATTGCAGAAGTATTTTCATGGAAGCAGTTGCATTTAGAAAAAAATGACCAACATACTTTTTCCCAAAAATCAAGAAAATGTGTGGCAACCTTGTATGCTTTGTCAGCAATATTGGTAACTCTTCCCAATGATACAGTTTAGAGTCAAGTTGACCTCTATGGGTTTCACAGCTAAGGCAACAGTTACATAAAAAGGATGAACAAGCAATACCAAAAGAGGAAGGCTGGGATCATATAATCTGGACACCAGAACTGCCTGCACTTATACGTTAATATTTCAGTGAGGGAGGCAGCACTGGAGAGTGGTAAAGCTCATAACTTTAAGTAAGGAAATGGAAGTTCTGCTTCCATTTCTGCCTTTTATCCCCTGTATTGCCCTTAGTCATTTAAGATCAGACTGCAAATGTTACCTGATTTAGATTTAAAAGGCAGAGAGTGTACAATTAAAAAGAACAAAAAATCAAACTGAACCTGTTGCCACTAGTCAAAATCATGCTGAGTGGTGAAGAAAGGGGACATACAGCAGTCAAGGTGATTTTCAATGGCAAAAGTGCCTTTGGTTCCTACTGATTAGACACTGATTTCTTCCTCAATGAATGAGAGTAAAACACTGACACCATGTAAAACATGCTGGATGTGAATTTATACGACTGTTAACAGTTGGGACTAATATCTGTCACTAAACTAAAATATTGGCAACTACACCTGTAACAGGAGAGTGTCTCTCTTGCTCAGCCTTGCTTGTTACTTATGCTCCCTGCTTTAGTTTTTCTAAGATACAAAAGGCTCTGTTTTCAAACAAACGAATCAGTTATTACAAGAGATGTATGACATCTGTAACTGTTTCGGCATGTGTTCTTATTAGTTTGTTAAAGTTAAATGTTCTATGTACCCCTCTGTTATTCTCTGAGTTGGTTTGCTTTGAAGTTATGTATCCTCCAAGTTAATGGTTTCTCCCTCAAGTTGTATCCTCCCTCCTACAGCGTCCATAATTGTAATCCCTCCCTTGATTCCAGCAGCTTCTCTGTGCCCCCCTCCCTGGGGTGTCAATCCTGAGTTAGGCCTTCCCATTCAAGTGTCAATGCACCCTAATCCCTGGCCCTTGTTCCAGCAAGTTCCTTGTCAATCCTCCCTGGTCTCCACCCCTACCTCTCCACCCCTTTTTGGAATTAATCCAGGATGCCCCAGTGGTTTTTTTTCCTGCTTGTCAACCTGTGTCTCCTCCCTGTATTTCCCTCATTTGTTAAAGTATTATAAGTCCCACCTCCCTTACCTCCCTCCACTCCTCCTGATTGGCCCATGTCTTGTAACCGCCCCCCTGATCTGAACCTGTATTTAAGTTGATGTTCATGCTATCTGGGTGTTCTTCTGAAACTGTACCCTCCTGTAATAAACTTACCCTGAAAGTGGATACTGAGAGCCTCCTCCTTTCTCCTTTGCCTGACCCCTGGACATCTTGAGCTGGTTAAGGCAGTGTGTCTCTAAAGGTTCCTCCGGCAGCCCATCAAGAGCCCGGGAAGTTTCCCACTGGCGTGGTGCCAGTGTGGTAGGAGAGGCAACCCGGGCTCCTAGTCAGCTGCATCACGTAACCATGGCTGGTAGAAGTGTTTCCATTTGTTATGATCCTAGACCAGACCTGGACTGATCTGGAGAGCTTCTACCAGCATGGTGATACTTGGTTTTTATGGGACTTTCTTTCCTTTCTCTGCAGGATTCTGGGGGAGACATATGGGATGGCTGGAGGAACTGGATAAAGTTTGGGTCCCCTTCAGGGAGCAGCAAAGGGTCCCTGGCCTTTGAGGCCAATAATTCATACTTTCTTCACTGAGTTTGCAAAAACGGACCTGTTTGTTCCTCTCTCCCAAGGTTAGAAAAAGGAACGGACTCTTCTGGAGAAGCAGCAGATTGGCCTCAATGTCACGTTTTGTTCAGCTGCTCTATCTGAGGCCTGCCTACTTCTGATTTTAACTGTTTTAAAAATATTTCTGCACTAACAATGCAGAATATTAGCATGCATAAATCTGCCGCACTTGCTGTAAAAATTTGCTTATAGTTTCATTGACCTTGACAGAAATAAACAATTGTGTGTCCAGAGGGAGAACTGAGTTTTTCTGTGTGTTTGTTGTGCTAGTTCTTGGTTCAGGATTTTTTGCCACTATTGTCCGTTAAAATTTGTTTAATGGCCTGTGTGACACGGTGACTGATGCTGAAATGATCAGATGTCTTTTGGAAATGCAATAGAAGAAATTTCAGCCTATGTCGCAGGAAATTTTCATGTTCCAATGAATAAAAATTAAGATGAAAGCAGGATGTGTGGGAAGACCTGGTAGTGACAGAATTGTTTCCAGATGCTTTCTTGGTTGCACAGTAATCTCAAAACAAGGATTTTTACCAAACTTGTTTAATCCTCATCACTGGATTTTGGAAGGACGTGGCCACTGCCAGCTGCCTTGCTGAGTTATGTGCATGTTCTGTACCACTGGAAAACTCATGATGAGGCTCCGACCAGAAAACTAACCTCAGCAAGAAAGAGCTATCACCAAACCACTAAAGTTCACTATCTGCAGAGCCCCATTTCTTAGATGAGCTGGCTTTGTTTTAAAGGAGTTAAGGAAAAGCTGTTTTTGGAGGCAGAAGGCAGGGTGTAGCCCTGGCCTCTGAAATCAGATCACACTTTTGTCTATCTATTGGGAAAGGAGCAGCTGAGGATAAAGCTTACATACAGGCAGCTCTGTATAGTGTTTCAAGGAAAGCTTTGGAAAAGATAAGTTTCTTATTTTGTACTTTGACAAAGAGTTGCACTGACTGCAGGAGTCTCCATCTTACACTCACAGCAAGCAAGCAGTTTTCCATTATGTTGCTGCAGCACTGCCCCGCCTCATTTTATTGCCCTCCCTGTTTGCCACTTCTCCAACTCCAGGGAGCTGGGGGAGCCTGGAAGCAAGGGGCTCATGGGAGAGCTTTCTGTGTCTCTGCAAAGAATGGGAAGTTAAAAATCCAGACAGCCTTTGCTGCTTTTCCTTGAAAATAGTAAACAAGTAAGAAAAATATTATGGTTGTATCTGGTATGCAGTAAGGCTTTAAACTTGAGTTTAGTTACCTTTCAAGTGTTCTACATATCCCATATTTGACCAGAGATTTGCAAACGTGGTCCTGGGAGGGTTGCAGGGATAATTGGCTGGCAGCCTAGGACTGTATTTAATTAGGAAGGAATGCACCGGCCCTAACTGAATTTCCTGCAGGAACCACAACCCACATTGCTACAGGTGCTGTCCTGCTTGTTCTTCAGGGCTAGGGACTACTCTTCCTCAGGCAGGGGTGCTGCATGTTGCAGCTTGTGCTGCATTTGGAAAAGAATACATTTGGATATCACTGTCAGGACAGAACTCTCTATTTCCTGGTTTTTTGCTCTGCCATGATGACAGGCCATATCATCAGATTTCGAGTCCTGCTGCTCTCTTAATACACGAACCCCAGTTACCATAACCTTTCTGGATTCACATTTTTTAATGCCTCTTTGATTAACCATTTTGGGACAGCTGGGCCTGACTCTGACTAGCATCAGCTGCTGATCTTCCTGAGTTCATCTGGAGTTTCAAGTGATTGATACCTCAGAGAATTAAGCTCAAAGTGCACCAGGTGAGACTGCCTAGAGCTAAAATACCCACAGTCAAAGCCCATTAACTGAAACGCCTGTGTTTCAAAGAAAGTCTCTTTGGAAAGCTGAGGCTAATTTTTCCTTTGTTGCCACCATTCTGAAGTGTTCTGCCTTGATACACTAAGATCTAATATACTGTTCTGGTTTTTTTAAGCAGTCTGATGGCTAAATACTCTCTTTAGTGCTAATTTCTGAATTAAAAAAAATAAAAACTTAACTTATATTTTTATGGTGGTTTTAGCTTTATCAGGTGATTGTTTTCCTGAGACATGATTCAGGTAAGCTCCCATTACATGTATCAAAGGACAATTTATGGTTTCAATGCACTAAGTTATGTATTTTGCATCATGGTGGCACTTCCTCAAGAACATCAGGGGCCTTGTAGGACTGTGCTTCTCTCTTTGCTTATTTTCCTTCCAATCTATGCTTAGTTTTTCATAACTACTTTTCAAACGTTTTTTCCCTTTTTGCCTCTATCCATCCATTGCCCTGCATTTTATTTTCTCTGTTATCTATGTTCCTCAACGTGTGAACACTGAGAAGATCTGAGCAAGTGGAGAAGGGAAAAGGCTTGTGAGCACTTAAGCTAGCACTTCCACTAGCCTGAAACCCCAAGGCATTGCGCTGAGATAAAAACCCCTGCAGGGCACAGTCCAGTCTCAGTGACTCTCTTCCTGCACCACCAGGGGTACAAGTGTAACCATTTGCCTCTATTTTTCATTTTAACCTGCTCCTAATTTGAGAATACAAGTGCTATGGAAACCTTGATCCACCAGTAGCTCATCACAGATTTCTACCGTGCCATATTGTCACTAGGCTTTTGTGGTCTTCCCCCTTGAATTTTTAATTTCATTTCTTGTAAATATATATCTAAGGTCTGTATCCAGGATTGATTATCCACCATGTCCTTTCATCCTTGTCTGCTGCTTTCTTCTCTCTTCTGCTTTTCTGCTGGATGGTAAAATGAGGGAGCAGGACATGTGTGTTGAGGGGAAAGGGGGTTTGCACAGGGGGTGGCAGAAGGGTGGGGCTGCTGGGGATAAGGGACAAGCTATCTGTCCCTGGCTTGGTGGTGATGCAGAGTGTGTGTTGTGCAAGGCTGCAAAAGTGTTGGGGTGACAAATGAGCTTGTTGTGACACAGAAAAGGGCTGACAGAAACTCCCAGTTAAGTTGGATTTTCCTTGCAAACACAATGGGTTTAGCTGAATAGGGAATAATTGAAGTTTGAAAATGTTTGGATGAGAATTGGCATTAGTTCAGCCTTTTTTAAAATAAAAGGATGAGCATAATCATAACTAGATATTTTTGTCTTTTATATAATGTTGAATATAAAATCTTTTATTGCAGATACTATTTTTTTCCCTGAAAGTACTGAATTATTTTTGGGACTGATGAGCATTTTGACCAATAATGGGGGCAGCTACATTTTCTACCCTTTAAATATGAGATAAATGCTTCAATTAAATGCCAAAACATAGGATTGAAATTTTCCTTGGTTTAGCCTGAATTGACACAATATTCTCTCTCTGCACAATTATAAGTGTGCTTGCTCTAGGGAAAATGGGGGGAGGGTTGGATTGCAAAGCTCTGTCAGAACCATCTCCTGCCCTCTGAGGGTGTCTGCTGGAAGACAGAGTAGGAGAATGCAGAGAACGTTTGCTGCTCCTTAGTGATGTGCAACACCCGGGCCCAGGGCTCAGCAGGGAACAGGAACTGCCACGCTGTTTCCGGGAACAGCCAGCAGTGCTCAGGGAGAGAGGAAAAGGCCAAATACCGAATCATCTTAGTGCCTCCTCCCACCTCTGGGTAAGGGCTTGAAAACACAAAAGTTTCACCAAAGCTACAGTGTTTATTTGCTGTTGATTACTCTGTCCCTCATGAATTTGTCTAATGCCTTTTAAAATCCGTTTTCAGTCTCCACAACCTCCTGAGGCACTGACTGCCACAATGCAATTATGGATGGTAGGAAAGAGTACTTCCTTTTGGGTGTGTTTGTTTTAAACCTGCTGCTAAATGCCTTTGTTGAATGCTCCCTCAGCTTTTGTACTGCAAGAGAAAATGAACAATTACTCTGCATTTATCTTCTCCATTCAGCGTTTTACAGACTGCAATCATTTCCTTCTGCAGTCATCTTCTTTTTCCAACCTGATGAGCCTTTGTCTATTTTATTTCTTCTTGCAGTGAAACTGTTCTGTATCTCAAAAAGATAAATGTGGGCCTTTTATTACTCCTCTCTTTTTTTTCTCTCCTCTCAGACAAAAGTGTCAAGGAAACCCTATGCAGGAATGCCATGGTTAAAGTTCCTTCAGTGCTTCTTTGTGCCAAAATAATTAGCTTTTGGGTCTTGGAAATTACCAAAAGCTTCTGAAAGAAAGTGTTGTTCTTGTAACCCCCTACAGCTTGAGATTATGTTTATATCCAAAACCAGGTAAGAAAATGTAGCAAATAAACAGAAGTGTCTGGGTTTGAAGTTCTCCTTTGTCATCAACAAACCTTCCAACTTAATACACAAAAATTATGAGCGTGTAAGGAAGTGACAAAACTGAGACCTGAGAGTTCAGGAAGTTCAATAATTCAGTCTGTACTGAGCAAGGTTGGCAGTATTAACAGGACACAGCAGCTTCAGAGAGAGTGGGGCTGTTTTATTCTTAGTCCAGAATAAGCACAGTATCTTCTATTATGTCTAAATCTGAAGGGACAGAGGAGTAAAAGAGAACACATTTTTATTTTAAGTTTGTGTGTTCTTATCTGGCACAAATACTCCATCTGAGAGAGGCAAATGCAAATGTCTCCAGGTCTGAGCACAACCATATGCAGGGAGCACCTTACTGTCCTTTCAGTCTTGCAAAGTCACAAAGCTCTTCTACTTTGTGTCCTTTTTTCCTACCTTGTTGCATTTGAGCTGACTCTTCAAGACTCTATACATACTTCTTGCTTCCTGCTGTGTCTCAGTTCTTTGGATTTCCCATCTGCTGTGTGCTGCTGGTAGTGCTGCTGCCCTGCACTGTATCCTCCTGCCATCTCCTTTTTCCATGTCCCTACACAGAGAGCTGCTCTCACAAGATGAAGTTGTGTCCCTGCCCAAGGTCTTCCTGGAAACTTGTTTCTTCCAAACTCCTAGAAGGTTTCTCAGGAGATGAGTTTTCATTTCTTCTTCTTCGTTATCAATCTTAAAAAAAATTTGAACAATGAAAAGATCTTTGTTTTATTTTCCCATGCACTTGCTTTTTGCTGAATTTCCAGGTAAGTTCCCAGTGCTGCTTGAGCCTTTCCCTCCAGTCCCGCCTCTGTCTTGTTACCACACACTCATTAGATCATGGCTGAAATTAGCTGGTGAGAAGTATGGGGCAGAGTTGATTCCTCTCACCTCTGTAGCAAAGGTTTGATACGGTTTTAAGTTGTTTTT
This sequence comes from Anthoscopus minutus, assembly GCA_013399455.1. NCBI lineage: Eukaryota > Metazoa > Chordata > Aves > Passeriformes > Paridae > Anthoscopus > Anthoscopus minutus. The sequence goes on along the minus strand of VWYI01030906.1, from coordinate 4,644 downwards.
TTTTTTAAAAAAGTTAAAACAACAAAATAAGCACTTCCGCAGCTGAGGAAACCAAGGTAGGAAGGCCAGGTACGTACCCATGGAATGTGCTGCTGAAGGTCTATAACAGGACCAGCAAGAGGTCACATGGCACCAAAGCCTTGTGTTCCAAGCAGATCATTCTGTCTGCTATTGTAACTGTCTTTAATGACAAATAGTCTTTAGGATTAAATAGGGGATTCCTTTGAGGGGGGAAGTATTTTGTGAAAATTGCTTATAGGAAAAGACAATGATTTTATGGCTCAGTGTTTTCTGTATCATATTTGCTTGTTTGGAGGAAACTAAATAAGATTAAACATACTCATGTCATGGAAATGTTTGGTTTCAGTAAGATGATGGTGATCTGTTAAGGATACGTTGGAAATGTTAATATTAATCCCTAAAAGATAATAACATGTCCTCTTTGGGACCAGTAAGTAACTTTAGGTGCCCTCAGCACAGAGTTAAAATCCTATGGAGCGGTATCCCATCAATATTTTGGAGACTGTCCCTAACGTTTTTTTTTAAGACACAAGATGCCATGCCAGTGAGGAACAGTGGATGTTTCCAGTGCAGTGAAATGATGGTGAGGGGTGAAAGTTTACTTGCTGAGCTGAAATCAGAGGGCTAAGGCTTCCAGTAGGGTCTGGTGTGCTTTGGGTTAGGCACAAGTAGCATGTGGAGTGCAGTCAGGTTAGCTAAAATTTCTCTGTGGGAGATACTTTGAACTCTGCAAGGGAGAATTTCTGTTTCAGGCAAGCCATGTATATAGTAAAAAAAAAAATCATAACTCTGTCCAGAAATGAAACAGCCAAGTATGGCTTTTGCTTTATGATAAATCCAGTCAGTTCAGAGCAGGTCCCCAGCCCATGAGCAAGCACTCTTTGCCATAAAAAAAATGCTGATAAATAATAGATGAAACAGTGTGAATTTCTCACTTGGTGGCACAAATCTGTATAGCATAGCCTGGGAAAAGACTCTGCTAACCAGTCCTTGTTGGCTCCATCTATCTAAACATACATATTTTCCGGTGTCAGTTCTGGTAATGGTATGCTGCTTTTATGACTCTTCCTCACAGGATCCCAGGCAGAAGGATGTCGTTTTCCTCAGAAGAGGCAATTTTGTAGTCTGTCTTTATATTTTACCATGTAGAATGTAATAAAATCCAAATCCTACCACTTGCACATTCATTCATTTAATTCATATTGTTGCTTTCCACATTAATAATACACTGGATTTTTTAAAAATACCTTTCATCCAAAGATTCCAAGCTGATTTGGCCTGATTCCCAGGAACAGCTTAGCAACACTTAGGATAAGACCAGTAAAAGGAAGTAAGGGGGAACTTCATGCAGTTCTTGGCTGGCTGCCAATTCAAATGCACCTACAGTCAGAGCATACCCGGCCCATGAGCCCTTGCTTCCCATGGCTGTGACTGCCTGATGCAAGGCTCCTGTCTCAGCCACAAATTCCTCTCCCTTTCTCTTACCCCCCAGAACAAGCTCTGTTGTCTCTGTTGTCTCCCTCCCTTATCAGCAAGGGATGATAAATCTTTCCTTGGGGAGAACTTGGCAGGACATATGGGGGCTTGGGGCTGGGCCATTAATCTGATGTTATTTGCTGTTGGATGACAAACATGCACTAGGCTGAAGAACACACTCTCGGTTTTGTATCTCCCTGCATAGGTATGTGTACAATTTTAATCTTCTTATCTTCTACAGTTTAGAGTAACTAAATTCTCCACTTTGCTAAACAGGAGAAGGTTTCAGTTTCTTTTTCAGCAGCCAGAATATTTTTCAAACTTTTATTCTGAATGTTGTTTCTTCTTTGGAGAGACTCTTGGACTTTGAAACCGGTGCTTGTATGGGAAGGCTTGCCTGGCTGGAAATCTGTTCTGGCTTGCTTTGCTGTTCAAAGTGCTGCTTCATGGGTTCATTTAATGCCTCCTTGGAGGCATTTTGACAGAATTTTGCTTATCTACCAGTACTGCAAAACAATCTTCCATCTTAGACAACCAATCACTTCCACATCCCCTTCTCATTAGTTTTTAAAGCAAAATAGAAATTAAATTGTGTCTGCTGTTATGCAGGCTGTTGATTTGGCTTTCACCTTTGGACTGTGGGCAGCATTAGCTGTGCTTGCATAAAAACTTTGGAACAGGAAACCTTGCTGAACTGTGCACAGCATAGTGTCCCTCAGACACATGTCTGGGGGGAAAAATCAGGGTGGCTGGACTCTGCCCTTTTGCTAAGCGGCTGCTTTTTCTGAAGTACGTGGAAGACAGATGGAAAACCTCAGAGTTGCCCTGAATTATCTTCCTGAGCATACAGCTCTCTCTCTTTGTAGTTAAATATGACAGTTAGAGTGCAGTATTTATGCACAATCAAATCAACAGAAAACATGCTGCAATCAGGGCATGTATCCATAGTCTGTTTTTTATATTTAGCTGAAAATGGAATACCTAAATTTGCTGAAGCCTGTGAAAAGAAATTCAGGTGCACATCTCCACTGGAGACTTACAGAAAGTCTGCTGGCTCACAGTAACCAGGGTTTGTTCCTCAGCTTCCATTACTGTCTTCCCATCTGCAAACATAGATTCCTGAAAAGTAGCAAAAAGGTAAATTTTGGATCAGGCTCCCAAACACTTGAGTGTAATCATTGCAGAAAGGAGACACAGAGTGTTATAAGTAGATATTAAAAATTGGGTCCCAAAAATAATAGGCAACGGATGAGGCCAATAAAATTAATTGATTTAATTAGCAAGCAATAGAGACAAGGTACAATGCGTTGGACAGCCAATGGAGTCAAAGCTTCCAAAAGTTAGTCTGCAAAAAACTTCTCATTAAGTACAGCTTTTATATCTTTCATCTTCTGAAGATCTTCAGTTGATGATTTGTAGGGAGAATTCTTCACTCCCCCTTCCTTCTTGGTTGTTGTTCCAGGGAGAATCTCTGTTTCTTGTTAGTTTTATCTTTTGAGGTAACTCCTTTTACATATCCTAATAAATCTCTTCTCTCCCTTCCTAGCCTGGCTGATAAGCGGCATTCCAATGTTACGTGCTCGCGGTCTGGGTTTTTCTCTCTTTGTCTTTAAACAAAACTCAGTTTTGGTTTCCCACAATTTTCGTAATTTCTTGTTCTCCTTTGCTTAGAAAATATTTGGGAAGGGGTTTGTGTTTTCTTTCAGGTGACCCTGCATTTCTGTATTGCAGAAATGGTTTTATGATCTCCTGAACAGCTCTGATACACACTACACTACCTAATTAGAATGGGTAGACAAATGCTAATACACACTAGCAACTCAAACAAGTTCTAATACACACTGAACAAATTAATGATAGACTGAGTCTATTACAAAAAATGGGTAGAGAAATGCTAATACGTACTAGTGACTAAAACAAGTTCTAATACACACTGAACAAACTAATGATAGATGGAGTCTATTCACAGAGCAAGTGAAAGGGGCAGAAATCTTTAAGCGTGAGTTACAATTTTGTGGAAGTTTGTAGTGTAACAAGTTCTAATACACACTGTTCTGCTGAACAATATCCTGGAAAATACTGGTTTGGGTTTTTTTTTCTGCTTTGTTTTTCCAGAAGGGGCTGTGTGACACACTGGCAGAAGCAGCCTGGCCTTTTCTAGTGTCTGGCTTAAGAGCAGCTAACTGCTGACAGGGGAGAATATTTTGCCCTGATACAGCACACAATATCACAGGACTTGAATTTGCTCCATTTCTGAAGGAGCTGTTATTTAGAACAATTTCTTACCTTCCACACCTGAGTCCAGCTGCACACAAATTCTTTAAGTTAACGGGGGATTTCACCTTTTTGAAAGGGACAGCACAGATCTATGGTTGTCCAAGAGCTAAACATTTCTGAATTCTCATTGTGGTACTGAAAAATGCACCTTGTATGGTGCCAAGCAAGTCCCTTAGGTCTGGTGGCAGCCCCTTTTTTTGTGTGGTAGGGATTGTATCTCCCACCTCATAGCATGGATTAATCCATATTTTTGTAGTGATTTAGCAGAGACCATTTCTACTCTGGCTGGAAATGTTTTAAATTAAGCAGGAAAGTTATCAGGGCAGCTGTATTACATGGCCAAGATAGGCAGCCACAGCAGCAGGGGGAGGTTTGAAGGGTTTAGCTGTTGATCCAGATTTTAAGTAGATAATTTCTGACTAATGTATCCGGTGTGCCCCAAATTCACATGGCTAATCGGTGCCAAAGCTGGGCACCTTTAGTGCTTAAAGCAGCCTGTCTCAAAGGTGTATTACTTGTTCAGGGCAGAAAGCAGCTAGATGAGGAAAAAGTAAGATGAAGCAATACAAAAGTTTTAAGAAACTGGTAGTGCTAAAATCCTCTAACAGTGCTAAAATCCTGTTAGAGGCAACAGCTTAGATAGCTGTTAAGCTATATTAGGACAAGAAACAGAAAAATAATCAGCACAAAAGGGAAAAATATCACTGATCCATTTTGTTCAAAAATTGACTGGAATTACTAGACTGGAATCCAGAATTCTGTTATTTTTTACTATGGGGTAGAATATATACGCAGAATTTTTTTCAAAATAGTTAATTATAGGAGAGCTTAACCTGCTGTAGGTGTTAATACTGTAGTTATTGTTGTTGG
>VWYI01030904.1:0-50567 GCA_013399455.1 Anthoscopus minutus | reverse complement strand
TCCCCTTACTTTTTTCTTCCACGGGAATTTTTAGTATTGGCTCCTCTCTACTACTGACACCATTCTTGTGAGTTCCTTCTTCAAAGACTCGTCTACAGTTTTTTCAGATTTAATACTTCAAAATGTCTTGCCAGCATGCAGCAATACATAAGTGCTTGTGGTGATGTAAGCAGAAGTCTCCCTAGTTGCTGAAGTGCTAAAATAAACAGGTCAATGCAGGAGTATATGACCCATCCACAAACTTTATGGGACACATTTGAAAGGACAGGAATAGTCTAAAATAGAATGTCTGAGACACATCTCAAGGCAACTGCATTGATAAATTGTTCTGTAGATGGGTTTACTTGGTTGGAAGAGGTGTTATGTTACACATCCAGCCAGGTGTTACTAACTGATGATGATGACATCAGAAGAAATCGCTGGAAATTTACTTTATTCCAAAAATCCCACACAGCCCTGTAAAGACAAGGTCCAAGACAAAGAGTGAAATTTAGACACCCCATTAGAAAGACACTCTATACACAAACCACCTAATATTTCAAAATGCTATGCTTTCAATGCTGATCATCATGATTAAACATCCATATCTCTGTAGCACCTAGAGATCAGTTGGGTTACAATTCTAGTTGTGGTACAAAGCGACAGTCCCTTGACAAAGACCTAAATCAAGAGCTGTTCCATAGCAATTTCTGAGATTTTATAATGTGTCTTCACTGTGCATGGGAACTGAGATCAAGAGAATGGCGCTACAACAAAATGTCCACTGATCATGTCTGGAATTACAGCAGGGAATAGGGTGGTCCTGGATGGGGTGGTGTTATTGCCATACTCCTTCTCACAAGTATGGTGACCATCTGACCCTTTTCTAGCTATTGTCTTGTATTGCCAGAGTGATATTCCATCCATCTTTTCCACTTTCACCAGAGTTATTTAAACATTTTGACATTGCTGAAATGGCATACTTTTATAAAATTTAAGCATCACAACTTAATTTATTAGAGTGGTAAGTGAAAAAAAAGCAAAAAAGCGCCCCAAAAATAAATACCAACAGAAAACCACAGCAAAATAATCAGCCTATGGAAATGACTTATCATGAAGTACCTTTGGAGTTAAGTTACATGAAATGGCAAACACCTTATAGTCACTAAAAGAGAAAAATCTTTATCCCCTTTCCCGTTTTCCACTTGGACCTGCCCTGGTTTGTGGTGGCTGTGGTGCTCACCAGGCCCTTCAGAATGAGGTCATTAATCTCAGTGCAATGCAGGTCACTAATTTGAAGTAAAGGCCTGTTTGTCCTTTACAGGTATGCCAAGTATAAAAATGGAGTCACTGCAGGAAAGAGTCAGAGAAATGTCACGGAGGAGGCTTGACCCGTTCCGAGGTCACTATGGTTTCCACAAGCAGACTCTTATACAAGGCATTTTTACATAGAATACATATTATATTAATGGTGAGTATACTTGGTTTGGTAAGAACTTCAGATGATAAAATGTACCTATTTAAATAGCTCAGCACCTGGATCTGTAGTTTATTACCTGAAAAGATTATCAGGAAAAGCTGCAAGACAGATCTAAGGTCAGAGAAGCAGCTGGTGTAATGCAATGTAGTATTGCTTCCTGGTCCAGAGCACATAAAATAAAGCTAAATAAGATACACAAGTTCAGCAAAAGGAAATAGAATAAGATGCTTGAATCTCAAAATGTTTTTTATGAGAAATTAATGTACATGTTCATTAATTTCTGGAGGGGAATAAAAGTCAGATGAAGGTGTTCCACATCATCCTTCAAAATAATTTTAAACAAAGGATGTGTACCATCATAGCGCACAAAAGGTTTGGTTTGCCTTTATAAAGGTCTCTCACATAATTTCCTATTGTGGTTTAGCCTGGCAGGCAGCAAACACCATACAGGAATAAAGAAAGAAATATAGTTCATGGGTTGAGATAAAGATGGTTTAAAAGGAGAGAAGAGGAAAGGAAAGTAGTAGAACAATAATAACAGTAATAATAGAAATTGAAACAGGATATACAAAACAATGTGGTGCCCAATGCAGTTTTTCACACCCACCCACCTGTCCTGAGCCAGCTCCTGAGCAGAGGCCTCCAGCCAGCTTTGCCCCTGATTTATAAACTGGGTGTGTGTTAGATGGTATGGAAAACAGCTCTGCTCAGCTGAGTCAGCTATGTCCCTTCCCATCTTCTCAGAACCCCCAGCCCACTTGCTGGTGGGGTGATCAGAAGAGCTGAAAAGTCCTTAGCAAACACTGCTCAGCAACAACTAAATCATGCCTGTGTTATCAACACTACTCCCCTTCTAAATCCAAACTAGAGCACTGTATGAGCTGCTGGCAAGAGAATTAATTCTATCCCACCTGAAACCAGGACAAAAGTAAAGGCATGGCAGTGAGCCTTTGAGAGGATTAGGAAGGTCACTGATCTCTTCTCTGTGGTGACCAGTGACAGGACTTGAGGAATGGCCTGAAGGTGCATCAGGGAAGGTTTGGGTTGGGTATCAGAAAAAGATTCCTCTCCCAGAGGGTGGTTGGGCTCTGGAACAGGTTCCCCAGGGAATTTGTCCTGGCACCAAGCCTGCCAGAATTCAAGGAGAATTTGGACAATGCTCTCAGGCACATGGTATGGTTCTCCTGTTCAGGGCCAGGAATTGAACTTGATAATCTATGGGTCCCTTCCTCCCAGAGATATATTTCATGATTTTATGATCCTCATGAGTCTCTTCTCAGGGTATTTTATGATTCTAAGATTCTATATTCTTCCTATGTCAAAACCAAATAATTTAAAATTGTGACTTTTCCAAATGTAATTACTTTTTGTTTTGTTTTGTTTTGTTGTTTTTTTTCTTGTACTGAAGCTAAACCTTTTGGTAACAACATATCTGAAGTTAGAGTTAAATCATGGGAATGTGGAAAAATACACCAGGAGAGAGGAGAAAGGGTTTTGTTCATCTTCTCTCAAGTCCTACTTCAGGAAACATTTATAATTTGGAAAAGCATTTTCAATATTTAAATTCCATTGAAGTCAATGAAGCCCTTCAGCATATAGAAAGTGCTTTTGTAAACAAGGAGATGTTTTTCTTCTTTTTTTTCCTGAGGACAGCAAATCTGACAGAATCACTATGTCATGGTATTTAATTTGAATAGAAAGATTACTATCTTCATTATAAAAGGCTATACTCTTTGGCAATATGACATTACAATGTGAATTAAGCATGTGCTTAATGGCTTTCCTAAACAGCACTTATTCCTCAGTGAGAGTCAATATGATTTCCCATTTGTGATATGAGATGCCAGCCTGAATTGCAGATTTGGTCTTCAAGTTTGGTATCAGGTTTGAGCAAATTTGGGATGAAAAGCTTTGCAGATTTTAAAAGTCCACAATGTCACTTCCTGTAACAGATTAATAACAAGCATCGTGGCACAGAGGAACAAGGTTGCTGAACAAGAAAGATGTAAATGTTTAGGCTGAATAAGTGAGGGCAAGGTAGGTGATGTGATAGTATTCTCTCAGTACAAGAGAGTTTAGAGCATCAGTAAAAGAAACCAGTTTCAGATCCTAGAAGGTAACAATTGAAATTAAAGTTAAAAAAAGTAAAGAAAGCCTAGAAATTAAATTGTCAATGAAATGAGATGCCAGCTCTTCAGATATATACATTTAAATTCTCACAGACAGCAGACAGAAAAGAAAACTTCTATGTTTTAACCCCAACTCTTTTATTATGAGATGTATCATCATCTAGAAGTGTGGTAATTTTTTCACCTGGGATTCATGTAGATGAGATTTTAGTTTCTAGAGTATTTGCAGAGAATATTCTTTAATAATGTATTTGTTCTGAATCAAATCATTACACTGCATGTGCTGTCTTATAGCACAAAATACCTCACTGATGTAAACATTCAATACAATTTTTTATTCATTCTCAACATATTTGGTTTCAGTCTTGATTTCGGGTAATGTTTCTAGCATTTAATATCAACTTTACTATTCCAAAAACGAATTCCATAAGTGTCCCTAAAATTCAAGCTGTGATTTCACTTAGAAAATTATGAAAACATCTCTGTTACCACTGGTAGATACACACATACATATGCACACACATATGTGAAGCACTCCAAAGAAGTACTGCAGAAAATATATTTCATGCCAGTGAGTGCATGGAAGTCAGATGGATATTTTTAGCAGAGTGAACCTTTCTGCAATGCAGAAACCTCATTCTGGTCTTTTATAATAATCATAGGTTCTTCAGCTGATAAAGGAAATGTAAGAAATTCTAAAGATTCAAGAATTTCTGATCGAACAATAATTTATCTTCAAAAATAAACCCTGTGACTGAGGGTTGTGTGTCTGTTCAGCCTGAAATTCTTCTTTTTCTAATACCTCCAAGCCCAGTGCTCTTGCTAATAATCTTAAGATTCTTTGCCTTGCTTCGATCCTAACCTCTTGTTCTGTATTGATCTACAAGACAGTATTTATTAACATGTTTGCATCTACGGCAGTGCGTCAGCAGAAATCTCTTTGTCACTAGAGGGCAGCCAGCATCTTCTGGAGAGCCAGGAGAGCTCGTCATGGAAATCAAGTTCTGACAGTAGTCGCAGAGGACATGATTCTGGATCACTGGGCTGTGTCTCAGCTGTACTAATTTTCAATAGAAGTAATTAGCAGCATTCCGGGATTTTATCTGGGGATCAAATTATGGTTGGCTGGCTCTTTCGAAGGCGGAATATGAAGACTTGTGAGTGCGGACTTACCAATGACTTTAAGAAACAAAATCTGGATGTTAATGATGCTATAGAGCCAAAAGGCTCTCCTCCATTTTCAAGTGAAGGAAATTTCAGAGCAGCTTGATGGAATGGGAGCATTAAATGTGGTCATAATGTTCCTGGAAGCCCAATCCCATCTTCTGCCTTCTACGCAAGGAGAATATAGAGAATGGTGTGTTTGCTGTGTTTGCTGCTGAGTGCCTTTTGCTGACTCTAAGTGGGTGTAAGCTGGTGAGTGAGGCAGAGAAGCGATCAAGTTTAGCTCTGAAACTCCAGCACTCTCTTTGGTATCTGGCATGAGGAAAGAGGTTCATTTTGCCCCTCTCTGGGGAACTGTTTTGCACCCAGATAAGTACCCAGGTCTTCCTCTTGCCCAAAGCAGACTGCGGTCAGCTCCTGCAGTTTGACCCTTACAAAAATCCTGCATAACTAGGAGAGAAGTCTCATGGCTTCAATTCTTTCCAAGCTATACATTTCCTTCAGTGTATCTGTACAAAACAATCCTCAGTTTTTCATACTCCTGATGTGAATATATAAGCAAGGATTGAAAAAAGCTGCTTAGTTAGAAACTTATACTTTCAGCTCTCTTGCTTTGCACTACAGACAATTCTTTTTACATTACAATTATATTGCAAGGCATTAAACAGCTTTACTGTGATATGCTGTGCCAGGCTGCGAACACTGCATCCTAGATGCACAAATATGTGCACAAACAGAAGACTTGATAAATAATGATACATGCCTGCACATCAGGGACCAAAATTAAGTCTGTATCACATCAGAATTGGGCTTGGCTAGCCTGAAAATCTACTGTAAACTTGCATTAAGATAAACCTCTGAAAATCTAAATCTATTTTAGATACTTTTTATACTTAGCAATAAGCAAGACTTGAAATTTTTACTTTTTGTAAAATAAGGGTTAAATATATTTAAAATTAGTAAAGCAAGCTGAAGTGAAAGGAGAACATCAGCACATCATATACACATACACATACATGTAAGTAAAATCCTTGCAAAAAGGATGATCCCATGTATTGTTTTTCCTTTTTCATGAAGACAACTTAATGGAGAATAATATACTGAAAATGAACACATGCTAAAATGGTTGGACTAGGGTAGGGTGTGGCTCAACCATTTCAGAGAAAGAAATAGTATTTGGTTTTATATTCTTGCCAGTGAGATTAGTCAGGAACAAATCAGCATTTCACCTAGGTGGAAATGGGGAGGGAGAGGTGATTTTGCACCCTGCTCACATTCTGCTTTCCTGCCCTTGCTATGCAGTTTGTCCAGAGACAGAGCCATTACCAGCATTCAGGCACCTCTGCAATTCTCTAGAGCAGTGGAAGCATAAAGGTCTCAGCACTAGAAATAAGAGAAATTTTCCTTGTGTAGGAGCATACAAGCTCCATAAATACCTTGACTCCCCAGTTTGAGTTCCAAGCCTCCCCTCCAGAAGCAGCCCTGGCTCCAAAGGGAAGGCTTTTTCTTCCCTCTGGGTGTTCCAGAGCAGCCTGGAGGAAGGTACAAGCTTCCTTTGGGCATTTTTTGTGATAAGCTCATATCTCACCATATCTGCATCACCAACTTTCTCCTGGGAATAGGGTGGCAGGGAAAAGCTTCCAGCACTGGAGAAGCACACAGACATGCACACTTCTCTGCCATCCAGCAGAGCCCCTTTATGCCAAACCCTGACGTTTATCCCTGACACACTTCAAAGTCCTGGAGAAGAGCAGAGGAATTCTTCTATGCCAATAACCAGCAATTCAAAGACAAAGTTATTTCAATTGCTTGGAGAATACTGCAGGAGTGAAGGGTAACGTCCTACTCCCTTAAAAGAAAAGCACAAAGAAACTGCTTGATAAATAATTTAACTGACAAGAATGTGAAAGAAATTTTCATATATTTGTCTGTAGTGCTATGAAATGGGTTCCAGAATTGAAGGTTCCTGATTAGGGAAAAATATCTGTCTTTGGGAGCAAGAAGAAAAGGTTTCACATTTAGTTTTCCCATTGCAAGAAAACAAGAATTTTTAATTTCCATGGCATAATATGATGTATATTCCTTTATTTTATTTTAATCAATATATTATTTAACCAATTTCTTATTATTCTAGATTTCCACATGTGTCTTTTCATACACTGAAAATTCAGGACTTAATACATAATACAAAAACATGAAAAGGCATGCTTCAGGTTTTTATTTTTTTTAATGTGAATCAAGTCTCACGTATAATGATAAAAAGTAGGGTTAGGAAGTTATTGCATTTTCTATCCAACTGTCAATAAAAAACTGAGAGAGTTTTATTGTACCTATAATAAGGGAATGTAAGTTGTTCACTGTAATTTCTGCATGAAAACTTTACTTTTTGTTTTGTTTTTTACTTCAGTGATGTATAGATTAATAGAAACACAAACAAATATTTCAAATATTCATGTCTAGATGCTTCATAACATTTCATTGTCTTCTAATAGAAAAATGTGCTTAAGAAACAGATTTCAAAGTGAAGTAACAAGCAATGTGTGTTTTATTACATCACCATAATGACTTCTTAGTTTATATTTAATCCTCCACTCAACCAATAAAGTAATTCAAACAAAGAAAAACCCTTCAGTAGGAGTCTCTGTTGGTTTCAAAACCACGTGAGCTTCTAGACTGGCACCAAAATATGAATTAGAGGCTTATGATAAATTAAAAAATCAATGAAGCATATTTTAAATGCATAAAATTTAATTTACATGTGTATAAGAGATTGGCATAGACTTTCTAAAAACGCTTTGGGTAGCTCAAAAATACATTAATTCCTACTCACTTTTTATGTAAATGAACCATCCTATATATTTTTACTAATTGCAGACAAAATGCAGCTGTCTACATTTTTATAGTTTTCCTGTCCCAGAGACATTAACAAATTAGGAATGCTTTCTTCTCTTGATGGAAATAGAAGAAAAATAATTCTGTGTTACATAAATATTTGTGCTAAATATTTGTAAGTTAGTTCATTGTGGGACCCAGTGTGTAACAATTATTGCCCTTGAAAATATTCATTTTACTTTAAGGTGATAAGATTTAATTATCTACATAACATTTTAAATTGAAGCATGTATGGACATTGACTCAAGATCTTTGGGGTTTTATTTAGTTCCAAATGATGAAATCGTTTTTTCTTTAAATATTACCAAGAACTGAAGTGTGCTTAATTAGGAAGTAAGATTTGGCTGTTTTCTTTTTTCTTTTTAACTAATATTCAATTATATTTACATAAATATGTTTAGAGGCACTACTGGTACAACTACAATGGGAATTCAGACTCCTGAGACAGAATAAACACAATTTCACATAAAGATGCCATGATACTGACTTAGCTCAGTGGGTTTTCAAGCCTATCCTAATGCAACGTCTGAGTTTGGATCAATTAAAAGAAAATATGTTGTTATTAATATATGCCTGATAAAAACTAATATTGCTCTTGGCAATCAAAGAATAAAAGTTTTTAGTTCATAAAAAAGTCTTTAAAATGTAAGTCTTTTCTATGAACTTCATATTCTTATATGATACCAACTTTAAAAGAAATTTTAGAAATAAGATGATTGTTGAGTGAGATATTGTACCTACTACAAAGAGCTATACAGCCAAATAAACATCACATTGCTCTGTCATATAGATTTCTTCTGCTGTTCAAGTGGTCAGCATTTTGTGGTAGCATTAATAGTTATTACAGATTTAAATGGACTCTCTCTGTCTGTAACTGATCGACAAGATCAATAATTTTAAGATCAAATACTAACAGCAGTCTGTTTTTTTTCTTTAATCACTGCCTTTTTGTTTTATACCCATGCCTACAGCAAGATCCTGTTTTCTGTATGTAGACAGAGCTTCCTGCTGTGTGCTGTCGAAAGAATGAGAAGACAAGATGGAGAATCAATTTAAGGAAAAAGCTTTAGTTGACAAAGCTTTGTTGTAGATCAATGGAGTCTAGCTAGTTAAAATATCTTTGGGAGCAGAGATTTTACAATCGTGAGCTTGGACATAATCAGTTTGGCTTTCCCTATTCTGTACATACAGTATTTTGCCATATGAAAAAAAAAAAGTATGCAAATAGCAGATGGTTGAATGCCTTTTGGCTTAACTATGGAACAATAAAAGCAGCTTTAAAATATGTTTCCTTGGTATACAGAAAATCTAGTCCTTTATTAAACTTGGTCTTTAAAAAGAGACAGTATTTACTTAAGAGTGATCTTCAGTACAGCAGAGCAGACAACAGTTTACCCATGGAGAGATGGAATGGTATCCAATTCACAGCCTGGTACTTAGGGGACTGTTTTTTCATTGACTCACTTTGTCTTTTATCACTTATTTGTTCAAACAGGTTTCATAGCAAACACAGGATGTGTACAAACTGATATAAAGCACAGATCTTCCCTAGCAGATTTATCCATATATCTGATATTTATTTCATCGTGCTTCAATAAATTTGCATAACAGCAGTAATTAGTTGTTCCAAAATTCCTAATGACGTTGAATGAAAATATTGTGTAACTTTTTTCATTAAATACACATTTAGGATGGTTCAGAAACAATCCAATAACTTTCATGTAACCTGTTAAATCATTCAGGACAATACTCTCAGGCACATGATGTGACTCCTGGGTATGTCCTACACAGGGCTACGTGTGGGTCCCTTCCAACTCAGCGCATCCTGTGATTCCACATTGAAAAAAAAATCACAAAACATTTCAGCTATATCATCTAAACAAAAAATGTGCACTTAAACTGCTTAGAAACAAATCAAACCTGCAGCTGGTTTGAAAAATTGCAGGTCTGGTACAATGTTTGCTGAATTTTCATGTAAGTGTATGGGAGCACCAAGCCCTTTACACTGAAAATGTCTTTCTTAGATGCTTAGGAATTATGTCTGGATTAAAATATTGCCTATACATTTTGTCTGTGTAGAATTTTGTGATTCAAAGTATGACATAATCAAAAAGGGAGCCAAATAAATGGATTTTTAAGGAATCAGGAAAGAAAATAAAATATGTATTGTATGGATAAAAGCCTTACTAAATTCTGGACAAGATTTCCAAAAGTAACTGGTAATAAAGACTGTTCATTGTGGAGTAAAAAAGAAGAAATAATTTAAAGGGGTCCATCCAAGGAAGATGAGACTTTTCCTCTTTTGAAAATCAATCTTTTAGCAGACATTTTTTGAAAGTTGGGTCTCTAAAATTGCTAATCCCTTCCACAGCCTTGTCTAGCAGGTAACATTAATCACTGCAGACTGTATCCCATTGGTCTCTGAGCCTGCTACAGAGTTTACTGCATCTGTGGGAATTTTGTCTTTTGAATGAAAAAGGATGCTGTGCACTCCTAAATACTGGGTTTCTGGTATAATGTTTTACTTCAGACTCAGTTCTGTTTCAGTATATATGAGGACACTGATAGCTAAAAGGCCTCTGCATTTAAAGTGAGCATCTATAATTCCACTGAAGAAGCAACTAAAATTTTAGGAAGATGTCAAAACAGAAGTATAAATATATATATATGCAGAAAATATTTTCCCTAATTCCAGAGTCATTTTATTTCAGTAATGTCAATATGTAAAACTGAACTACTGTGATTGAAAGGGCCAGATAATGCCTACATATGTGTGCACAGATTTGAATATATGGGTGGTAAAGCAGTTACAGGTTATTCTTATCTTTTTATGTCCTTAGAGCGATCATGACTCACCTGGAGTTCTCTGTACCTACTTTATCTCAAACCTATACAGCTTGGAGCAAACTAAAACAGAGGCAGTGAGATGTCATGCAAACACATTTTGCTGGCACCCAGGAGTGCCTGCAACTATATCATTTTATTCCCTGCCTTCCTGCATCAGCTTAATTTGGATCAACAGACCAGCTTAATTGTTACCAACCTCCTTGGACAAATGTGTGTTAGATTCAAGAAAAATCATTCATCTGTAAAAAATATGGCTTTTTTTTTTTTTATGTTTAATGCTGGACATAGAGGGAAAAAGAATCAAGTGCAATTGTGCTAGATTTTTTTATTGAAAACACAATTGTAATTCTGCCTCTAGGTGGGCTATAGATCTTTACTCATTTTAATACTGAATGCAAACATGAGGCAAACATCTGGGTTTCCAGAAGGAAGGTCTCTGTGAGTGCACATGCACATGGATGAAATAGGTATTATGAACAATATTTCTCTTATGACATCAAACTTAACAGTGAAAAGGAGTGCGTACAAAAATATCATTAATCCCGTGGTGTTTTGGTCTTCACATTATCAAAAGGTTTTCTTCAGAACCATAGCTTCATTAAAAATACAGTCACTAGTAATTTCTTTGACAAAGAGACTCTCCTGCATAAATTAATGATGCACTCTTGTATTCTTTAAGGCTGTCCTCCAGGAACAGTAGAAGGAGCCTGCAAGCCACAGGTAGCAACAGTAAAGGTGCAAACTGTCTCCCCCATTCATCTTAATGATGTGTCAACTTCTAATCCTAGTTTGGACCATTTAAATATTGGATTCTTTATGTGGAGCTGTTGAAAAACTATCTTAACCCTTCCACTGCCTTGGTATCAGATCTCTTAGCGTGCTTGTTCATCACACAGCATTTATTATTATTATTATTATCTTTACTGTTACTATATGATATACATAAATAAAGCTTTGAGTGAAAAAGTGAGCTCTGAGTTAAACAAATTGTCTTCTTCAAGATAGCAGTTTTAATAAACTGCAAAAGAATTTTCTGAGGAATTGAAGGGTCGTGTTCTGATAAAGCAGTGAAGTGGGAATTTTAGAAGCTTTACTTGCTGGTGGATATAAATCTCTTCTTATGTCCTTGGGAAGGTCACTGCTCCCTCCTTACCCTCATTTAAGACTACCCTCATAACAAAAAGAATCATAATAATAAGTACTCTACCACAACTTATAAGTGTACTGTGGGGAAAAATGAGACTCTAAGTAGCTGATGAATGCTGCAGAAAAGACCATAGATAAGAGAAATCATTAAAATGTCGACATTTAAGTAATTTTAAGGTGCAATTGGTAAAAGAAAATAAATTGCTTTAAAAGCAGAGAGGTGAAATAATCTGAATTACACAAATTGGTTCTGCATATTCATGGGTTAAATATGAAATACTTCCTTATGCACAAAAGTTCCCTGGATCAAGGCCATAAGGATCTATATGAATACAGGATAAATTCTTCAGTAGCACAGATGAGAAAATATCAGATGGTGACCCTCTCCTCATGACCTTAAATCAAGAAAATTCATTGAGTCTTGAACAGCATCATGAAACAAAAACTTAAAGCAACTTTTATATAATTCCAATCAGAAAAATATAATTAAGATTTAGACTAATAATTTTAAAGGATTGATGTTTCTCCTCACTAGCTAGCTGCTTTGGCCCTGAGTTCAAGTGAAAATCCATGCAAACCTTCTGAGTTGAAATTATTAGATTAAATCTGGGAATGCTCCCCTCCAAACCAGGGCTCTGAACAAAGCACACACCATATGTATTTTATATCCCCAAAGTAAGAATGAGGACATGAGGGGAGCAGCAATTAGCTCAGCTGGTTACAGTTTTGTGCTAATAACACCAAGGTTGTGAGTTTGATCCCTCTATGGCCATTCGAGGAGACCCTGGGCTGTGGGGACAGAGCACAGGAAACTTCCCCCCAGGGAGATGCTGAGGCTCCTTCCCCTGTTCCTGTGTCCCTGGGCCACTCCCTCCCTATTCCCTGACTGGCCCCTGATCTGGGGGCTGCAGCAGTCCAGGATCACCTCTGGCCCAGGCAGGAGGAGGAAGCGGGACTGGGGACATGTGGGTGCTGGGGAACTCTGAACATCTCCTTGTGGCTGGATTAAACATCTGGATATTATGCAAAGACCCCTGTTGCTTTTTTTCCCTGGACTTTACTAGCTAATATTCAAGATGCAACAAACTTGATGATCTGTGAGGATCCCTTCCAACTCAGAATATTTCATGAAACCTGTGAACTAGGTAACAGAGAGAGGGGAAACTTAGGGATAAATGATGAAGAATTCTGCACGTGAGAGGGGAAAAAAAAGAGTTATAGGTTCAATATCTTGAGCAGTAAACATGATTTGGACATCTAGCTCTGAAAGCCTGTTGTAAACAAAGATTTCAAAGGAAAGGAGGCATCTTGATCTGATTCATTGATTCATATTCGGGAAGCAATAACATCACCTGCTTATATGTCTAAATGTCCTCCGTTATCCAAACTTTTGTCTCGCCAGATATTATTGTTTTCTGAGTGGCTTGGACACCTCATTTAGGTTTCTCTTTTCAATTTAATCTATAAGGACCCAATTTCCTCCAGGCATGTTTTAACTGAGATTTAATACCCAGCTTTTTGAGTGTGAAAATCCCACGAGTAAGAGTAACGCCCATACAAATCTTAGTCTGTGTATGTGTGCAAGTATGAACAGTTCAGTTACTCTGATAAATGGAATCATCACAAGGTAATGGTAATCTCCTTATAAGTTCCCATCATCAATTAGGGCAAAAAAACCCATAGGATATTTTCTTTGAATCTGGTCTTCCTTGCCTCATTAGGTCCAATGGGCTACACAGAAATTATTTCTAACCTATATTACTTAGTGTGTGTCCCTTTATTCTGTTTTTTCTTTGAACTTCTTATGTTCTTCTACATAAAAGTAAATTTTTTCATTCATCGTTAAGATTGTCTAGTCAGGACGTGGGTTGAAAACCTCAAAAAAATTCTCAGGCTGCACAGTTGGAGGGAATATCTTTGCTGCACACATTGATTATGACTTTATTATTTGAGGAATCTACTGAAATTCTCTACTGTATTACCATACTTTTCACAGCCTGGCTTATTTATTCTCTTTTAGGTTGTAGCAAGTCTTGGGCTGGCCCCCATTAATGTCAGACAGGACTAATTTCACCAAGTAAAAAAAGTTGAACATGTTATTACTGGTATAAATAAAACCATAAACTGAATAAGTTCAGGTTCCACTATTCCTTGAACACTTCACTATTTCCCACAAAGCTGTTGTTCCTTCCAGGGTGTGAAAAAGTCATCTTTGTCATCCTGTAGATATTGAATTCAGCCTTATTCACCTGAAAAACCTTACTTACACACCCTATGAAATATGACCAGTCTTTCTACTTCCAGCTACTGCTATCTTGGCAGGGTATGAATACTAAACTGTGGTGGCAGAGGTTTCATTTTGACTTATACTGTCTGTTCCTTTTCACTTTCTCTGGCTGGATATGTTCTTTACTACATGTTTTTTCTTGGACTCACTGAAAAATGGCATTTTCATAATTACTTACTAATCATGTCTGAGCATCCTATTATACTTCAGCAGCTAAGTTTAAGTATAAAGTACTGAAATTGTAATAATCCACCAAATTTCAGTGAGAAACTAATAAAATTATTAAACTCTTTACTTGTTCTGAAGGATCTGGAGTAAGATCAGCATGAAACTTTCCAAGGTAAGCAGCCATTCTTACTTGGAGTAGATTCATGCTGTGTTTGCTGTATTTAAGGCCAAATATAAGCCATGCTTTAGAGGCAACATGAGTGGTGGAGGGTTGAGTTGGTATTTTATGTCTTGGGGTGCTGGAAGGAAGAGCAATCCTGTGGAAGGCAAGAAGCGCAGCCAGGTCTGTCTTGTGCCACTAATTTATTCTGGATGTATTTAAACACTTTAAAGGCTTTTGATGAGGTTTTGGTTAAGTAAAATAAAGGTTATTGTTTTGCTTTACTCACCCCTCAGTATGAAGAAAATGCTCAGCTCTCCCTTGCAATTAATTTTTTGATGGCTGTGATTTTTAATACAGAGATTTAAATGCAAAGATTTTAGCCCTTTTTGATGAGAAGCTACCTTTCTCTTAAGCACAGATACCAAAGCAAAATCACTTCAAAGAGAACCTTTCACCAAGAGTAAAAAAGTCCTGAATCTGAAGCAATTCCTCTGATTTTATTGCTGTTTTTTAAGATCTTTTTTATATCAGATGATGGTGCTTCAGGAGAAGATAGGTTATATTTCAGTGCTTATGAGACAACATTTCATTTAACTCTAAGCTGATTAATTGTAGAAGAAAAATATAAACAAAGGATTAAATAACCTCAAATATTGAAAGAAGCTCTCAAATTATTCATGTGGAATTTAACATTAACCTAGAAAATTAAGAAAAAAAGTACTCCTCATGTTCTCATATGACTTCTCCTTGCTTGTGATCTTAAACCTTTCTTTTTCAAAATAAATCATTTAATTCAGAGTTACACTGTGTGCAAGCAGGAGAAGAATTAAGCCTCCAAGCTCTCTTGTTTTCTGGAATTACGTCTCAGGGTTTTTAAAAATGCTTTTCTCAAAAGTCTTTAAAGAGCATCTTTCAGTAAATAAAAGCTCATGTGCCCTTGCCTTCCAGTTACTGCTTCAGGTGTCTAGACAACTCCTTGGAGGCTTTTGCTGCTCTGTCTAGTGCAATTCAGTTCAAATCAGGAGAGTAATCACAGCAAACATGCCATGAAAATGGATCTGATAACCATGGCGTGGTCAGCTGGACACAGCCACGTGTGCCTTGCTCAGTGGGACAGGTCCCAGGAGGAAAATCCCTCCAGAGTGAGCAAAGTTGGATGCAGGTGAGCGGGGAAGAAAATGTCTGTTGGTTAATAAGTGTGTGCAGTATTTGTAAAACATGCTTGTGCAATGGACATGGGCAGATGCTGATTTAATGTCAGGTTATTTTCATTTACAGCAGTGAAGCTAACTGGACATTTTTTTTACTTCAAAGTTATTTTTAAATGCTATTATTAGTTCTAAAACTTGTTATGAAAATGTCATAAATATACTAGTACATTTATGCAGATCTTTTACTGGAAACCTCTCCTTGACAGAAATTTTATATTATTGTTCATTACCAATTTCCATGAACACTTATGACAAAAGACCACTTTTATGTGAAAAAAAGAAATCACCTACTGA
The DNA here is from genome assembly GCA_013399455.1 of Anthoscopus minutus. Classification (NCBI taxonomy): domain Eukaryota; kingdom Metazoa; phylum Chordata; class Aves; order Passeriformes; family Paridae; genus Anthoscopus; species Anthoscopus minutus. The sequence goes on along the minus strand of VWYI01030904.1, from coordinate 34,807 downwards.
TGAGATTTACAGTATATCCAAAGATAGAAGTAAGTCTACAGGTGTCCACATTTCAAAAAAAACCCAGCTTCTAAACAGGGAGTCACAAAATTACAGACATTAAAAGAATTTTTTTTCGGGGGAAAAAAAAAAACAAAAAAAAATTGAGGACGTTCATCAATTTGAATGTGATAACAGGTTTGTCCCTAGAGACTGTTTCTGAAAAACCCATCCAGGATATTTGCACTTCCCATGGGCAGGCTGCTTCCACTATAAACAGCATGAATCCTTCCACTGACTTCAGTGGGAGCTGACAAAGGGCTTTACTCACGGTAAGAGATAAACTTTTCAAGGTCTTGAGAACACAAATGTCTGCTTTTCTGCACCCTTATAGACCACCAGGCTAACTGAGAATGTTTCCTAAGAGCTAACCTCTGCTGTTTGATTTTGTTTCCTGAGGCTCACATCACCTCATTACCACTGGCTGTTTGATTTAAAAATAAGCAGGACTGGCAGGTTGTGGCTCGTGACAATTTTGTCAGACTTGAATTTACTTCCCTTTCCTCTTAGAACAGAGGAGCCACTTTTCTTTCTGATGGCTGGCTATAGATATTTACCAGGTTGATTTCATTTTCTTCTGCTACAAAGGAAAAAATGAGTATGACCTTCCAACAGACAGAGGTGAAGCTCCTGGAAATTTTTACTGCTTTCATTTTATATAGAGATGCTACTGATTTGGGAGAAATTCCCTACATGTATATAAAACAAAAAAATAATTCTGAAAAGAGTAGGAAATGTCAAAAGGGAATTAACTGCTGTAGTCTCAAGAGCAGCTTTCGGGAATGCAGAGTGTTACAGATATTTACTGGTAGAAGCCCTCAGTTCTAGCCAGTCATTTGATGCTGTGTATCAATACTTCATAAAGGTACCCCAGATAATGAAGTGTTTCTAGAAAATTATTCTTCTTGTAAACCCTAGATGATTCTGGGTTTTTTCTTTTATTTTGGTTTTAATATTGTTTTTTATACACACATGTTTCAGGATGGATACTGTCTCAGGATGGTTACTTAAGACCAAACTTTTTTTTCATTTCTAAGAATAATTAATCCTTAACTCTTATTGTGTTTCTCTGAATTATAAGGTGAGCTTCAGATGATATTTCTGAAATGAACTTCGCTTCATACATATTTTCCAAACAAAATCTAGTACTGAAATTGGTCTCTTAGAGCTAGCCAGGGATTAAAAAGACACAGGTATACAACTCTAAATATCAAAAGAAAAGTTAAAAATTTAAATCAATAATTATATTTTAATAAAATTGAGATGAGATGCCCTGAAAAAATACAAGTATATAGCTCTTTCCAGAAGATTGCCACACTGATCACTGATGTTACTAACAGAGGTTTTTGTTTGTTTGTTTGTTTTTATCATAATGATTCAGATATAGTTTTGAAATTGGAAGCTGTTCCTCATGAAACTAATATTTGATTATTTTCTACATGTAAGATGCAGCAAAATTCCAGGCTCTAGGATTTTTGAGAACACATACCCCATATCTGGAGGGTATAATGACTGAAGAAAAGCCACAACAGAAAAATATATCAATGTGTTTGGAGACAAGTTAGGCACTAGGGATACTGCACTGCAATGACAAGTTTTACAGTGAAAGAAATGGCAAGTTGAAATTGAAACTAAAGCTTTCTCCTGCAATTATGATAGTGTATGACTGCATATTGGATTTTTTAAACACATTTTTGTTCTCCACATATACAACTTTTCCTCCACAAATAACTTGTTGAAAAATTTGACAATGAGTACAGTGTTAAGTATTAGTACATGCTCAACAAATATTTCAACAGAAAAAAAATCTAAAAATTCTAAACCTTCTTGATTGTCTAGAAACTGAGAGAAATGTTAATGAAAAGGTCATGAAAAAAAAATCCAAAACCATAATGGTTTTGGATTAAAATGCTCAGATTTCTATTTGCCTAAATCTCACCTCTCCTCTTTAAATAATATACTTTACTTTTAAAAAATATTTTTTTCTCTATAAAAACAGCAATAATATTTATGCTAAATATTTAATTTCTAAGTAATATATTTTGGTCACGCATCAGAACAAGATCAGTTTAATTTAGACCAAACTAACTACCTTCAAGGCATCAAAACCAAGTCAGAAGGGAAATAAAAGAACTTATGTAGTTAATCATCAGTAATTCTTTCTTTCTTTATATTGGCTGAGGATGTTTTCAGAAGGTTTCAGCCCTGATTTGTAAAACCACCAAACCAAATCAGAGAAAACAATGCATGCTGGGTCTGTCATGGCCTGATTTCATTGACATTTCCCCTGGGAGAGCATCATTCTAAACATATTCACTAACCTTTTGTTCAGATATTCCCAGTGCTAGAAACACCTTCAAAAATCTTGCTCATTGTAATCATATTTGGGCCGAGTTAAAAAGCATATTAAAAAAAAGCAAAGGAGGTGCTACCCAGACACCTTCACATTCCTTTTCCTTTTTTTCACTTGGACAGGCTGCACCAGCCTCACTGGCTGGTGATTTCCAGAGGTGGTACAGAGATTGCCTTTGAAATTTTAATTGATGTTTTAGAGTGAAAAAGCTTTTTCACACCTCAAATGTAATGGCATGTAGTATAGCTCAGATAGACTCATGTAAACACTGCCACCTGATTTTAAGATTGAAGCTGGTGCCATATAGCAAATGAGGAGGTGAAGGGAGAGCCCTGTGTGAAAGCACCTCTAGGCAGAAGCCTGGCCATGATGGTGAACCAAACGAAGTGTTTACAGAAACGTGGAGATGCAACAGTATATCAGGATGCAGCTGCTTTCAAAGTAAAGTCATCTATTGAGGGCACAGATATGTCTGACTTACTAATTGCTACCTAGGTTTTCAAATTCTGACAAAACCAGGAATGTGGCAAGAGACCTCAGGGTAAAACTCAGAATTTGCATCAACACATCTCAAAGTCAGAAGTAACTAGGAAGATTGTCAAATTAACATTTTATATCCCACATTGCGACTTCTAAAAAAACAGTATCATGTTGTTAAATATTCTGAGAAACACCCTTATTTGAAGGCAGCAGAAACTGTAGGACAAACCCCTCCCTTTGTTATCCATTTCCAGTAGATAATTGCCAACAAGTCAAAAGAAAAAAAATAAGATTTTGAATAATAAAATATCTGCAATTTCTAATCTGAATTTTCTGGCATTAGATTTCCACCACTAGTTCTGTCTTTAACTCAAAAGAGCTTATTTCACTCTGGAAAGTACATACATGCATGCTGCAATCAAATCAGCCTTCAAACTTGTTTTTGATAAACTAAACAGATCTGGCATTTACTCAAAGATTTGAAAAATTTCTGGGACTTTTTTGTTCTTCATGTTTTCCACATTTTAAACATCCTGTCCTGGAGTTAAGCTTGCCTGCCTTCCTGTGTCACACTGGCTACATGGATTAAAAACAACCTTCCTGTTTTCATGTTCTTGTTTAATCATAGGCAATATTGACTGCTTTTGCCACAGCATTGCTTTAGAATTTTATGTTAATTCTTTTAGAGTATATGCTTTCCAGTACACACTGTGTTTTCCCTCCTTTGTTCTTGCTGAATAGCTTTTCATTACTTTAAGCTACAGCTTTTCTACATGGCTCAGGTCATCAAGCAGTCCCGGTCCCTGTTAACTGCTCTCTAAATTATTTACCCCGCTGTCCTTTGTACCTTGGCTCGGCAGTGACTCAGAAATGACCTCTCCGGGCAGATTAAGCATGAATAATAACTTGCCTTCTGAGATACCAATCAAGTCCTCATTCCTGTGATGTGTGTGTGTATGTGAGGGAATGAGAGCTCGCCCTGGGCTCTGGTGGGGCAGGGCTGTGAGTACCACATCCTTCCACAGTCCCTTCATCAGCCAAACTGGTGCCTGCACAGGGCTGGCAGAGCTGCAGGTGGCACCTTCTCCCTGTGCTCAGGAGCAGCACCCCTGGGCCCAGAGCCACCAATGAGCAGGTCACTGGTACATTTTTATTTTTATTTTTTTAATATTTTTTTTAATTCTCTTTTTTTTTTCCCGACAAAAATCTGATATTTATGAAATTTCTTCTGCAACTGTGTGAAAATGTCAGCCTATCGATTAGTCATGGGCTGTTGATTGTAAGGATTCACTCAAAGGCTCAGTATTCATCATTCATTATCTGAGTGGTGTGGCCAGGCTTCCGAGTCAAATAACATTTTTACTTTTCCCTGATTGATTAATTGACCTTTTAAAAACTTCTTAAGGATTCTTTCTAAAGCAAAATTTTGCACATGAGAGATAGAGAGGTTTTTTTCTTATGTCTTTTCTGCTTTAGAGGATTGCTCTGAAAAAACTGCCAGGGCACATCCCAGGTAAATGTGAGGAACAGCTCAGAAAGGAAGGAGTAGTTAAGAGGAGCATAAATCAAAATTTTGTAGAAAATAACTTGTTTTGGCAAGAAAACAGACAATTTTATCCAGTATTTATGTTATCCCAGCCACATTTTAAAACAAAATAAGATAAAGACATTTTTTACTGAACTGATTTAATACAGATCCGCAGGCATTTTGTCACTGCCTTTAAGGTCCCTTTTTTTGTTGTACTTTTTCACCTTTCTGACATGCTGTTTCAACTTAACTGCAGAAACAGAAAAAATCTTCTGAAATTTATTACAGAATTTGCTCACTCAGACATCATGTACTATATCAGAAACTTTTTTTTTAAACCCTTTGACTTAGCCAAGGGCTAGCAATGAAGATCCACCCTCTGGGCAGCGTCTCACACATATGAAAGACACATGTAAATACAGAGTTTCTGAGAAAACGCTTCATTTCACAGTCACATTTCATTCAGTCATTAGCTTAAATACAATAACTTATCAAAGGCAATTAAAGAATTAGTCAGTATGTACCAAAAGTGCCTCTCCTTTCTCCATATGCTCCTCTCACACACCTAACATTTTATTTTATGAGGATCTTCATGACTTGCTCACTGGTCTTAGGCTAGAATTTCAGGTGTTAGCATATTGAAAAAATCATATTATCCTGGGGCCCTCTGCCTGATGTGTTGCCTCTTCTGCCATCCCATCCTGTCTCAGTGATAGTCAGAAAAGGCACTCGAGATTAATTGCTCATAATAAAGCAGAGACAGCTGGCAAGTCCTGCCCTGTCCAGAGAAATGTCTCAACTCCTATAGCAGACACTCTCCCTTGGCTCAAAATAGCCTCTTTGGGTCCTGTGCACACATTGTTACACAGGGTTTACAAAAAATATGTGGGGACATGTAAATCCCTCAGCTCTGACAAGATGCAAAGGTAGTGAGGAATTTTAAATGCAGGTTGATTTAGTCCTTTCTTTGAAAACATATTTAATGTGGCTGATAAGAAGGCTTATGGGCATATTTTATTATTTAAATCTACATAAATAGCAAAGCAATTTATAATAATGCATTACAAATCCCCAGAGTTCCCACCTACATTCTAGCTCTCACAGAGAGTTCCCATTTTCTGAGTGCCTGGGGAAAAGTGAGTCTTGCCATATCCACAATCTGATGACAGGGAAGTAATATCACTGATTCTGACAACAGAAGCAGATTATCCTGTGAGAAACCTGAATTATCGTATCTTTAAACTGTGCAACCATATCTTCACCAACTTAATTCATTAGCTGGTGTAAGTGCTTAGTAAGATAACTTGTTTGAACCTTTCCTCTGTGCTGTTTACATTGTGCTGTGGGCTCTTCCTTTGGAAATGACTGCATGTATTGACCAGGGGATCTGAGAAACTCACACTGGATCCAGTATGCTGTAAATCCACCATGCAACAAATTCTGATTCTGTGATGTCTCAGGAAATATTTTTCCTTACTGCATCATAGTTTTCTAGTCATATTTCTGTGATAATTTCCTTCTAATTTCAGAGGACTAAATATGAATCTATAGGTTGATATGCATTTATTTAAGGGAGACTTTCAGTGCTACAAGGATATTGTTAATCACTCAGGTCAGCTGAGTGACAATACAAGTTCCTACAGAAAGTCTCCAGAAGTATTGCAATCTAAAAGCAGTTGTAAATGTCACAAAAGCCTGGTCAGAGATATTTTATGGCACTAATGTTTATAGTTTACTATGCTGCAGTGAATTTCTTGGAAGAATATGTTAAAATTGTCAGTTGCAATAATGCTCTGCTATTTTTCAAAGTTTTCTGGTCAAAAGGATTTATCTCTGTCTTTGAGAAATCTCTGAAAATGCTGTCCTGACTAATCATTTCTCAATGGTGATAGCACAGGAGTTTCTGCATATGCATATGCTAAACAATTAATTTTCAGTGTGCTCAAAATATCTTTTTTTAATTGTTATCACTGACCATTACTAAAACTTTGTTATTAAACTTCTTCAGTGATAGAAAAAGAGGTGGAAAAGGTGATAACGTGAATTCTTAGAAAATTCTTGTAACAGAAGACATATGCAGGACTCAGGTTGTATTTCCAGAAGACCCAGTGGAAGATAATGCAAATATATAGTACTTAAAGGAGTTGTACAGTTGCTTAAATTGCAGTCTGGGTTTAAATTTGGTGCTCTTAAACCTCAGTACAAGGAGAGAAAATTTTTCTGACCGAAGATTAGAACAGGAGAAGGGAAAGCACTGGGGAATATTCCTGCTCAACATGAAAAAACACTGAAATCCAGAACTGAATTCTACATCATGTATCCTCAAGGAAATGGGTTTCTAGATGTGCAGGTAAATTCCTTTTGTTATTTGAGATATCTGATAGAGGATAAATTCATCAAGATAAATGGATTGGTATGTTTTTAGAGATGTTTAATTCTGTGTATAAGAGACCATCTGTCTTCTGATAAATGTTCTTGCTCATATTTTTGGGCAGGTTATTTTATTTAGTCTTTTGCTTCTTTTTTTTTAAAGAAATATATTTCAATAAACATTATAAAAATAATCAAAATCTACAAATGAAAAGCAATTTCCATAATTTTTTTTTCTTTTCTTTGAAATTTTGATTTGCTTAGCTTTTTGGTTTTTTGGTTGGTTGATTGGTTGGTTTTGTCTCCCAGGTTTTGGGGTGAGAAAAGAACTATAAATTCTATCTATTTTCCAGAGCAGTCTAAAAGCTTGCTCCCCATGGTTATTTCTGCCTGTCCAGGTCTGTAACTTTGAAGTGCCCATGAAGATCTTGCCTAGTAAGGATTTCTCTTTATGATCAGCTTAAGCAAAATTAAAAAAAAAACAAAACAAAACAAAACCAAAACTAAACAAACCCAAATGCTGAGTAATTTATGAAATTCACTTCTTTGTAGTTAAGACTGCATCAGAATCATATGCCCTGCAGAAGGGTGGCAATTGGAACCATAATACACATATAATACAGTTCTTACAGTGTCTGCCTCACACGTCCATTACTTGATAGGAATCACTACAAAAGTATTAAGAAAATATCTTGTTTGGTAGATTACATTCAAGCAGCTCATTGCTAACAAAATCTGTAATTTTTACTTGTGTTAATTATTACTGAATAAAACTTTCTTTTTTTTTTTCCCTTAAGAAGCTAAACAGAATTCACAGGTAAATCAGACTTCTGGAATGGCTGCAATATTTATGAATTCATAATTGACAATTTGAGACTGTCATTTAATATCCTCTTTAAAATGAACATTTCAACATACATTCCCATGAAAATAATAATCCAACACAACATTTGCAAAAAATAAACACAAAAGGAGTAAACACAGACAACATCAGTTTTCTGGGAGCATACTGTCAGTACTTATCCAACAAACAAACAAACAAATAAACAAACAAACTTTTCTATCATTATCATTATTATTATAACAACAAATATTTATGGAACTTTTCTAAGGTATCCTTGCAGGCCATTTTCTGCAATTTATCTTGCCAAAATATGGAAAACACGAGGAACTTCTGTTTCTTTTTCTTTGACTCCAAATTCTGCACAAATTTAAAACACATTCAATTTTATTTATTATTTATTTCAATAGAGGGAATGTGTTAGATAAAGTGGTTATTGGCTTTGAAGTCTCTCCATGTTTTATGCCTGACAATAATCATGAGTTTGCCTGAGAACTCCTTTTTTATGAAGAAAAAGGTTAGTTTTGCGTCTGTGTTTATGTGTGTGTAAGAGGGAGGCAGATAGATTTTGGTTACACACTGTAATCTAACGTCAGATATTCAACCAGAATAAACTGTTATGTGTTCATCGATATACAACTGAAAAATCTGACTTTAGCAGCAGATTTACTGGGAGCACAAAGAAGGTGATGTACTTGGACTTTGCTTCCCACCTTCCTCCACGTCCTAGCACTTCATCAGTGATGTAAAATGATTCTGCGTATCACAAAATTTTTTTTCATTTTTCTTAAAATCTCCTCAAAGTCCTCCTCCTAAATGTTGTTCCAATGCCATAGTAGCGCTATAAAATTGTAGACACATGAGTCAATAATTCTGAGAGATATTGGTACCTGTTCTTAGGACACAGCAGCTTGAGTTCATAGTGCTCACGGACATCAGCACCTGCTAAGAGATTTAGATACGGCCTCGCATCTAAATTGCATACTCTCAGTCCTAGCTAAGCTTTTTAGGATAATTCTAATTTTAAATTTAGTAAAACTGCTGCATCTCTGGTTCTTACAGTTTGCTTTGCCCTGGAAGCCTTCAGAGACTGGTGATTGCTGTTCCTTGTAGGTCAACAATACTCAAGAGTCTTCATTTCCAAGTACAAATGTTAAAGAGAAATTTGTTCTAAACCCTAGGAGATTATTGAATAGTACTGAACACAAGAAGAAAAAGAACAAGAGAAATAGAACAGCATTTACAATTTAATGAAGTTAAGACGTTCCCTGGAAAAAAAAGTAATCCCTCAAAGTAGAAGGTTTAGCCTCAATGGCCTTAAAATGGCCAGATTACATCATAATAAATCTCATATGACCGTTCTTTCCATGGTGCATATAGTGTAGGTCTTCAGAAAGGTTGCTTGTAAACCTGAGCTCCCCCTAGTTCACTACTCTTGAGAGTTCCTGATTTCCTTTATTCTTATGTTGAATAACTCTGGGCTACTGGGACTCATTAATTTGAGCTCTAACAAAGAACAGCTCAATTGAATCAGTCATAAGTTAAATACATGGCACTTTATTCTTTTTGTGGGATCGTCATCTATGGAGAACACCACATTCCAACTCTGCATCTTGCCTCAAAAATAACCCTTGTATTTTAATACTCAGGCACAGGCACAGACAGAACTGGTTCTTCTGTGTTGTTCTCGTGACTGGGCAAGAATATTGCTTGCTCCTATCAGTGCAATTACACCAGCACAGGGTAATACACCTTTTTTTTTTAACCTAAATCAAAGAACTTTAAAATGTGATTCTTAAATCGCAGTATGTTGGCTAATTACTGCTATTCATTGGAAACACCTTGTCTTATGAATAGAAACTCAATTGCACTGCATGTGACAGTTAGGATTTGTGGCCCACCAAGTAAAATACAAACTAAATAATCCCTTAGTGCAGGTGCTAGCCAGAGAAAACACAACTGCTTACAGAGAGGATGTCATAAATGTATAAGAAATGAAGTATGCAATCTCAGAATATGGAAAATTAGTATAAGAGAAAACCACAAGTCATTTTTTCATATTTCAAGAAGCCAGGTATTTCCTTTTGATGAATTATAAGGTACTGAAAAGATTGACATGAGATTCCTTGGATAATTTCTGTGCTTATTAATATTACACTTGGTTTATACTTGAAAAAATAAAGGTTTTCTGAGTTCTAGTAATAAAAAAGGTAAGACCAACGTTAATTTTTTTCATTGTACTAAGATAAATAAATTGTTTTTAATTATTACAAAAAACTAATAGCTACTATTTTTTAATTACTGTATTATACATTTTTACTTCAAACAAAAGAAAACTAATTTTTCCTTTTGTATTCAAAGTTACATTCCACTGTATACAATGGATACATTCCACTTTTTTCTGAGAATTAACTACTCTAAATTAAGCAGTTAACATCAGTGGAGACTGGGAATATTTCCTGTGGGGAGTTATGTCCTCATTCTTGGCAGAACTCTTGCAAAGAAAAAGGTCTGAGGGTTTTGTTTTAAAAGAACTTATGCCGTAAATTTCCAGAGATCCTTCAAGACCCTTGTTTAACAAGTATTTTGATAATGTCAGAGTAACTGACTGTACTACTGATTCAGAAAAATCAGTACTGCTGTTATTAAAGAGAGGATTTAAGCACAGCACAGAGCTATAACATTGGGTCAGGTTCCAGGCACTGAGGAGGGAGTGCCAAAACAGAGATGTGCTGAAGGAAACCGGAGGGCAGCTGCACTGGGTGATAAGGTGCATTAAGATATGAAGTTAGAAGTAAAGAAAAAGGTTCAGTCATGTAAATAGCTGAGGTGATGATTGAAAGTTAGCCTGAGGAGCAGCTCTGGTCACAACAATCAGTTCAGACACTCCAAGGAGCACAAGTCTAACACTCAGACAACTGCAGTAGAAATCTGCCTCCTATGGAGCCAAAGGTTTTGCAGTGAGGCAATTTAACAACTTGGTAGGCTTCCCAAATCTGCCATTGGCTTGTACTGTGACTAGTTAACCTAGTGAGACATTTCAATGAGCTAAACAATTAAGCTGGGACCTAAACTGTAATTTTAATGTGGTGAAAGGGAACTGTAATCCTATGACTGTGAAACTTCAATCTTAATAACTCTAATATGGACATAATAGCTCTGTTCTTCTTTATTCAAGTTGCAGAAGCAGAAAATTGAAGGAACAGAAGTGTGTTTTCTTTGGAAAGAACTCATATTGGCATTTATAAATCTGTAATATCAGATTTAGTCTCTATCCTTAGTTTGGCAAGGCTCAACAAAGTAGATTAGCCCCAGGAAAATGAAAGGCTTAAACTATAATTAATGCATTAAAATCACCTAAAATTAGTCATTGACACACAAGTATTTTTTATAATTTGGTTTGTATATCCATAGAAATTGAAGTACACATTTGTTCAGAATGCCTGTAAAAAAAGCAAGACACAGCTCGTGTTCCATTTCATCCTTAAGACATGTATAGACTTAAATGATGAATAATTTTGTGCTACTCCCTGTGCAGAGGCAGCACCTGCACTTGTAACTACTAAGTTTCAGATAAGGAAAACCACACTGCATGTGCAATGCTAAGAACATAGAGGCAACTAAACCTAATAAAACAGTAGTAATGCGGGACTTCAACTGTCAGTGTATAAAATGGCCATATGTCATATTGGGACAAGGTTTAGGAAGCAATTTCTTGACATTTTAAGTAATTGTTTCTTGGAACAGCTTGTTCTAGAGCCCACAAGGGGAGAGGTTATGGCCCTAAGTAACACACAGAGAGTTATTTCAAGAACCATAACTGAGCTACTAAATAATAGTGCCCAAAACACAATTACATTCAGATCCTTGTGGGAGGGACTGTGCAATAACATGGCATTAAACTTCAGAAAGGAGAAACTATTAAGTATAGGGAAATGGAAATCGCTACAGAAAATCCTGCCAAAAGCAGAACCTATATGCCCCTAAAATAAAGGCGAGCTAGAAAATTGCAGCCTTGGAATCTGCAGCATGGCAATGACTTACCCACCTTGCTTTAAGGGTCTCTCAAGAGATATGGCCATAAGCAAAATTGGAAGTGGGAAGGCTTGGTGTTATTAGAAGGAAAGCTTCCTCTAGCGCCATGATATCAGAGATATTTCTGAAGTACTGACATAGCTACATCCATTTTTAATTGTGTGTCTGATTATTCATAGATCTTGGTTCAAAATGTGGAACCACAACTCATTGATTATTAATAATACACATTGTCCTGCACAGGCTTACAAAGCATACATTCAATTCTATTTTTCTCATTATTAAAAAGTGGGATTTTTGGCATCCCTCATTAAAGTTTAATTAAGTTTTTGGAGATATTGGAAAGTTTTGTTATTTATTTCCGTGGGGCCAGACTTAGAAGGGTGCAAGATAGTTTTCAGAATCAAATGCAAAATACATATAAGGTTTTTACATCAATCCAGTTCGTGCAACCAAAGACCACGCCAACTCAAATATTAAAGATGTTTCTATGAAGTCTGGTATTACACCTGGACATCTTTTTATCACTGACTATATCTAAAGATAAGAAAATGGTGGGAGGATAAGGTACATATGATGTGTATTCAGAGTTGAGATTTGTTCCTTTTTGATGAAAATAAGACTGCTTATTTTATGATGGTTAATGGATATCATGTGTTTATGGTTTTCTATCTCCATCACACTTCACTTGAATTCTAAAAACAGAAATGTTTTTCAACCATTTTATGAGATAACAGAACATGAGTAGAATAACAAATACAAGAAATCAACAGAAGTCTCTTTTTCTTTTTAGATTTTATTTTTCCCTAATGATTCCCATGACTCACATTTTCTGTCTTACATTTATGCTGCGTTATTCAGTGGTTTTTAATTGCTTGCATCCTTCCCTTAGGAGTTTATAGCCTGGCACCTTCATTTCACTTTCCACTTAAAGGTTTGGTATCCAAATGGTGGTATTGATAATTTAATCCTTTTTTTTCCTCCTATTCTTTCTCTAACATATGGAATTTCTAATGAATATACACTTGAATTAATGAAGTGGTTCTGCAGCAGAAAAGAAGTCACTTCCTAAACACCTTTTTTATGGCTTTGTTGCTAAGAATTTTCTTTTGTGATCTCTGTTGTCAACTAAATAAACATTTTAACTACAAACAGAACCACTAAATTCATACAGTAACTAAGAGGTTACAGATTTTATCCACTTGATGAGAAAAAGGATTGGTTACTTGCTAGCATCTGAGAGCTCAAAAATATTTCCATCAGACCGATTCTCCTCTTCACAGCTGCTCAAACAGAAAACAAACCTATAAAATGAGATTGTGAATAAACAGCAGAAAAGTCAGCTCATTACTCTGCTAATACTTATGAAAGTTGTTCCCCTGAATTTCATCATAGTCTAGCTAAGCTATACCATACTACTTTGGAATGTCTACAGTACGTGCTATATGAAAAGGAAGAAATATATAACGTATCAAATGGTAGAAAGAGGCAAAGAAAATCATTCATCTATGTCTCAAGGTACAGATTCCTTGACCTCTTGAACACTTCATAACTAGCGGTAGGTCATGTTCATCTGTTGGGAATGCTGAAAAACTGCCTCAGCTCCTGTGTAAATATTTCTTCCACAGGCTGAGAGGACAGCCAAACTCTGAGCAAGAAAAGATTGCATCAAGCAAGAAGGTTTAATCCTAAATCGAGGTCTTTTTGAGGAACATATTTTCAAACTAATTATTTTTTGCTGGGTCAGAAAAAGTAGAAGACCCCCTGCTGTCTGGTCATGAGAAAGTACTACAAACATGACTCAGAGCAAACAAAAACTTATCCTATATATACACATAAAGTCAAAAGCATGATTTTCACATTCATAAATATTGAATTAATGACACATCAGATTACCTGTACGTCATATGTTTACAGATATAAAACACCCTGAAATTGGCCTATTATTCATTTTTATTTGCTACATTTTCTTTAAATTACATACAAGGAAATTGGTTGCAATTTTAGTATGGCAAACCCACAGTGTTTGACTACATACATATTTTTTTCCATATTTCAGTCAGCACATACATCATTTAAGAAATCAAGTGTATCTATTAGGCTAAAGGTTTAAACATTTGTTTCATGAAAAATCATTAAATATAAAAATCAGGCTTGCATGTGCAGGTCTAGAACACATAAAATCAACGAATATAGGCTGAAAAAAAAAAAGGGTAACTTAAATGCACAGAGTACCTTATATAAATAAAACAATTCTAGACAAGGAAAATCATACAAGGATGTGCTCTGAAAAAGCAATGAGCACGCAGGCAACCACAGAAGACCTTTGAACAGCTCAGCTGAATTTTTAACATGTATACTACATGCTTAACATTTTTCAGGATCATGACTTCAGATACGCAGGAGCTGAACCCGCTGTAGCTAATTGAAGTCCCATTCTTCCATGTACCTCTTCAGAAGTATATGTATTATGTATTTAAGGCTAAATGAATGACCAAGTCAGTAGCAGTTGTCTTGGGTAAAACTGAAGCTTATAAGTAAAAACTGTACAACACAAGCGAGAGTTATAGTGCTGCCTGCAGATAAAGTGTCCATGTTTCTTGAAACAACTAAACTTCAAATATTTATGTTTTAAAGGTTTACTAAGAGTTTACTAAAGGTTTTACAGCTTTAGGAAAATATAGCAAAGAACTAGGAGGCTCTATAAGTGGAAGATCAGTGTCTATCCTACCACTCCTGTTTCCTTTCCGCCACTAGTGGAGCTCAGCCCCATTTATTGTGATTCCTATTATTTTAAAAGATCCACTGTTGTCATAAGAGATCCTAGCAGCAGGTGATGTTGGGGTTAGAACAAGGTTGGCAGGCTGTCTCTTGCCTACACCCATTGGAATATACTATCTAGCTAAAACTGGGATTGTAGTCTCAGATCCCAGAGTCTGCTGCAATAAGCGCAGGTGAAACCCAAGTAACCAAACACGTCTCTCATTCTCAGCTCTCAGATCATCTCACACTAATGTTGATACACATAAAGAATGTGTGTTTTCTATTGTTAGAAATCATTAATTTTGTGCAAATTTTGTAAATACAGAAGTTTTAGTTTTGCTGAGGAATCCTGTTTATTGGAAAAATCATACTGCACACTGGAGTTTGTTTGCTATTAATAACCTGATTTCAGTAGCTCACCATTAGGAAAAGTACATATATGCTAGTTTTTACCAAGAGGAAACAGTGGTATCACCAATGAGAGATTAGGAACTGGTGGATTAAAGATTCTGAACCTTAAAAAGTTTCTATTGTAATTCTATTTTGAATATCTGTGGTGTTACTTAATAGTGATTACACTGAAAAATCAGTGTCAGACTGAGCACCCAACTGACTGTACAGTTGTCAGAGCAATGCTGGGAGGGTAAGTTAAAGTATTACTCAAATACTGCACTGAAGACAGCCATATAAATCTTCTTAAAAATACAGCAATATTGCTTTCAAAGCAAGTCTGGACAGTGTGCAGTAATAAAATATGAAAATACCCACTGAACAGTAGACAATATGTAAAAATAATGTGCTTTCCCTAAGCATTTATCCAATAGACTGATGAAAGAGAGGCCTGTGGAAATAAGCCAGTGTATGACAGGGTAATTAAAGACTGTATCATAGTACAAACAGTGGAGACATAAATAAGAGTTAAACAGCTGGCCTTAATTCTGCTGCATAATCATTTAGGAATGAAATTTTGAGCTCAACATGGTTTTAACATGTTGAAATGTATATTCTAAAATGCTACAAACACATTGCAGAGTATATACAGCTGTAATGACTAATAACACATGAAATTTTTAAAGCATAACACAGATCTCTTTCTATGTCAAAGCAGGATCAATTCTATCCATGTCACTTCTGGCAGATATTTATCTAAAAGTTTCTTAAAGGCTTTCAGTGATGGGCATTCCTCCCCAGGCAATCTAATCTAACATTTCCCTCAGTATCCTCACTACTCAATTCTTCCTAATATATAACTTGAATCATCTTTCATGCAATTTAAACCCCTTATTTCTTTTTCTATCCATCACAAACATGGACAACAGCTTGTTCCCTGCCTCTTTGCAGCTGATTTCTATGTATCTGGAGACTGTTATCTTGTCACACTCAGTCTTTTCCTCCTTAGGTCGAGCAATCCAGTTTGTTAGCTATGTTCTCCAAGGTCATGTTTTATAAACATCTGAAACTTCTTGTTATAGTCCTCTGACAAGCTATAATTGGTCTCCGTTCTTATGAAGTATGGCACATAAAGCTGAATTTAATATTCCAGCTACAGACCACAAGCTGAAGAGTACTGCTCTAGCCAAGAAGAACAAAGGGTTACTTCACATGAAGCATTTAAATAAAGTATGTCCATAAGAAGTTAAATACCATATACTAAATTTTAATCTGACACATAGTTTTGGGGAAGTTAAGTATCAAATTAAATACATTTTTTTCTAAATCTGTGTTTGCTTAATTGCCATATTACATAGTTATAGAGTGAAACACATCACCAGTGATGTATTATTCACTTTAGCCACTTCCTTTAGGTTGTTCAAGAATGGCAGCTACAGTGAATAGACTTATAGTTGTGCTAAAAAGCTTTTGGCTGTTGAGCCATGTTAGCTGTCATCTCAAGTGAATCCTTTCAATCAACATAATAAAATATGTTAGCAAAATCCTGTATGATTAATTCATTGTAATCTATCAAACCTGAAGGAACTATTAGGATGTAAAAGCAATGGATTCTTTTTATTATTGTTACCAGAGTCACAGCTGCTTAAAGAAGAATGAAGAAACAACAGGACAGGTTGCATGCTGCACTACATGAATGCACAGTGTTTCGATATTTTTCCATCAGGGTTAATTTACAGGTTGACTCAGGTAAGAAGGAATTTGGTTTAGGAAAATAGAGGTTGTATCTATTTTTAAAAATAAATCTCAGGCAAATAAAGAACATATAGTTTCTGAAGGAAAGGAGCTCTATATATGTTATAGCACATTGGATAGAATCATCACTGTGAACTGAAAAATTACATGAAGCCTTCCATAAATATTTACTTTGCTGTTTAATACAGATTGAATAATTGTTAGAAATTATCAATCACATGATTGAAACAAAATTCCCACCAAAGTATCTTGTTCCCTTTTGCATAAAGAGTTTAGTAAGCTTTTGTGATAACTTTGTTTTTTTCTGGGCACCTGGGACAAGCATTGGGGAGCACAGATGCAGAGCCGCTTGGGATCACCAAAATAAAAAATATGTATAATCTTTATTTACTTTTCCCAAATAATATTTCTGTGACATCAGAGTAGCTGCATTTCCACATTGTCTTTGTCCTGCCTATTCTTGCTCTGACTCTGAACTGGAGCATCCCTACTCTGCCTTTCTGTGGCTGCACTGCTCCTGAGGTCAGAGTGCAGCACATCAATGGTCATTCTCAGACAGCTGTTTCAGCTGCCGCCTGTGCTGAGCTGAGGAAACCACAATTCCAATCATGCTGTTATCTTTTTAGGCCAGAGGCTTTCCAGAGTTAATGTCAGCTGGTGGCTGGGTTGCATCCAATGCAGGGTATGTCTCACATCCACCATCTGCATTTAGTGTGCTGTCTGTGGCTGCCAAACGCCGGGGTCCCCCCAGTCTGTTCTGCTGCTGCGGACACGGCCCCTGCCAGTGCTGCCATTCCAAAGGCAGACACGAGGTGCCTGGGAGAGAGAGCTGTCTCCTCATCTTCCTGCTCACACATCTGTGTGCCAAACTTTCTACAAGCTTTAGTAAGGGTGGCTCTTACTACTCTGTCATAAAATGTTTTGCACATCCTACCTGTGCTGGGGAAGAGGGACCAATAACTCTCAGATGACAAGCTTGGATGGGAGATAATGTGATCCACAGTCAATAATGATGGAGACAGCTTCACCTGCTTTCCTGCAGCACTGCTGCATCTCTACTATATATCCTTAGGAATTTTTTACACAGTTCAAGCCTATGAAACTGAGGTACCCTGATAAAGTTCTTGATAAATAATTCATCCACTCATGTATTCTTTGCACATACCTGCAGTCAAGGGCTTTCATTCCTCCAAGAACACAATAAACTGAAAGACAACCACTTCATATCATCTCTAATCAGCTTATTTAAAAAAAAAATAGGCAGGAAGGAAACAACAGTCCAGAGATATTAGCATGTACTGAGCATGACATATGGTTTTACTACTATTTTACTAGTTTTGTGTTTATTTCTCATTAAATTCACAATCTCTAAAATATGGTAAAAGGGTGAACTTACATCAAAATTCTGATTTATATCAGGAGTGTAATATAAATGCCTACTTTGTTTCCATTTGCTGAGATTTGAGTCATATCACTGAGTGGTCTTGGAGCTTATGAGCTGGATGCCTTTCAAATGAAAAATAAACCAGGAGCAAAGTTCCAGGAGCAAACCCAATGCACTCTGGCTGCTAATAGGCATACAGTTCACTGAAACTGCCAAGAATTACTATGAAATATCTCCCCTCCCCAAATGCAGACATCCACACCATCTGTTTTGTTCTATAGATCTACTATCATGCTTGAGTATGTCTGACATAGATGGAGCCATTATGAATCATTCAGCTCATTAACAGAAATCAGAGTTTTCTTAACTTAAACTGCACAGTTAATACTTGTGTGTATGGATTTGATACAGACTCCCCATGGTAGGACTGCATAGAATTATTGGACTCTTCTTTACCTCTTCTTTACCAAATGCATGGACCAATGTTTAGTTATAAAATCTAGAGTGATTTTGAAAGAATTCATGCATAATTATGTCTCAGTAACATTAAAACAAAGTAACACAATGATACAATGCCAGGAAACACATTGATAAAAACGATGCCTCTCAAATGAGTATCTACGGAAGGTGATTAAGTAACCTATTGAAACAGAGTCTGGTTTAACTTCAGTTATGAAACATTGTCATTGGCTGCACATAAACCTAACTTCACTGTTTCCTATGGTTCTAAAATTATATTTTGTCAAATATAATGTTATAGCATATTTGTGAAATATGCTATAAACTATGAGGGAAGACATCTTATGATTTATAATCCTGATCTCAGTTGCAAGACTGTTTGCTATCATCATAACTTAAAATGATGTTTTACTAGTATTGGTCTTATTCTTCATTACAACACAAAATCATAAACTGATAATAACAAAATAAACTGAAACATCAAGGCATAATAAAAGCATTGATAAGTTTAACAATTTCTCCAAATTTCTGCTAAATAAGGTACTTGAAAATAAATCTCCAAAATGTAGAGTTTACATCAATTACCTGTAAAATGGACCCCATCAATCTTTGTGGATTCTGCCTATTTGGGTTCAGAAGCATGAAGAGCTTCTACACAAGAAATCCAGTTGATTTAGTCACATGCTGAGACAGTTACAAGGGCAGATCCCAGATGACGAAAACTCTACAAGACAGGAAGCCTGAAAAAATGGATCCATTTCTGAGAAAGAGTATTCAGGAACTGTGGAATCAATCAAGTGAAACCACACTAGGAGCCAAGGTAAATGTATGCTCTTTTCCTTTGATTACAGGTTTTCACATTCAGAAAAGAAAAAAGCAAAAAAAAACAAAAACCCCAAACATTATTGCAATTTATCACAAATTGGAAAAAGATCTGAGATACTAGGTTAAACCATGTCCTTTCAGAGTCCCCAGAAATAAAAGGGATTGAAGTTCCTCCTTAAGCAGAAATACACAATCCTGGGAAAAGTCAGCTAGGTGACAGTTCTGTGATCTTTAGCTGAACATGCAGAAATGTTAACACTGCCCTTTCTACTTCTGCAGACCTTCAAATACAAGAGTTTTGCCCCTTTTGACCCAAAAGAAGGAAGTGGTGTACAAAGTGCCAGAAGCTCAGTAAGGGACTTTGTTCAGACTTAGTCAATTAAAGGCTTTAAATGTCAAAAGCAATATTTTCAAGCCAATCTACAAAACCAGTCAGTGAAAAGATTGGGCAAAATTACTAATGTCCAGTTGTGCAGGGTAAATAAGCTAAGGTCCTTTAAAGGAACCTTTCATTCTATCTTTTTGGTGTAAAAAAACCCCAAAAAATACCAGAGCTTTTCTGCTGCAAACAAAGTCAGTGTGCAGAGGAACACTTCATTTTAGAACATGAGATTTTTAAAAGGTTTTTAAAAGGTTAATGTTGCTGAAAAACAAACAGGTATTTTCAGCAATATTTTCCAGGTGAGGATCTGAAAATGTTTTCACGACTGTGTCTGTTAAGGGAACTCACAAGGATTTTTCAAGTGCTTTAAACTTGCTGATACTCCCTTGCAGGCTTTCCTTTTCTCCATGAGCCCGTTCTGGATAAATCCCAACCTCACCAAGCCAGTGGAAAAACTCATCAGTATTTCACCCTTTAAAGTTTGTTGCAAGATTTTACAAATGGAGAAAATGGGTGCTGGTGTTCAGAGAAGGAAATGTGCAAACTTCTACACACCCTATGAGAAACAGAATCAAGTAATGAATCTTTTCCATATTTTTGGCACATTTTGAAAGACTCATTTTTCTTGACTTATTCTTCAATACTCATGCAAACTTCCAGCCATGGTATGATTTCCCGTCTTTGGCAGCGAGCTACAGAAATGACAAGCATAACATTCAGATCAGGACACCAAGTGACACTGCAAGCACTCTTACAGCTTTGACCTTCAACTCCTCTTCCACACTGACTCACATTACATTACCCATCAGGCAGCAAAAAGCACTTTGCTGACAAAAGCTGCTTTTCACTTACGCTCAAAGTGGTGAAAATATCCTAGGTAAAAGGACTTTTTTTCCCTTCCCTTTCCCTATGATGAATGCCAAAGAAAATTGAACAAAAAGGGGAACAATTTCTTTGGAAGTACCTAATTTTTGACACAGCTCTATTTTCTGCTTGATTTAAAGGCAGGCAGGAAAGTGGCAAATTTAAGAGCAAACTTGAAAATAGTCATTACATCGGTTTGCTGACCAGTTAGTTCGGCAGTGAATGACCTAATTTGCTCCCTAAGACTCCTGTTTCAATCCTGTTTGATATCACAAGAAAAGCTCTCTGTGTTAAAATGTGCATCTCATTACATTATGCAGCACAGGCCTCCATAATGTGATGAGATATGACATGAAGTTAAAAAAATATCTTTTGTGCTTCTGCTAAGACCTTATGTTCCGATATTTTAAAAGTCTCCAAACATAGGTGCCTCAGAAGTCACACTGCTGTCTTAGAAAGGCACTGACAAAAACCGTCCTCCTAACTCTGGCCTTAACTAACTCACCAGTTTAGTGTGGAAAACATTCCTTTTTTAGTTCCTGGGCCACATAAAAGGAAATGAAAATTCTCATTCAAAATTAACCATTTCTATGCCAACAATGAAACCTTTTGTACCCATCCCTCAACAGATTTAGAGTGGGCAGAGACCAGCTGATCTCAGATTAATAACAGCATGGCCCTCTCCATTTCATGGCCTCATTGCCCAGGGCTGTGTTCTGGCTGGATATTCTAGTCTAGACTGAGGACAACTCAGTTGAAATCAAAGTTACTTAGCCTGGGCAAAGTTAAGACTCATCCTGTGCTTTCTGTTTTACTCAGGGTTTGAATCCTACTGTCCTTGAGCTGATGGGGAATTTCCTAAAAAGTAGCAAGGAAAACTGTGCCAAGAAATTCCATATTTCATCTTCTGGGAGATTTGTCTAGGTTCTTCTGCAATTTCTTATTTGCTCCCCCATCAGGGGAATGAAGGAAGATTTAGCCTTCCAGCTCAACGCACCAATAATTGTATCTACATTTTTCCAGAAGATTTTCAGTGGAATAGCACATATTTGTTTAATTGAATGGGGCTGGGACGGGCTTGAATGGAGAGACAAAAGCTGGTAGATTTCTGTGGAGGTCTCTCCCTGTGCAGGTGTGTGTTTTTGTGAGGCTGAGGGGTGGCAGGGTGTACAGGCAGAAGGAAGATTGCAAATATTTGACCAGCTACCTCTCTGCACCGCACATGTGCAGGGTTTGGCTGAGCCCAGCCACTGCATGGAGATATTTTTCCTGTAATGCCTCTTCAGGAGAAAGCTGGGGGCAGGGAAACAGTGGGTCTTGCCTCTTCAGGCCACCCCACTTCCTTTCATCCTTTCCCACCCCATAGAAATGGGGAAACACTGCCATGAACAGTCTCCTTCCAGTGGGGACCAGGAGGCAAAGGGTAAAGGCATTTTGCCATCTATTTTCTTTCATTCAAATTCATTTAAAAATCTGATGTGTAAACAGAGTTGAATATTTATCAGGCTATAATTATAGAGCCAGGTCCTGAAGCCTCAGCTCAGTCAGGGAGCTTTAACTCAGGAAATATGAGTAAAGGTGATCAGTCTTTATATAAAAACCAGTAATGAGCAAAGGCATCATTAACAGCAGATGCACATTTGATCTTCCTCTTGGGTGTGTCCTCTGCTGCTGCCCCACCACACTGTGCCATCCTGGTGTGTGGCCAGAGCAGGCACCAACTACAGCTCCAGGACCTACCCCCACCCTTTGCTCCTGCCATCTGTGCTGCTGCCCAGCAAATCACCCCACACAAACATCAATGGCTGGAGTGAAGTTATGAGGACAAAGAGAACTCCACATTACAAATGCCCTGAAATACCTTGAGCTCATTAGCAGTCAGATTGCACTGTGCTAGGACTTGGTGCTGGTTCAGGAGGAGCTGGAGGTGAAAGTAGATCTGTAGCTCACATTGTTATTTAGTCCTTAACAGAGTAACCAGAGGGCCAGGAGGAAATATTTCATAACATTGTGATAGACATAAAGCAAAGCAAGTTACTAACCCACCTTTGCCCTCTGAAGTACCTGTAATTAAAAAGAGTTACCCTGGAATGAAGTGATTATTGCCAGGGGGAGAGGAGAGCTGCTTTAAAGTCCTTTATGTCACCATCTGAATTCTGCATGTGGGCGTTTCATTGAAGGCAGTATTTTTCAGTCATGATGTTATTTTGTGTGTTGCCTGTGAATGGTGGTGAGTCAGTTCTATCAGGCTGCCTAGTGACTTCAGGAAGCTGGAAGAAAACAAAATGAAAAGAAAACTCAAGCATTCTCTCACTTTCCCCTGGTATGTACAGGAGTGGCTTTTCCTTCCAGCCAGTTATGTGTTTATATTTTCTTCATTCTCACTCTTTGAACACAGACACTTCTTTGCTGAGATCCAAAAGTTCTGACTTCACTCAGTTTATACCTCATTATATACTGGAGAAAGTCTAGTGTCTGTAGTGCCTTCTATACCCAGTTTGCTGTTTGTCTCTGGGAATGAAAGATGAGGCAGAGAGCCATAGATGAAATCCTGGACCCATTAAAGGCGAGAGGAGTTTTGCCATTGACTTGTCTGGGGTCACAGTTTTGCCCTATGTCTTTTATTTCTGTCTTGTTCAATGCCAGGCAGCTGTCAAAGCTGATGCCTAGTCAGTTCATTAGCCTGACATGATCAGATTTCAATTTCACCAAACCTAAACTGTTGGCTTCTGCAGAGTTTAGACCGAAAAAAAAGCCAATTTTAACACAAAATATTCATGCTTTTATGGAAAGTTATGGTTTCCAGTTAGAACACACAATAAGAATGCACCTAACAGTTTTGAAACCAGTTCAGTTTTGCAAAGTGATATAAAGAAAGCTGATGGTGCAAATTGTGAACTCTCAAACCTTACTGCTTCCACAGCAGTTCTTCACAATGCAACCACCTTGATTTGACTATTATTACCTTGAATTTATACCAAAGCAGCATGAAGGCCTTAAATCTTTTCTGGGAGCAAACACTAAGCATGTACAAGTAATAAGAAGAGAAATATCTGCATAGGTTTGGAAACAGTGAACATTATGTCAGCACATCTGTGCATTCTGTTTGGACATAGAAATTAATTACCTGGAATTGACTGACAAAGCAAGTACAGCTTTCAGATTCTTTCTTCAATATAATATTCTATTGTTATAGCTGTTTAAGCTCAACATGTTTCAGATTCCATATACTTTGATTTTTTAATTGCAATATCACAGAAAGCACAAATCTGAGTGCAAATTGTACTGTTATGTCTTCCAATAACAAAATAAAGCTTTAAGTGGGTATCTTTGTTTTAGAATTAGGCACCTTCAGTGAGAATATCCTCAGTCTATTGAGTACTGTCTTCTTCAGAGGATAACAGAGATTTGGCTACTCTGATACTTTTGCAATAAAAATTTCAACATGTAGAAATTATAAGAGCAAAAAAACCCAACTCTACAACCTGAAGATTTAAGGCAGCATTTTAGTTTAGCTTTTTAATCTACCTCCTGCTTTTTCACTCTGAACTAACTGAATAAAACCAGACATTCCCCAGCATGGCTGACAGAACAGTTTTGAGAAAAGGCTGAGTTTTGCAGGATGTATCACTACAGGAG
This sequence comes from Anthoscopus minutus, assembly GCA_013399455.1. Classification (NCBI taxonomy): domain Eukaryota; kingdom Metazoa; phylum Chordata; class Aves; order Passeriformes; family Paridae; genus Anthoscopus; species Anthoscopus minutus. The sequence continues at coordinate 10,700 of VWYI01030904.1, read as the reverse complement.
TTTGTAATAAAGCTGCAAACTTCAGAAAAGGTGAGATGAAACTCTTCACAACACTGTCAGCCTTGACACAGCCACAGCACATGATCTTGTGTTGGGCAAAGCTACTGACAGTTGTGGGTGGGGGCTCAGGCTGGAAAAGGTCGGTGGGGTTTGGGCATTCTGCCAATAAATCCACATAATGCTGAGGCTAAAAGCCTGAATGTGTTCACATTTACCCTCATATTAAACATGAGTAATTACCTTCCAATGAGTGAAGTTACATGCATGTAAAGCTAATGTAACAGGGAAGACTCTGTCCATAATGATGGGAAAGGCTGCTCGTATAGAGTAATAACCCCCCACTGATCATTCCCGTATTTTTAGAACTGAACTTGGGCTGAACCTCCCTCAAGATTACAACACTTACTGGTAACTTATGTCCAGGCCTTCTGCATTTTTGGCTTCTGGCCTAGATAAGGACTTAAAGCACAAATAATCAGCTTAAAGGCTGTTTCTCACTTGAATCAGAGAGGAAGTAGGGGAATCTCACCAAGCCTCCTTTTTTCAGATGACTTCCAGCCCTATTTCCAGACCTGCAGGGTCTGTCAGAAAACCCTGCAGTGGACTCCAGCCTATTTTGGCCTTTTTCCCACCTGCTGCCATGTTTGGTGGGTCTCCAGCAGTACCCAGTGGGGCAAAGATCTGCCTGGTGGCTCTCTTGCTGTATAGACTGTGGGTCTGGTCTCGAGGAATGCCCTGCAGGCATCCTGCACATCTGACATGAATTCAGTGAAATTCTTTGCTTGGCGTGCATCCTGTCACACATCACTGAAATCTCAATCTGAGTTTCTTTGGAGGAAATAAAAACATATACGTATGTATTGTTCTCAGCCAAATCCCAGCTACAAGGGCTTTAAATAATTGTCCCCAGACTTCTACACTATCTTCTTTCTCTGTGCCAAGAATTTTGAATTCTTTCCCCTGTCTGCTTTCCCAGGTTGAAATTTGTGTCTTATTTGTTTTAATTATTTTTTTAATTTTTATTTTTGTTGGCGGAAGCAGAGTTTCAGAGAACATGAATGAGATGCATGTTCTTACAGGAAGCCAGCCTAGGTAGTGCAGAAAGTCAAAGCAACCAAGGTCACTTGGAAATCCTGAATGTGTCTCCCTGATCCTGGCCACAAAATCCTAAATTCTGGTCTGGGTCCCCTCCTCTCTGCAGAACCTGTACACATGTGAAAAGCCATTCAAGACTGGCCCTGCAGTTTCTGTTGGATAAGACCCATTGGTTTCTTGATTAATGTTTACTCTGTAACTTCCATTTGTCTTCTGCCTGGCCTGTCTGTATTTTCCTTCCAAGCCAGTTTCGTGGTCACACGCACTGCCAGCCCCGACGTCCCGAGTGCTGCCAGGAGCTGGGGCCACTCAATTATCCCTGCACGCCACTTCCAGGATATGTTCATTAGCTCTGTTTTGCACAGATCACACCTCACGAGGACCAGTTGGTTTCACAGCACTGGCTGAGGCATGATACAAGTGTCTCTCAGTGGGGACAACTGCTGGGTGAATTCTTTTGCCAATTAATAATTGGCTTTCAGGAGGAGCACTATTTTTCATTCAGGTAGTCCTTTTTGCCCCCTCCCAAAACATACAGAAAGTTTAAATAGGTCTCTTAAAAAAGATCTAAAAGCTCATTGGTTTTCATTAAAATCAATACATTTGTTATTAAGTAGCCCAAAATTAAAAATATAAAAATGAAAGACTAAATCTAAAGCACATATATTCAGCAAAAATAAAATTAATTTTAAATGAAAATTTTTTTTCTCCTCCCCAAAACTTCACTGCATCCTCCAAATTTGTTTTTAAAATTTAATCCAGAAATGTCTTTTCTTCAGTACTTGGGTATAAAGTGTTGATTCATCAGAGAGGGGTTTCTTATTTGTTTGAAATTGTTCTAAAATGGCATCATTTTACTTGACTTTGTCCCACCAAAATACATGAAGTAGTTATAAATTGCAAGGATACATTCAGTGATATAATATATTTGCTTAAACATGCAAAATCATAAGTTAGATCCACAGAAAATCTATGTTTTTTATCTTTGTGTAGATGCTTTCTTTTTGGTATAGCTTCTCTAGGTAGTGTAAGTGTCAGGAACAGCTGAGTGTCAGGAATATGTTCTTAGATGCCTGGCTCTAACTTCCCTTAAAAGCATCACTTTACAAAATTATGTTGACTTGTATTTTTTAGAATATTGCAATACCTGGGTGTAGCAATGTTGTCCACAGTAGAAATTCTGTAGCTGGCACTCCATTATTAGCATTTTGATTGCACCAAATTTATCTTGAGATGAAAAGTAAACATCATTATCCTCACTGGAATGCAGTATACTTACTTTGCTCCATAATTACAGGTCTGATCATTACCATTGCCTTTCTTCAATGACCCAGGAGTAGTAGAATATGGAGGTAGGATTAGAGTAATGCGTGATTGATGATGGCTGCTTTCATTACTTTATGTGGTATAAGTGAGCACCTAGCAGATGGATTTCATCACTATGTAACATATAAATTCCAGTATATGATAAATTTCTGTACCTCCAGTGTACTGCAATATTCTTTGCAGAAATAATGTATTATTTTAGTGAGAACTTTCATTATACTACAGTTTATGCATTTCATTATACAAAGACTTTTTTATCTTGCATTAATTTTTTTTAATTATTATGCAGTATTTTTTTTAATGTCAAAAGATAACGCAGAAAATAATTTTCAGTTCAAAATGCAAGGCTAAAGTTATTATTAGGCTTTTCATGATTTGTGGCTCAGAGATTGCTGTTTGGTCTGAGAGCTTTTCTAGAAGTTTTACTATTAATTGTCACACACAAGCAGATCTTTCTCTTTTTCCTAACGATGAAGGACAGATCTTGACCTCTGCTCTGGGAAGACAAAATTAAGTAGACAGCTGAGGATTCTCCCAAAGAAATAGCTTTTATAACCCAAGGTTGCTCCTAAGAGCTGTTCTGGCATGAATATCCGCAGTCAACTCTGTAAAGATGGATCAAAGTTCTTTAGTGGAAGCAAAGCAGACTCTGTGTTCTGCAATGTTTCCAGACTGTGAGTATAGATTTGAAAACGTATTAAGTACATAGTAAAAATTGTTAAAACTGCGTATTTGCTAATTTGCCAAGGTCTGGTCCTTAGCAGTGTCATTTAATACTATCCTAGTTTGTTCCTTTAAAAAGCTTTCAATGGATATAAAGAGGATCATTCATGAACTGCCTTTTGAGGTATGACTCAAAAAAAAATGTGGCCAGCGTATTTTTTTAATTTCCTGTATTAATGGCTCTGTAAAAAGTGAAGTTTTTACACAAGTGAATCCTTGCCCTTTTTAAAGACATGAGCTTGGTTTTCCTTGCTTCTCTTATACAAGCCCAGAGTTTTACAAACTCTGCTGATTGTACAATCTTGTGCAGACTGAAATGACAGGATCAATATATTCACTCCCCATAAAAGTAGGTCTTTAAGTTCAAGCTGTAGAAATATGCACACTTACTGGTCTAGGATGTCCTTAGGTGTATCTCAGTATATTAAAAAGGATTTTTAATACTAAACACAAAAGCATAAAAACAATTGTATTTTTGCCAGGCAAATTTCTACTTTAGGCCACACAAAGCAAAAGTTCCAGCTTTTTACTGACAGGTAGGGTGCCACATATCTACGGTAACTGGATTTTCATTAGGTTTCTAAGCAAAATATTTTAAAAGTTTTTAAAATGAACCAAAGGTCACAGTGAGATAAATTTTACTGCTATTTGTACATGCTTTTCAAAGCATGTTATAATCCTGCACAGTGACTGAGTCCTCTCTGAGCTTCATTGGAAGAGACAACCTGAAGTGCTTACACATTTCCTTAATATTCTTTCTTTTACAGGTCTTCACTTATGAGAAGTTCTACACAAAAACCTTCCATAGATTTAAGATACTTTTAATGCACTAAAAAAATATATATGGGCATATTTTATTCCTCCAGAAAATGAATCCATAAGTTGTTGCTGACTTTAGCTGACCTTCATGCAAGTGTTTCATGATCAGTATGGAATGTGGGATGTCTATGTCTGTAAAATGTTTTGTTTGAAAATATAGTCCAATAACATTGATTTATGGTGATGTCTACTCTCTAAACCCTTATGGATACTACATTTAGAATGAATGAAATAGTGACAGCTCATCACTCTGTGTGAGGTGAGCAGTCTTGAAGCGTGAATCACACTTATACATGTCTAAGTTATCTAAGTTATTGTTAAAGTTCAAAAATACTGTTTATATTTCAGAATTTAGTTGTAAATAAATGATTTATTATTGGCTTTAACATTTGTGTCTTCTGCATGTGCATTTAATATTGTAAAAAAGGACAGAATAGTTTAAGAAAAGTTCCATGCTCAACAAATCGATTTTTAAAAGAAAAAATTAGGGATTTTACAGTTTGCAATTATATGTGTTTTAAGTAACATCAGTTAACTGCAATATCCTGATGTGCAATGTTAAAAAAATCCCCAAGATATTAACATTGAAAACTGACAAATCTAGGAGTTGAAATTGAGATTTATGTCATGGCAGGTTCATTATTTACTTCTCTGTGGATGCATGTCTCCGGTAATTACACTGAATTTTTTTCGGAAGAAAAGCCATAAGATACATTGCTGAAAGTTCCCCTGGCTTTCACAGCAGGCAGCAACAGGGTGAAATCCTAATAACTGATGAATAGCTCTCCACTATATGTCTCAAGAGAACAAACTGAAAAAACCCACTACTGTTACGCTGCTGTCTGAAGGCCATTTAAAATCAGCTTGTTAGTTGAACTGAGCAATAGAAAAAGTTGCAGTTAAACTGTTTTGCTAGCAGGTGTTCCTACTGCACTGGTAAATTCCTGAGTGGTTTAACCCATAACAGAGGCATAACAAAATGAGGGGATACAAAAGGACTGTTTTTTTCAGGAATTATGCATTAGAGAGGAATTTTACACCACCAAAAGAATAATAGCATTGTTTTATCTGTGGAAGGTCTATGAGGATGAGATTTGAAATGTGTTATGCAATCCTGTAAGCAAATGCAATCCCACAAAGCCTTGCACACATGGTTAGTCTTATGAGTCCACATAATGAAGTCAATCAAAAAATATAAAGTTAAAACATTTCAGTTCAGTCTTCCAGTCTGAATTTAGAAGAATAACATTCATATTTGATTCTACCCAGGTATACCCAACCTCTCTAATTTGCAAGAATTCATCAATGTTTGCTCATAAATTTTAATTCCTGGTGAGTGAATTAAAAAACTAGAAATGGGTAGAATCCGCACAGGCTACCCAAGACCATGTTATGTTCTGCCCTATCAGAGAGGACAAGCACATGCTAAGAATAACCACCTGTTAGGCTCTAAATCAAATCTCTGGTTTTCCACGTAGCCCATACCCTATTTTTAATCTGGTCTGTAAAAAATACCAGCAGGCAGCTGCTACAGACCAGACATGAGCTCCCTGTCTGTGAGAGCAAATTATAGTTCCCCTCTGCAATGTCATTTCAGCTTCATTCTTTGAAATACATTATAGGTGACTCTGGATTGATGTTGGATGGAATATCATTATATGATAAAATAAGGCCTCTAAAGATATTATATGTCATTTAATATGAAATTCTTACTCAATCTTCAAAAGAGCTCCTTTTCTTCAGACTCCAGGCTACAGTGCCAATAGAATTTTTAATGGGCAACTCAAAGAAAATCCCAGTCATCTGGTACAAAATGAGAACAGTACAGAGTGAGAAGTGCACCACTAGAAACCAATACTAGAAACTTAGCTTCTTACTTTACTAATAGTGGAATATAAAGCCCTAATAAACTCTGCCTTTGCAAGCAATTTTTATCATGTTTTGGATCTTTGGACTGGGGCTGTTTTGGCATTGCTTTCTTGGGAATGACCTTCCTGGCTTAGAAGACATAGAATGCCATTCAAAAAATAGGCATAATTTATCACAGAGGACATTCTTTTCTTCCAAACTTCCTCTTCCTCATATGAAATCGATTAATGCTTCATTTAAGATCCTTGAGTGCATAGGACATACTCTCCTGCTTTCTTTATATTTATCTTTGACCCTTTCACAGGTGATACACTTAATGCCAAAGTTGATATTCCTTGTAAAACGTGTCAAGAGGTTCAGTACATCCAGCCTGAAGGAAATAAATTTTAGATATAAATGGGAATGTGTAAGTTGTAAAATTTTATGCAGTAATTGAATATGTTCTGTTTAAAGTCGCTTTAAATGTACAACAGCAAGGCTTACTACAAGGGGAACTAGAAAGTCATATAATAAAAAGAGAGAAGACAGAAGAACGGAACACAAACTTGGAACATAAATGACCTTATCTGAATTTATGTTTCAGCTCCTTAGCTCCCAACTATTTAAAAAGTTTTGGCCTTAATATGCAAGAAGAAGACAATAAATGGGGTTAGCTTTCAGTTTTGATCTAAGTCTTTTCTCCTTGCTTAGGTTGTCAGTGAAAAAGATAAGAAAACAAAGTTCAGTCTGACGCTTGCTAGTAAACTAGTAACAGCTTGCACAATTTGATTCTCATTCCAAGGCCTAAATATTGTTTGTCTATTGACAACAGAGATAATAAACTGGCAAGATAATCTGTGCTCCTGGGCTCTGGTCAAGTAGACTCCTCTCAACAGGGTTTTCTATTGAGACTGTGACAGTCATCGAGATTACAGAAGGAAATCTCAGCGTGGTCTTGAATGAAAGGGTCTTTAGAGGGATTGAGACTGTCATGAGAGAAGACCTCACACATGCAGAGAAAAAGTGGATCAAGAAGGAACACACACAGGCCATGAAGACATTGTCATTTTAAAAGATGGCAATCGATTTCCAGTTGAAAGAGAAAATATGGAAATTCTAGCCACTGAAGAAGTCACATTTGAAATTGAAGAAGAATGTTAAAACAGCTAAGAGGGAAAAGAGCAATTGCTAAGCACACTTGAAAATGAATGAGAAGATTGTAAAAGATATTGGAAGTAAGCAAATTTCTGGACAATTCCAGGAATTTGTCAGATCACCAGGAGCTGAAGGAACAGCACACACACATACACACACACACACACACACACACACAAGGCAGCATCTTTGAATCTATATTAAACCTAGAATATGGTGTAAGAATCTCATTCACCCACAGATCAGGTTTGTATTATATGATCTTGCAGTCTGTTAAGAGGCAAAGAATGTTTTTTACAACCTCCAGCTTCAGGGATGAATCAGTGTTCCCCTGACTGGGTAAGTTTGAGCAGTATCTGTTTCTCTGAGCTGGGTCAGAGCCACCTGCCCTGCCTGCAAAGCCAGGGTGGTTCTGGCTGTTGTCACCCTCCTCCCCAGGATGCAGTTGTAGGAACAGAATGCTGGGAATCATTAAAAACACCACCCACTGATCAGGGGAAAGTGCAATCTGCATGGAAAAGAAGTACATAGAGCTATAATAGACCTTTATTTTCTCAGCATTTGTCTATGTCAACCAAATACTGAATATTTCAGTATCAAAAATGCCTCCATGTCTTCGTTCAATGAATAAAACAATTTTATTGCACTGAAAGGAGTTAGAAGCAGCCAAACCAATGGCAAGTAAACCTACCCAATTATAGAAAAAGCTGTATGGTAGTTTCAAAACACTGAACCATTCTGCAGAGCCATGCACTGTGATTCACTAATCACTCTCCTTTACACTTTAATCAAGGCAAATATAGCCATCTCAGCTTGTTTTATCCAAACATTTAAAGATTTTTGTTCCAGTTATAACCCCTTTATGCAATAATTTAGCACAATTATTTCTTACACGTATCCCATCATCAGTTATTTCTATGCAAAAATAACCTGGATAGAGTTCTTTGTCAAGTTAATATGAACCATAACCCAGCTTATTAAACCCTTTTTGGGAACTTACCTGGCTCAGAACAGAGTTATTGTCACTTTTTCTTTTCCTGTGAGTAAATCGATATATCTATCTTGTTAACAACACCATTTAGAGTTTCTTTACATGAAAACAATCAGTTTCATTACTATCAGAAGTATTAACAGACAAGAAGTGGCATTATCATTATATAATAAACAAAAAATTTGCCTGTATAGAGTTTTATAACAGAATATTCACTTTACAAAGTCTGAGGGATACCATCAACTCTGTAAAGCAACACAAGCTGAATAATTCTCTGAAGGTTATTCAGTGAGGCCAGGACAAAGAAGAGCTCTGAGGTATTGTAACACATTTCTTTATGAGGTATTGCAACTGACATTTCTTTGCTTCACTCACTTGGCACCATTTCTTCATTTAATTTGTTATTCTCTCTAATACTGTCAGAAGTAATCATAAATTAGTGGATAAAACAGAACAATGAAAACCTGGTTATTTCTTATCTAGCAATTATGGTTTTACTCCATGAACTAGTATATTAATCAGTTTCCTTTCCCCCAGCTACTTTTTCTTTCATAATTGTGCTTGTGCTGGAAAGTGGTTGGGTTCTTAAATTACTTCAGGGTTTTCCTCCCTTTGGAAGACAGAGTTGGCTATTTATAGAGACTGAGTCTAGGACAGGTTTGAGCATCTACCTCCATGAGGATGCTGAAGTCATCATTAGATCCAACTGTAGGGAGGGAGAGTAGGTAAAATTCTATCTCAAATGTAGGTCCACTTTATCAGGCAGTGTAACTATGAACTATTTTTTAGCAGCTGTCTGCTGTGAATATATGTAACTGATGTTCATTTGAGATTAAAAATCAGATTAGTTAATTTGAAGTGCATTGGAGGAAGTCCCCAAAGGTTTCAGCTCTATAATATGTTGAGTCATGTGTCATATCTTCCATCAGTAGATATTTGTAACTGGAAATTGAGATGTATTTCAGTAGTAAATATAATATTTGTTGAAATAATTAATTCTAACACACTTTCTCAAATAATTTTTTTCATTGATTTACCTAATTTAATTAATTTCATTTTTTCATTGAGATAGCCACAGAAGTCTTAGATAAAGTGTTCTTAAAATCCACTGAAAGTTGGAACATCGGTTATGATTTTCTGATGTTCTGTAAACTAGTTTTTCTAAAGACTACTGTTCTCCAATAATGATAATTAAAGAAAGATAGTGCTGGTTTTTAAACTATGTTGTAAATATAACATAAATATCTATTCAAATAATATCTCACAGCTACAGGGCTTCATGCTGTTGTAATATCAGAAGTTAAAAGTCATTTTCACACAGGATCTACAAGGGTAGCAAATGGCAATATAGGTCATCCAACATAAAACACCCTAGTTCCATAAATATGCAAAGACAGTAACACTCAGTGGACACTAACAACAACCTGGTATCTCAAGTGTTTAAGAAAAGGTATGTAAAAAGAATGCAATTACTTGAACTGTTGTGATGTATGAGAAGTTGTGGATGTCCCATCCCTGGAAGTGTTTAAGGCCAGGTCAGATGGAGCAACCTGATCTGGAGGAAAGTGTCCCTGCCCAGGGCATGGGGACTGGAACTAAAAGATCTTTGAGGTCCCTTCCAACTCAGGCACTTCTATGATTCTGTGCTTCAAAACAGTTACTGCAATTTAATTTCCAAAGTAGCTGCAGCTTGCCTGCTTTTAAACAAAATGGAATTTTGAGCCTTTAGATAATGACTTTGCTACAGATACACGAATAGGGAAAACAGTCCATTCATTTGCTGCAGCATCCCCAGTTCTCCAAAGACCATAGTTAAATGATGATTCATTGCAATCTCAATCATTTTAGGAATGTACGAAGATCAGCAGTTCTATGGAACAGTGCATATTTTTATTTCATTATTTTTTTAAGGTGCATAAATGGCTGCCTCCAATCACTGATCTACAAATTAATTATGGAACCTGCTATTCTTAACACGTATGTTAGCCTCTTTGTTTCTTGCTGGCTAACAGTGACTATCCATCTGATCGTCTTTTATTTTAAAATAGGGCCATTAAAAGTTGGGTAATCAGAAGTATGGAGTAGTCCTGAAAAGGATAAAATTTCATAGCAATATACACACATAAATTTCTGCATATACATTTGTATCTCTAACAGGAATGACTCTGAGTTTCTTTTGAGGCCCATTTAATTACTTAATGCAAACTGCCTAAATATGTCATGGATGATACACCCCTTTCAGAGTGGAAAAGGAGAAAACAGTACTTTATAGCACAAGTCTGAGCAAGATTGTAGATCTTTTCTCTTTTCAGATTTGGAGATTCTCACAACGAGAATTAAATTTGCTGAAAAACTTAGTTGCCGGACTCTAGGACCTAAGACACTTAGGATGTTTCCCTGTGATAAACCTGCCTTCCCATCAAATCAGAGCTTTTTCTATTTTTAATGTCAGCTATGAAAAGAATAGGATAACCTCTGCCACATTTACTCAAGAAACATATTGTCCATTGTTTTGCCCAAAAACTAGTTTCATATAAGTTGTAGTTTATATAAACGGGCTTTTATTATAGATGATACTTATTTCGAACAGTCTTTTACACATACATCACCAATGTGAAGGATAGGAGACAGTGTGTCAGAACAAGGCATGTTTGCATTAAAGGAGGTGGGAAAACATTAGGAGACAGAGGTATGAGGAAAAAAGAAGGAAGATCTCTGAGGAGTGAAAGAAAAGACACAGGCC
>VWYI01030899.1:30449-74280 GCA_013399455.1 Anthoscopus minutus | reverse complement strand
TATAAAGTTGTACCCCACTCAGAGGTAAAATATCAAGAACACTGTAATCCATGTGTGTCCTCAGTCAGAATGGGTCACTTAAATTGTCAAATGAATAGTTGAATGGTTTATTGGAGTGAGAGGTTGCTTTCATGTCTCATGTTTCTGGCTTTAAGGAATTCAACACTTATGACTTTGTATGGCAGTCCTTCAAACTGACATGTCAGCCTCTTGTCACGGATTTCGTCCATCTATGAGAAACTCTCAGGAACACAAACCACTGATGTTGAAACTATTTTAAGGCCTACTTTTACCTTGGGGCTTCTTTTGTTTTGGTTTGGGGTTTTGTGGGTTGTTTTGCTGTGGATTTTTTTCCCTGACACTTCTACTTCATATATAGACACATCAGTCCAGATATGTCATGATAGTGAAGTTGTCTCCAATTTGACATTTGAATAATGTAAAGTCAAGCTGTTTGTCACAAACTGGGGTTGAGGCACCATTTCCAGCCAGATTTAGTCAGTGAAGCAAAGCTGTGTGGTTGAACATAGGGGAAGGCAAACCTGTGAGTGCCAGGCACTGGAGCAAGGCATGGAAAGCAAAGCATGGAAAGCAAGGTATAGAAAGCAAGATATGGAAAGCAAGGTTGAAGCAGACTTTAAATCACCTTCTGGATGCCACGAGCTCTGTGCTGATAACATGCTAATGTTTAGGTCCCAGCAAGCAGCAAGGTTCACCTCAGCTGAATGTAGCTGTGTGAAGGTTTGATGTTTGATATAAATCAGGTTTCTTCTGTTGTTAATTAGGAGAACCAGGACCTCAGGAGGATAAGTCAGCCACAGGCCCAGGATGGGTGTATTGCATGCCGCCTGATGTGTCCTACTGGGAGTGAGCAGGGTGTGCAGCCAGGTGTGCTCACTAAAGCACAGGGTGGTCCTGCCTCAGGAGGTGCTTTCTGGAAAATGACAAACAACTTTTCAAACCTTATATGACAGTGCTGTCTGTCACATGGGGTCTCAAACACTGCTGTTGGTAATAAGCTCCGGAGTGTAGTGGTTAGAGCTGCCTAATGGGAATCAGTCATCTGTCTTTGTCCCTTTTCTAGAAATCCAGAGCAAGCAGTCTAGAGACAAGTTGTGAGTAGTTCCATTTCAGTCATCTTGACTGCACTAGCAGAAGCACCATGAGGGTAACAGATTTGTGCTGGACTGGTATTAGTGAAGCAGATTGTAATCTGACCTGCAGGAATTTGGAGAGAAGGAACTCAAGACAGAGCTATAAAGCCAAATCTTCTGATTCATGCTTGGGGCTTTGACAGCTATAAAATACTCCCGTGTGCTCTGTGGAGCATTTTCTGAGGGAGGGAAGGAAAAGAATCTGTTAAATACAGTGCTTAATATGGAACAGTGAAATGTCCCACAGCTCTAGGTAGAGAATGTGAGGGAGACGTGAATCCAACAGGTTCCCTTCCATCAGTCCTAGGCAAGCAAAGCATGCAGAGCACATTGTAAAAAAAGGATGCAAAAGAGATTGTAAACTTTCCACTATTTCATTTTGTGGAGTGGGATTAAGGAGCCATTGCAATGGAGACCACGGGCATATTAGAGTATAGTATTATGTTAGAATTACTTGAGATGTGTTTGTTTTACACAGCAAGCTGCCTTTGGAGATGTTGCACAGCTCAGAGACCTTGGTTCCAGTCATGCCAGTGCATTAAACAACACGTAGGGGTGTCCCTGAGCACACAGAGTTATCCATATTGTTGAATTCTTAAAATGATTTGATGGCATCAGTTTGAACGGGGCCATTTAGCTCTCTCCCATGTCTTTCCTGGGTATGTTTTATCCATGGCCAGGAACTTGTTTTACCACGTTGCCATGGCTCAGGGATCATTCCCAGCAGACCACTTGCCAGGATGTTTTGGAAGACGAGAGGTTTTACTGGTACAGGTGCAGACTGTTTCATGGCGCCTGGCCTCGGTCCCCGGCAGTTCCCTTGGGAGCTGTTGTTTATGGCTGCAGCTGTCAGTGCTGGAGCTGTGTTAAAGTGGTGCTGTGCCACAGCTGAGCAGTGTGCCCAAGGAACCCAAGCACTGTGTGATGCTGGAGTAGCTGCATTGCTTGTGTGAGCCAGAGCTGTAAAATAACCCAAAGAAACAGGCTTACAGTTTTTATGTACCACGTTCAGCAACTGCGAGTTGCACTTGCAGCTCCTTGCTGTTACTCAGTGGAATGCTTCCCTCTCTTGGATATTTTGAGGCTCTTTATCAACAGTCAGCAGTGAGAGGTGCACACAGATCTCACAGGATTGTTCAGTATCTTTTGTGCTCCTGATGCTCTTACTATGTCTAATAATGCACAAGTCTGATCCTTCAATGGTGGTAATGGGAACTGAGGTCCCACCTTTATCAAAGGCTTCCACATTCCCATTTGAATGCCTCTTGACATCTTCACAGCTCCTCTTTGCTGGTGGACTCACCACTGAGCACACATTCTTTGCAGACTGGTGTGTCTTTTGACTGAGCTAAAGCCTTCCTTTTCAGTATCTCACACTGTTTCAATACCCTGTTTGATAATTTTTCTTCTCATGATGTGCCCATAAAGGGAACAATCCTCTATTTGTCTACTTTCTGTCATGGATGTTTTTTCCCTTTTATCTGCAATCTAACATCTATCAGAGGAAATATCTTGCTGCACGACCACGTAATAGACCTGGAACCTCTGAGCCCCAGTGTGCTCCCAGGTGTCACTATTAAAGCACATGACTGCTTTACTCTTACCCTATTGGGAAAATAGGGTGAAATGATAGAAGGCACTACTCAGGATGTTTAAAATAGGAATGAAAAGAACAGAAAGGAACACAGCTACTTGATGCCCACAGAACCTGTATACCTCAGGAGATGTTTATTTCAGTACTTGATTTTTCTAATGCATGATTTTGTCAAAAGGAATGTTGTGTGTGCCTCTCTAAAAAGCTTAAAACATTTATACTGAGTTCAGAATTTAGTGTCTTAAATATCTGACTGTAAAGAAAAACTTTTAATTTATAAGCCACTTACCAATGCATGCCATGAATCTGAATGGTTTCTTCTAATATTTTGAGAACAATCATGATTTTGCTAGCACTGGTTTTTTTTTGCTCTCAAGGACTAGACTCAAGACAAAGAATGGAGCTGGAGGGAGAACAAAAGGTGATTCAGTTTGTCCCTGAGAGCACAGAGATACTCATCCCATTTGGTTTTAGATACATAGTCTAGGGTTCTACATTAGAAATAGGGTTTCTGTAGGCTTCTTGTCTAGACAACAGCTAGGGAGAGATACTTCAGACCTCTCTTTTTATTGACAATAGAGGGAGCTTAGAGAGGGTACAGCCCTCATTATGGTTTCTAAGTTTGACATAAGCCTTTGAGCCTAATTACCCTTTTTTAAATTTATGGATGTCAGTTATGCAACAAACATGAATTAAATATTAGCTTGAACCATATTAGAGCTACAAAAAAACTCCTGCAGTACAATTCTAAAGCCTATTAAAATGTGTCTCTGCAATTAGTCTCCAAGCACACTGTTGTCTCCTCCTTTCTCACCCCCCATCTTTTTATTTTTCCTCTTATTTCATTTTCCAAGTCCTGCATGCACAGGGACTGCTACTCTCTCAGTTCAGAATTTATTAATTCTCCATGTTCTATAATGTGCCTGCAGCACTTTGGGATAATAAAATAACAGTGTGAAGTAATAGAATGCTGTTCCAACTTGCAGTAAGCAAAAGGCAAAATGTTGTCTCGCCTCCATCCAAAGTACAAGCAGTGCAGATTCATTTTGAATTATCTGCCAACTGCTGAACACAGATACATTGAAGGACAGCCCCAGGCTGTTTTCAAACAGAAGTGCAGACTAAATGAATCCTTACTTGGGATGCTTGGAGGCAGCTGGATGTGTATTGCTTGCCTCTAGGCTTATGAAGAGTGACATGTTGCACAGTTTTCAACACACACCTTTTCAAATATACATCGTGCCAAGTGACACTGATGTGACTTGCTGCTGAAAATACTGTGTGGTTTTATGACCTGCATAGTGCCTTATCCAGCATCACTTCCCCTTGGTCCCCACCCAGAGCCAGACAAGTGCCCAGCAGTAGGAACAAGAAGGTCTCCTTCTCTGCTCATGTTGATGTCCAGGTGCTAGAAAGATAAATTAGAATTTATCAGTCAGTAGCATTGCCTTGTTAAATTTTAGGGCTTGATGTGCTTCAGTGGTCTCAGATGTAGGGGGAGGTTAGCACAGCTTGGGGAGAGGGATGTGCTGATAGTGGGCACAAAGAAAGCAGAACTCACAGGGCGCAAGGACATTTGGCAGAGCTCACAAGATAAGGAAGAAACCAACAAAGCCAACTAATTTCAGCAACTGTGCTAAGTCAGCCCTGACTGGGTAGAAAGCAATTTCATCAGGGGACATTGTGACCATCAACTCCCAGCCCAGTGGCTCAAGAAACCCACTGACTCAAGAGACAGGCTGATCACAGGCGTGGGCAGTGAGAGAATCACGTAGACAATTGAAGGTAGAATAGTGATCAGTAACAGAGCTGTATGGCTGGTAGCCAATGAACCCTGCTTTCTTTTCTTGCTAAAATGTATGAGTGGTGTGGAGCTTGGATGATTGAGGAGCCAGCCTGTTCTGAGCCACACCAGCTCCGTGCTTTGCACAAACTGGACAAAAGATGGGAATACCTCATCTTGGTGTGTAAATTGGTGCTGCACATGGGGCAGTGAGCCCACATTCAGGACAACAATATCATTATTGCTTCTGCCCTCCCCAGCTACATAAGGGTCCTGGGGGTGTTTGGTTGAGGGATAGCACTTGATTCATGGAGGAGGTGCTGTGGAATAGCTCCGTGTGGGGTGCCTGGGAATGGCTCCTAATGACCTAAACCTCTGGTCTCTGCCAGTGGCACAGAGATGTTTCCTTGCTTCTTGGCTTTATCAAAGTCGCTGGGGGTACAGGGTTAGCAAAGAGTGAGTGAGGGAGAGCTGCAAGTCCCCACCAGGAACTCCTTTCCCAGCATTGCCCAGATCTTTTCCAAAAACGGTGAAAACCTCATGGCACTTGATGGTATTGGTGAATGCTTTTTCATGAGTTTTGTGAAAAAAGTCAGGTTATGTTGTCTTTTACTAGTCCAGTAGGATAGGCAAGACTTGGGAGTAGTTCCTCATCATCTTCTCACCAACCAGTAGTTTTGGCATCTGCTCTGCAGAGTACTGAGGGCAAAGCTGTGAAATATGGGGATGGCTGTAATTGCTTTTTTCTTCTGCAGAAATATGTCCATACTAAAATCAAAAGCAGATACTCTAGATATGTGGGATTGATGTCCTTTATTTCCTTGGTTACCTAACAGCCTAGAGTATGAGGGTTTTCTGAGAATATGCTTAGATGGTATCTACTTCCACACACATCTCTTGTGAGTCAAGACTCATGTGGTTTCTTTAATTTAAAGCAATGTTGCAAACTGGCTGCAACTATTATATAAAACAAGCATTTAGGTTTGAATCCGAGAGCTATGTGAAGGCTCCCCAAGCACTTTGCCTGTTCAGGGCACTGCAGGGCTCAAGTGCCATATATGTGTGGTGGCATAGTGCTCTGGTGTATGGGGTCTGTTTTGGGGACCCAGGAAGTGGGAGGGTAGAGGCTGTGTAGCTGTGAACTCCAAACCTGAACACTCAAAGGTCATAGGTAGGGCGTGACCAGTGGAAATTATTTTTTTCCCCTTAAATATTAAGTGATGGCAAATGTTTTGTTTCTGAATCTTCAGGACATAAATGGGCTATGTTTTAATTGGCTCAGAAGGGGGTTTTCAGGAGTTGGGCGTCGTATGCAACCAAAAAATTAATTGCACTCTTGCTTAAAAAACTTAACTGCTCTGACTTTCTCACAGATAATCCAGTATGCACTGAACTAGAACAAACGGCTGTATAGTTTCATGTCTTCAAGAGAACAGTCTACTAAAGCAAAAAACTTTGTCATCTAAAAGTTTATATTTTGGCATTCTGGTTTTTTTTTGCTTCTCTGACAGTTGTGACTGTGGAACTATAAAAATTCTGCTCATCAAGTAGAATTCTCTTAAAAAGAACTTCATAAATATAATCTGAAAAGCAGCATTTAGAGGGTGTAAAGTGAGGAAGGAGAGGCTGAATCAATAGTCCAGTAGAGTTCTACTCCTAACCAGAGTCTGAAGCAGACTATTTCTTCGTTATGGAGAGCCTTCTGAGCTTTTATTTTCACACCTAGAGTTAGGTAGCATGAATAACCACTAGATAAAACCATAGTTACTTACTGATTGTACTTACATATTTTCACATGAGATGCCAGTTTTTCTGAAGCAGCATTCAAAACCTGTTCCAATTACTCTCTTAGCACAAAAATAGTGCTAAATGGGCATTCAACTATTTCAATAAGCATTGTGTGTTAGTTTTGGTAATTTTTTCATTGTCTCTTTTAGATTTAATACATTCTAATTAAAATCTTTGTCTTTCAGGTCTGAGTACAGCCGTATGTCATCTACCAGCAGTGAGTATAACTTTGAGATTTTTTTTAATGGATTATTATATCTTATTTTGCTTGCTAATATTTATTAACATCAACCTGGTGTTATTGACAGAGTTCACTTTGACACAGTAAAGCCTCCATTCCTTCTCTTCTTGGATCTATGTCTAGAAACCATATAGAAAATTAAACTGTTGGAATATTTATGACCAAAATACAAACCATGTGTAAAGTTCTAAATATTTGCACTCACAGGGATGCAAGGCAAAATGAGAACAAAATCTATAGACACTGTGTGGGCCAGTGTGAATGGGCCCTCAGGCCAAAGGAGTTTGCAGTGATGAATGTCATTAGAGCTGGGAATGCAGCAATAATTGTATATTTATTGTAAGCTGATGCCAACAAAACTCTTCAGAGCAACTCTAGCGAAGTAGTTTTTTTGTTTCAGAGATGGTAGATGCTCTAGTAAGTGCCACAGTCTTTCTAGATATTTGCAATGCTAGTTGGTTTGCAGGTTATCCAACTGATAAAAGACAAATTCCTGTGTCTGGATTATTTTTTCTTTGTTTTTTACTTGTGCAAAATGATTATTTTATTAAGCAACAAGGAGCACTTTTTCACTCCATCTACTTCTTTAGTTATAGAACACACTGCATCTGCAGCACTTTGAAATGCAATAATGCTTATTCATGCATGACTGCTGGTATCTCTCCTAGTCCAAGTGCAAAGTGATGTCTGTCTTCCTGATTCACACATAGATTGTGATCTTTATTTATGCCAAGCAAGCACATCAAAAATTCCTAGATGACAAGTTGTGTTTTATAATCTGGATCTTTAAGCACCATGAAAATCAGAGGGGAAGACAGCTGTCAGTTTTTTTCTCCTTCACACATTCTGGCTGAAGTGTGGAGAGGTTTATTTTCCATCTCCCGTGGTCTGCACTGAAGGGCTTTAATTGATTTCAACAAGAGCTGGATGAGACAGCATTCATAATGTCTGACTCTTGAGCTGATGTGACTAGCAAGGAACTCACTGTCTTTCCTCCATCTGCTGTCTGTGCGTGTGTCTGAGAAAGAGAATTTAGTGCAGCTTTTTTCCTAAATTCTGTTGTTTAAATAGATTTCTGGATTCTTACCATCAGGCATAGTTTTTTTAATGATTGGGAGGTAAAATCCTGGCAATCAGCTTCTCTGTGATAGCGAAAGCATATTGGATTTGCCTGATTACACCAGATGTGTGGCACACCACCCTCTCAGCTCACAATTTCAGACGATGGCTTGGGGAATATTCTACCAACTTCCTCCACTTTTTGGGTAGTGACTCAAACTTGCTTAGTGGAGGCAGATTAGTTCAAAAGACAAGGTGCAAGTAGAGTATTTCTCATGTAACAATTTGGTTTGAATCCCTTAAAAACTTTGCATGACTGCTGCACATTTTACAAGTGTAGCAAATTACGTTTGTAAGGCTTGGTTTTTATTAAATGAGATGTTTCCACAGGGAATGAATCTTTTGTTACGTGGCAGCTACAGTGTGTCATGTGTCATCTCCTCAGTGAAGATCTTGCTGGCCACTGCTGTCCAGTGTATGTGGCAAGTGCAGCTGTGTTTCAACACCAGTAATTTGTCAGTATAAAGAGGCATTATCATTTCAGCAAAGACACACAAGTTCAGAAGACAGAAAAGCCTCCTCCTTTCTCTTTTCTGCTTCCAAGTCGAATTATAATGATACAGCTTCACAAGCAGCAGTATTTAACTTTGCCTTTTGTGGGGTTTGTGTGGTTGGTTTGGTCAGACACTGCAACAGTAACAGAAGCAGTTACATAAAAGAATTTTGGTAAAATAGAAATACTTTCTTGTCAGAGGCTGGTAGTGGTTATGTAATGCATTTTAAAGATTATTGGAGAAGATAAATTTTTAAAAAAGGTTATCTAGGCATGTTAATTTCTTTGGAGAAAAGATTAAATAAGTGGTACAGTGCAGAAAGAAATCTAATCAATGATGCTGTTAAGCCCTAGTGTAGCACAAAGTAAGCTGCTGTAAATTAAGAAAGAAAGAATCTCCATTGCCTGCAGCTGCTTTGCCTGAAGCTCCTGTTCTAATGGAGTTTATCTAAACCAGAAGTATTGCAGCTCAGTTTGGTTTTACAGGGGTCCTATTTGGTGGTACCAGTGAGGCTCCAATTTTAGTGTTTAACAAATGAATAATCTTTTCACTTTCTGGCTTAACTCCACTGGACACTGGTTTTCCACAGACTTGCCAAGAAAAGGTTAAAAAAGACTTAGCAAGTGAATCAGCTACAGCTTCTATCACAGCACCTGAGCAAACTGCAGGACTTTGCATCAATTCCAGAATTCCAGACCCCTAAAGTCAGAAGTAAAACTTCACTGGCTGCCAAATGCCAGTGGCAGTATTATTCTGTGTTTATTTCTAGTACTTATTTTCCCTGAGCACCTGGCAGCAGCTGTTGTGGTCAGTGTACTGCTCCAGCAGTTCAAAGCCCTGCCTAGTGGATTGGCTGGACCTTGGGTTTTAGGCAGCCTCTCACTTCTTTTCTTCTTTGCCCTGACATCCCAGCTTCAGACAACCAAAAATGCTTTTTTCTGGCAGCATTCATCTAACGTTTGTGGTTTTGTACATCAGGTAATTTGGGGATGAGTACCAAAGTTGGCAGAGCATATGTATTTCGGCAAGAAAAGGCAGCAGGTGCCTGCTGTGCAAGCTCTGGCTGTTGTCAAGGTGACTGTGTGCCACTTTGCCTTGTCTTACTGAGTTGGGTAGAAAGGTCACAAAAACCTGTCTGCAGGATGGTGCATCTGGAAGTGTTACATCTTCGAAAGGTTTGGTAATGTGATTGCAGTGAAGAGAAATGCTTTTTTTTTTTTTAACCTGGATGCTGGTGTTTGTAATTACTTTTTCCTTTGTTCTTTAGGAGGAAGAGTGCTTTGTCTTGTTGTAATGTTTTGCCTATTGCTGTGCTCTTCATTAATCTAGGAAATGTATTAAACTTTTTTTTCCTCATATTTTCAATTACCTTTTCAATTATGATTTTCAGTTACCATTAGGGAGCTCTAATTCTATATGAGAGAGAATTGTTCTAGGCACTTTACACCCTCTGAAGGGACCTTTACCTGAAATACATAATGCCAGAATATAAAGACCATAAGTGGCATATGGATACAGACAACCAGAATCACAAAGAAATAATTAATTAGTGTTGGTCGGTGCAATAAACAACATTCACTGTACATCATAATTTTAATTGTCTTCAGATTGCTTTGAGCTATGTGTTTCAGGGATGATTTTTAGCTGGGGAGGAGGAGTTTTGATGGGGGCTGCTTATTGCCTCTTTTGCTTAATTTTTGCATTGATGATAACGGCTCTTCAGAAAGACGCAAACCAGAAATGGAAATTATGAAACATGACTTTTTTCATTTGTAACATTCACAAAGGAGAGGAAATGGCCTCAAATTGCATCAGGAGAAGTTTATATTAGATACTAGGAAAAGTTTCTTCACTGAAAATGTGCTCAGGCATTGGAACAGGCTGCCCAGGGAAGCGGTGGGGTCATCATCCCTGGAACTGTGTGGATGTGGCACTTGGGAATGTGGTTTAGTGGTGAACGGTGAAGTACTGGGTTAATGATTGGATTCAATGATCTTAAAGGTATTTTCCAACCTTAATGATTCCATGATTTGAAGTATTCCACACCTAGTCAGCCCTGGAGCCAATATAACTAGGTTGTCTTAGAAATAGTTGTGGAAGTGAATGATTTTTTTTTCTTTCCTTAACCATTTTTGGCCTGGCAGTCAGGTAACTGCCTGAATATACATTTGTACTGGTCCAGCTAAGTTAGTAAATGAAATATAAAAATGATCCTATGGGATAAGATGCAGGTTTCTGGAAGAGTTTAGAGCATTTGAAATTGTAGAACCTGGTGGTATGCAGTAGTTCAGGTTGTGCTTCTCAGTGAGGTAAGGGGCAAGCTTTTCACTCATGCGCTTTGCAGTTGGAAAACTGGTAATTCACCTTTCCCTGTTCTCCTGCCTTTCCTATAGCAGCTGAGGAAACAACTGAGTCCTTGTAGGGTGTTCATATTCTTTTGTGGTAAACCTGAGAGCCAGGGTATTAAAATTTTTATTTCCATGTTGCACATACCCATGTTCCTAGCCCATGGAATTTCACCCGCTTTCTGGTTCTAGAAATTGAACACAAGAAAGTTTGTTTTGGCAGATATAAAATATGAGGGTTACTGCACATGTTTGTTTTTAATAAATGCTCCGTTTGATACGCTGTTTCTACGCTGGTAATAAATTCAGATCTTTGTTTGGGGATTTGGTCAAGGTTTGGTCAAGATTTTGTCAATGTCATCTGCATCACCCGGGCTTGTGACCCCATGGGAAGCCCACACTGGAGCAGGCTCCTGCCAGAACCTGCAGAGCTTTGGAGACCTCTCTCCAAACCATGCTGGAGCAGGTTTGCTGGCAGGGCTTGTGACCCATGGGGGCCCATGCTGGAGCCCATTCCTGAAAGCCTGCACCCCACAGAAGGAACCCACGCTGGAGCAGTTGGTGAAGAACTGCAGCCCGTGGGAAGGACTCATGTTGGAGAAGTTCCTGGAGGACTCTCAGCCATGGGAGGGACTTCACCCTGGAGCAGGGGAAGGACTCCTCTCCCTGAGAAGGAAGCAGCAGCAGAAACGATGTGATGAACTGACTGTAACCCTCATTTCCAACCCCTGTGTCACTTCCCTGCCACTGCAGGAAAGGAGGTGGACAATTTGGAGTAAACTTAATTGAAGGAAGGAGGGAGAGGTGGGGAAAGGTGTTTTTAAGTTTTGTTTTACTTCTCATTATCCTGCTTTGATTCTGATTGCTAATAAATTCAACTAATTTCCCAAAATCAAGTCTGCCTTGCTAATGACAATAGTTGGTGACTGATCTCTCCCTGTCCTTAACTCATGACCCTTTCATTAAATTTCCTCTCCCTGCGCAGCTGAGGAGGGGAGCGATAGTGTGGTTTTGGTGGGCACCTGTTGTCCAGCCAGGGTCAACACACCACAAGATGCCTTGTAAGAGAAGCACAGGGAGAAATGGCTTCCTGTTATTTCTGTATCATTTCAAAATCTGTCTTCAATGAACTGTTAAAGGTGATGAAAACTAACCAGCAGCAGGAAGGGGAGTGGGTCTGATTTTGGCTTTGAAAAATCTGTCACAAAGTTTGAATTTCATAATATAGTTCCCTGCTTTAAGTTAGGTTAGTTCTGACTGATTCTGACCCAGGCACTGCTGGACTGGGTATCTTCTAAGTCTATTTCTCCAAACAACGTAATTTAATGAGTGTAAGCATATAATTATATTATTTTATTGCTATACAATGATACTCCTTGTATATTGTTTTTTATTTCCATAGAGAACAGAGATGCTTTTACAATGGCTGGCAATAAGCTGTATTAAATACAATTATAAAAACAAATTACAGCAGGCTTACCAGCATCATACTGCATTTCCAGAAGGTGTTATTTTAAGAGGAAGACTAATTAAAGCGTGAGGAAAAATGCAAGAGGAAATTGGACCCAAGTCATGTCGAGTCTTTGCCTGCAGCATCTGTCAGTGCTGCAAATTCAGGTATTTTATATAGTAATGAAATCTGAAGTGTCAGCTCCTGTTAAAGAGAAAGCTGTGGAAAACATAATACATCTTCTGCATATCTTGCTTGGCTCACGTTATGATGCCAGGGATAAAATGCAATGCTGCTTTCCACTGTGGCAGGGTGAAGAAAGAAAATGTCACTGGTACATGCAACCAACAGCCTTTGGCTGTGAGAAACATTTATGTCCCTGCTTGTCATCAGATACCACTGTGATGAAGGACCAAGTGCTTGCATACTAGAAAGTATGATAGAAAAATACAGTACTGATTCACAGAGAGTTGAGCTTGGAAGGTGCCTCTAGAGATGAGGCACAGCCGAATAAGGGCATGCACAAAAGAATATGTGAAACTTGAAATCAAACCTAGATTTGAGTTTTGCATTCCAAATGGCTTTGACCACAAACATAGCATTGCCCTTGTTAAGACTAAAGTTCCTGTTCAAATTTGTCTGGCTCAGACTAACCCGTGTGTCTCTGTTTTTTGTAAAATTCAGAGTTTCACTCTTCAGGATCATTTAGCATGCATTAAGCTGTGTGTCCCATGGCTTAATTACTTTCTGCTGGCTTGGTGCTACTTTGGGGTTTCTGTATCAAGGATGTGCAAGTGTACCCTAAACAGTTACTGGACCAGAGTTATCAAAACATTGTTTGCAGTTGTTTTGTATACTCTTTTCTGACCACATCCAGTCAGGTTTTTCTTGCTCGTCATACAGATACAGCAGTTGAAAATTGGACTAGTTATTAAAAAAGAATAATGTGTATAGATAACAATGCAAATGGTTTTTTTAGCTCCTTTTTTTAAGCTCACATAGTCATAATCAAGACCATGTAACCAAATACATCCTCATTTTTAATAATCCAAGTGTTATTTCAAAAGCATAGGAAATTTTTGGTAGACACCGAGCTATCGAGTGCCGTACAGTTGTAGTAAAACCTTACAGGAAATATGTCAGAGAAAGTTAAATTGGATTATTTGGTGATGTGGGTTAAATATCCCCCTGTGGAAGTGTTACTGCTGCTGTCCCAGAAAACCACAAGGAGCTAGGCAGCCATTTAGTGGGTGTTTTAACCCTGAGAAATGGGTTGCAGGGAAGATCTTGGCATTCTTAGGTTCAACTGGTACAGTGATGAGAATGATCTGGAAATTGTTGCTATGTCTCTCTGAATTGTTAAAGCCCAAAGAGGGAAGCTAAAAAAATAAATCTGTCCCATGGCAACTCCTGACTCAGAGGCACTAGTTGGGGTAGAGCAGGAAAAGCCATCTGAGTCACCGAGTCAAATAACAAAACACTTGTGAAGGCTGAAGCTATTAAGGCAGTTTTTGCTAAATGTTGCCAATGCCAACAGTTAGTTTCCTCATGGCCATAGTACATTATCGTGGGGTACTTTCTTTCATCTGAACTTTTAAAAATAAATAAATACCACTTGTTTATGCACACTTGGTGGAAACTGGGGCATTTGGTAATAGTGCATGCCACATTCTAGAGCAGTAGATGTCCTCTGCCTGCCTTGTTTTTGTTGCTGCAACACTTGTTGATTCGTAGTTTAGGGGGAAAAAAATGTATCTATAGTTTATAAAAGGTTAATGAAACATTTACCAGGTGGCTCCTGGCTGCCATCATAGGGGACCAGGATGGAGCACAGGCAACAAAGCATGGTTTCTATTCCTGCTCCCCTTTTCCATCCACTGGTAGGGGATAGATCTTTTGAGCCACACAATGCTGTCAGCTGGAAGGATTATGAGATTCAAAGTAATTTGCCACTACTGCCAAGTCCAAATGGGTCCTGTGCTGTAATGCTGATATTGTTCATTGTCTACAGAGACACAAACACAGCAATGCTCGGCCATGCCTCAGGGTTTGATCCCATATTGTCTTTGGTTCTGTCTTCAGCCTAAATGTTTTGCTGTGACTTCTGCCTCCTCTCTGGCTGGCTTTCCTTGCCACATTTTTGTGATGCCAGGAAGATTTGAGCAAAAGCACAGACTGATTGAAAGAGCTCTGTCTGAAACTTGACATTTTTAGCCAAACTAGTTTTCTGACTACCACCAGCAGACACAATCCTTATTATTCGTGAAGTCTGAGAGTTTCTTTTCAGTATGTTCAGCAAGCTCTTTCAGCTTGTATCTAGACCTGACACATGGGAAGCACTGGAAACACTTAGCTGAGAATAGTAGAGGGAAGAGTGCCAGCAGTAAAGTCTTAAATTGTCTTAAGCCCATCATAAAATCACACTTTCGGTTAACTAAAGTACATTGTGTGTGGTATAGAGCTCATTGTTGGACTGGATTTGTTAGCTGCTCAAGACTGCCGTGTTACTTGGGTTTTTTTTAAGGCGGTGTTCTTTCTGTCCTTTTATAAAAAACATATTTTTGAGAATCTCAGCTTTTCACAGGAGTGGGCTTTTAAGAAAACACAATGCCTGTAATCAGAGGACTTTAGAAATTATGATGTTGGATGCAGTTTTTCACAGCTTTTGATTTACTAGTGGTTGCTGATGGGAGTTTTATTATGTAGCAATTTATTTACGTAGTAATTGAATTATGCACACAACTTGCAATTGACTTAAACATTTCTGCTCTCTACAGAATCTGGTATTTATTGCAAATATCAATGTCTGGGTTCTTGCCAAGAACTATGATCCTTATCTGTGGTTGAGGAAACTATTGAAGACTTCAGTGCTCTCCAGAGGATAAGTAGATGATAAGGCTGTTGGTTTTTAAATTGAAATTTGGATTATTTCTAACAATGTAACATAATATTCAAGCTGCGTATTTTGAGGGAGAACACCAGGCAACCAAAATAAAGAGCTCATGGAGAAGCCCAGAGCATTGGCAGAAAAATCATTATCTTACAGAGTGTTTGTAATGAATTGCCAAGCAGCTTATTTGCTTGTAACCATGCTGGGAAAGCACCCATGGTAGGTTCCTACGTTTTTTGGCATGAAGATCCCATACACTGTCTTCTCAGAGCTGGGAGTCCTTTTTTCATTGGGTGCTTAATATACAGTAAGCACAGCCTCTGCTTTGACATGTCTCCAAGCTCCATAAAGCCTGGGTGAAATACACCCAGCAAAAAGTGTCAGGGACATGGGATTACACATCCAGAAGCTCAATACAGCATTCTCATCCTTTCTTTTTAGCCTGTTTCTGAAGGGAAACATGATGTGAACTTGTGCCATCTTTCTTTACAGAGACACTAACTTCCCAAGGTTTCACTGGAACTGAATGAAATATACTGGGACAAGAGAGAGAATAAATACTAATATGAATTCAAGTAACCCCTTTTCCTAACCTACAGCTGGACAGTCAGCCCACAGGCAACACACACATCTTTTCATACCAAGAATGAGCTGTTCCTTAGCTACAAGGTTGTGAGGGGTAAGTGAGAAATCTGCAGTACTGTCAATGAAGAGATGAGGGAAATGGGGGCTGAGAACTTATCTATGACCTAAGGAATGACTCTGACTCTTTGCCTTGGTATGAACAGTCAGCAGCCTGACTAAAGGAGTCAATGAGGCTGGTTTTAGAGGATATAATGGAAGGAATGATAATAATGTAGCTCAAGATCTTTTCTTCCACAACACCACAAAACCACTTCTCATTTGTGGACAAGAACTACAGCAAGATAATGTAAAAGATAATGCATGTATGCCCAAAAAGATGAGGTACCCAAGATGGAAGTGTGTACAGTGGAGTGTGATGGGCCCTATCTGAGGTTTCACCCTGCTTGTCACCTTGGACTCCAAAAGGAGCCCAGGACAGCCCAGCCAGCCATGTGCTGGAGGGACATCCATCAGGTCTGTAATCTTCTATGGGAGGACTCTGTGCCACAAAAGCTGTGATTCCTGTGGAGGAGATCAGGGTCACATGGCTCTGAGGAGGGCTGAGATGGCACCACAGACTGCAAATGGGAGTGCCAGCTGAAGAAGTGTAGCTATGCAAACACCCAGGCCAACAGAAGGGAAGGCAGCAGGCGTACATGGAGCAGTGAAGGATGTGAGATGGCCCCTTTCAACAGCAGATTAAATTGGTCATGAAAAGTTACCTTTAGGCAGGTCAGAAGACTCCTCCCAGGTGAGGAAGGGATGAAAATATACTGGAGCTGGAGTACAGTGGGGAGTTTCAGAAAGAGTTTTGCCATCTAAGCGTGAAGGTAACACATGTTTAGATCTGCCATTGCCTTTGCTTGATCATGCAGGGCCTCTGTGGGCATTAAGTATGGGTTGTTGACAAGATTCATTCCCTCAGGACTGGCTGCAGTGCTGTACACTAAGGGTAATAATGACTCCTCATAAGACTGTTCATGTTAATGTACCAGAGAATGTTTGTATCCCTATCAGAGAGACAGTGGGCCTAATTTTGAGCTTTTTTTTTTTTTTACTCTCAGGGTGTTTCTGTTACTGTTCTACAGCTACTGGAGGAGCAGATTGACCATTTTGCTGTGCTTGTCTGTGTGCTGGTCTTCTGTGCATGGTCTGTGCTTCCTCAGCACAGATGGAGGAGTCAGCATTGTGAAACATTCAACTGCAGTTCCTCAGGAAAATTGTGCTCTGGGGGGAGCATGCCAAGGTTCTCCTCTCGGCACTGAGCTGTGCAGAATATCCCCTTCCTTCTTGTTTCTGAACATCCTTCCTGAGTTTGAGGTGGTGTGCAAAGCAGGGCTTGCTGAGAAGCACATAATCCAGCAGGTCTGCATTTGTCAGATGCTATTAAACAGCAGGGAAAAAGAATGGAGGAGCTGGTGAATCTGTCACATCCTGCTTGTTCAAAAGATTATTGATGGTGCATAATTCATCAAAGCATGACCAACCTAGCAGTGGGTTCTGCTGCCAGAGGTGTCCAGTTACTGCTTCTGTTGCAGCTGGCCATAAAGTGATGATCCTTGTTTATGAAAATAGCCTCTGACTTCATGTCTGCCCATGAGCCTTTCCATTAGTACATGTAAAAGGATCACTCTTGCCTTGAACTCAGATAAAATGTGAAGGTCCTGTTCACTGAGAAATGCTACTGTTTTGACATTTCCTTGTGTTTTGCAATGTGATGGAAGTAGGGAAGTACTGATACTTTCTGTGCAACAGCAATCCTGGCAAATTTTAATTGGAAATATTATAGTGCCTTTTTTTTCTGACTTTATTTGCACAGTATTTGGGATTATTTTACATTCCCACACTTGAAATATTTTGATTGATTAACAGTGAAAAAATATGCTGTTTTGTAATGTTTGGTTTTGAATTACTTCATTACTTCCTAATAGCAGTAATTTCTTGATAATGAAGTACTGCTTGATGGGAGTTGCAGTTCAGAAGCTTGGCAAATTCACTCTGAACCTCTCCTGTTGCCCGATTTATATCTCTGGTACTGCATCATGCAATTTGGTCAAATGTAATTTGAAGTCTTACTGCCTGATGTAGCAATAGAGGAATCTGGTCTGTATGGCATAAGACAGGTTCAGGTGTTGATTCTCATGAAGCAGCATGCTGCAGTGGAAAAAATGGAAGTTTGTGTTCCAGTGTTCTGATTCTCAATGCAATATTGCTGGTCAGAAAAAAAATAAATTTAAAAAAATTGCCAGGTATTTTTAGGTTGGATATTTCCTCTGTATTTCCTGGATAAAAGATTGGAAATGTATGTGGCTGGAAAATTGAAAATATCTGCCACAGTTTGGAAATGCTCTTTCACATGCACAGAGTAGAACCAGGAACAAGTCTGCCTAAAATCTCACTTCATTATAAATTCAATCCTATCTTACAAAACTCACCGGGTTTCCTTGGCCCTGTGGGTAACTCTTCATGAAACTTCATAACTCCTGGTAAGTCTGAGAGGCCTTTAGGTTCACCCTGTGTTTCACCAGCACAGGGTGAGGAGGGACATTTCAGGGAGACAGGTATTTGTATCCTTCCTAAGCTCTGCTATGGGCTGAGTTTAGTCCACTGAAGAAGCCTCGAAAATCAGATCTCATCAAAGCTGCTGAAGGCAGTGACTTCTTCTGAAATAAAAAAGTAGTTGAAACACTGTCATGGGAAGGAATGGGTCGCTCAGGGCACCGCCAGAGGGAATGCAACATGGGTATGTCATGGGGTAAAAGAGGGACCAGACTGTGTTCTGGTCATGGCCAGAGTTTTGCTTGAGCAAGGTGTGCAAGAGACCTAGGGCCAAAAAGCAAATGAAAGAGGGAGACTTCTCTAATCTAGGATTATGCAGGTGGTGCAGAACAAAACTCTAGGGGCATTTTGCCTCTTAAGAGGGTTAAAGTTAAATGCATACATATTGTAGGGAGAAGGAGTGTTAGATTCAATTCTCCATATCTGCAGTTGTGTCTGGCTGCTTCCCAGCTGCTGGAGTTGCTGCCCTGACCTTACACCCTCTTGGGCCTGCCTTGGGTCAGGAGCTCTGCCTTCCCAGCCAGCAAGAGTGATACCTGAGTCCTTACAGCACCTCTCAAGGGATGGTGACTGGCCCCCAGCCACTTAACCCATTGCCTTCCACTTCACCCATGGGTATTTGTGTCTCTAGATTGTAGAATCATAAAGTTATTTAAGTTGGAAGAGACCTCCAGAGTCATTGAGTCCAACCAATAACTCAGCTCTGTCAAATCCACCACTAAGTCATGTCACAACATGCCACATCTGCCTGTCCTTTACATGCCTTCAGAGATGGGAACTCCACCACTTCCATGGGGAGCCTGTTCCAAAGCTTGACAACCCTTTTGGTGAAGAGATTGTTCCTAATATCCAGTCTAAGCTTCCACTGGTGCAACTTGGGGCCATTTCCTATTGTCTGATAACTTGTTATTTGTGAGGAGAGACTGATCCCCACCTGGATACATGCTCCCATCAGGCGGTTGTAGAGAGTGATAGGATCTCTCCTGAGCCTCCTTTTCTCCAGGCTAAACACCCCCAGCTCCCTCAGCTGCTCCTCATCAAATCTCTTCTCTACACCTTTCACCAGCCCCTGTTCTCATAGGCACCCAGCCAGGCAGCTTGGGATGCCAAGAGGGTTGTACTCTGCAGGTGCTGCTGTTCCCTTCAGAGTGAGAGTGGAGGAAAAGAATGAGGAAGGTAAGATCATCCTCCACAGGTTTTTCAGAGGTGGCTGCCTCTTTTCCATGCAGGGGATGTAGACAACTGGGATAGAGAGGTAGGTACCTGTCCTGGCTTTCTCCAAGCCCAGGCAACTTCAGTTTCATAGAAGTCACCAAAATGAGGCAGTTGGCACAGGCAGACTTGAAGGGCCCCACTGCTTTCTTTCACATTGTCTTACTGATGAAAATGTCCTGGTTTCTGGGCAGGAAAAGGAGGGTAGGAAGGAGCACAGGGCTGCGTTTCCATTCTGCTTTGCAGGACTTTTTTAATCTCAGCTCAGCAATATCACATCAGCAACAAAATAGAAATAATACATAGAGAAGGACGCGTATACAACACTAAAATATCAAGGCCACCTTCCAATCCCAGCTTTAAGAGGTCATGTGTAACAGCTCCAAAGCATTTGGGCTGACTTCTTTAACCTCTCATGGGTGGTTAACACTACCTAGCAGAGTAAAAAGTTTAGAATTGTAAAACATTCTTTCAATCCTGGTAGTAATTACCTCGTACCAAAGTTAGTGCTTTGCCAACTCAAAGAGACCTAATCCCCTTCTGTCATAGGAAGAGGAAAAAATGTAATAGCTGTGAGAGCTGTGGAGCTTATTTTCAAATTGATGCCTCAGCATTTTAATATTTTCTGTGGGATTAACTAGTAACACAGGAAGGCTAATACATATGCAGAGCTTTCATTTGCTTCTGTAACAATTTGCCCTGGGGCAAATTGAACTGTGTCATGAGAAATGGTGTTATTTCCCCTCCTTCTTTTTCAGATGAAGGAAAAAGACTTGTTAGCAACATAGAAACAATTTGCAACTGATTTTCATTTCAGGGAAGGTTTCTCCTTGTCTCATATTTCTGCTTGAGTTTCTCTTTTTCTTACCCAGACAGAAAGGGTTGCCATTTTAGAAACACAGAAGCCACATAATGAAACACATAAAAGCATGTGTGCTAACATAAAATAGACCTGAAGCTCTTTCTGTACTGATCTGTTTCACTCATGTAGCTGCTGCTAGCTCAAAAAGAAGAGATTATTTGCTCTGCTGTGTATCACTCTGGCTCCTAAGGATGGCTTTGTGCTGTGCCTCTGAGGCTAGTTCTGCAAGCATCTGGTTCTGATGGGCACAGGCAGCGATGGCTGCAGAATACTAATGCTGCCACTGGCTCCCACAAGGCTCCACTTCTGAAAAATGCTTTAGCCATTCAGTGTCCATGCACCATGCTGAGCAACTGGAAAAGCTGTGCTCAGGGACTTTTATTTTTTTTTAATGCAGGGCAAGAAGCTGACAGCAACGATGGCTCTGTGCTTCACATTGTTGTGCCCAGGCTTCTTTCAGAGCTGTAGTCATTTATATGCATAAATATCAAGACTGTCACTTGTTGCAGGCTTTGATAGCATTTGTGTAACAAAGGAATCAGAGAGAGAAAAAAGCTGAACATCTTCTCTTCCGGACTTAGAAAATGAATGACTGCGTAGCTATCAGGTTTCAGGTTTTATTAAATCACTGTCCTCTGCAATTTGTTTTCCTTCCTGTTCTGCTGTCTGATGTAGAGGACCTCCCCCCACACTGCTTTTGTCTTTCTCCCACACTGTCACTACCCACAGGGGGTATCTCAGAGAACTACCTACCAGTAATGATTGCCACAGCAAAGCCTCTTGCCACATACTGACACCGTTTTTCCTTTTGCTTCAATTTTTTTTTCTTCCATTAGCCATCTGACAAAGTCACTCCACATCACCCATTTCATGCAGAGATACGAGAATTCTGCTGTAATTGTATTTTTGATTACTTGCTTGGTTTTTCTTTATCTCCCCTGGGCAAGATACATGCTTGCTATTTGCTCTGCATACCATATCTTTCTGCAGCTTCTAAATTGAGTCTGACATTGTATTTACCAGTCATCTCTGTCTGCAAAGCCATGCAGTTGCATCTACATTTTCTCTGGGTCTTGCAGTTATTCTATATTGAAAGACAACTAAAATACAGTGCTTGCACAAAGCTGCTTTTCCATTAAAGCAATTGGTAAAGTATCACAAGAATGTTGTTCTGATGCCAGGAGGAAGGAGGGAGAAGTTTGTACTGATTGCTAATAGGAGGGGGAATAGCCTTTGAGACAATCCCCTTATTAAATGTGGTCTGCACAGTGAAAAGCCTGGGAAGCCTTTCTAAGGCTTCTCACATTTAGGCTTTGTGCCCAAGCTCAGGGTCTCAGACATGGAGGTGGTTTCAGAATACCACACAAGGGGAACCATTACAGCAAAAATATCAAGGTTACTTGATGAATTTATTAAACTGTTTTGGGTCACCATGCCTCTTTATTGGCATGTAACTCCAGCAGAACAGAAGTAACAGTTTCTCCCTAGACCTCTAATCAACCATTGCTCTGCTGGGCTATCAAAGAAGTTTCAAGGACAAACAAGAGATAGAGCCCTTGTGAACATTGCCAAGGTTAACTAGAGATTTATTTTTTCCCCTAAGTATATTTTTTATTTTTACTTTACAATTCTTCCCTAATCTTAAGAAAACCTTGAAGCAGTAGTATTATCACTTTAAACTTGATAGTCTAAAGATATAAACATGCAGGATTTGTAGGGACAAGTCATATATTTTCCTGAAGAAGGACCTGTGTGCCTGAAGGCTTATCTTCTTTTTTTATCAGTTGGTCTAATAAAAATATTACCTTTCCCTGTAAACATTGCCTTACTTATTAGAACAGTTGCCTCCAGGACATAAAACACTTAACTGTGTGTAAAATTCCAGTGTCAGGGTGATACAGTAGAGTGCAATGGTGTGATTTCCATGCCCTGAGCCAACTGGCAAAAATGAAAGCAAGGTGGGATGAACACTCTCCACCCTTATCATTCTCCACATCATTAATGTCCCTTACACCCCACTCTACGTCAGTATTTTTGTCTTTCCTACCTTTCAACTGTATGGAACAGGTCTTTTCTAACACAGAAATGCACATTGAGTAGCATCTTTTGGATGCTATCTCATCAGAGAAACAGCAACTCTTATGGTATGCTTGATGAAACTTTGCCTTCAGATTATTTTCTTGGTTGCAATATCGCTGTACATTTTTTTTGTTGTTGTTACTACAAGTGAGATTCAGAGGTGGAGAAAAAGAAAAGCCCACTGTGACTGAGCAGACTCTTTCTCTAAGGGACACCTAAGTGTTGTCAACTTAGTTGCAAATCTTAAAGGACTTTTTTTTAATATTTCAGGTGAACTTTCTGTGGAAGGCATACAAGACCCATTCCTTGTTAGCGTACATATTATCACAGACCCAGGTGAATCCAAGACTCTCCAGCAGGCCATTGACAAGCTTCTAGCCTGGATCCATCCAGACCTGCAGCTGTTTCGGGTCTCAGAAAGACGAGTACCCAGGAAGTGCAGGAAGCCAGTCAAGGCTGGTGTTTCTCAGCCAGCCCTTGCTGTCATTCTGTTCCTGCAGGAGGAGTATGGAGAAGAACCCATCTTGCAGCTCCATGAAACTTTTCAGCGGCCACCTTGGCATTACCACCACACAGAGCTAATGCATGGGAAATTCCTCCCTTACATACCATGCAGCCAAGACTTTTACACTTTGGCTCCAGAGACTCCACTGTGGGCCATTCGCCCAGTGCACTACGGCAAAGAAATGATCCGCTTCACCATATACTGTAGGAATGAAAACTTTGTGGACAGTTTGAAATTGTATGAGTTAATACTGAAAAGACCAATGTGTCAGAAAAAAGCAGACTTTTGTGTTTTTCCTGTCTATTCTAACATGGAAATAGACATTCAGTTTTCTTTAAAAAAACTCCCAAAGGGACAAGTTCCAGTGAGGACAGAGTCAGCTGTGCTGGAGTTCAGAGTAAAAGATGTGGGGAAGCTTGTGCCTCTCTTGCCCAACCCTTGCAGCCCCATCAGTGAAGGCAGGTGGCAGACAGAAGACCATGATGGAAATACGATCCTCTTGCAGGTAAGCTCACTACACAGGGAAATAGAAGCACATTTCTTGGTCTTGTGTAGGAAAGCTTAACCTGCATTGACAGTTGCTCTTTGGTTGGTTGGTTTTTTTGCTCTATCCTTGGAGCAAGAGCCAGGACGGTACTGCTGAAGAAAGAATTTGAAACCCCTTGCCGTGTTGTGTAACTGATCACAAAAGCAGTGAATGATTTTATCCAGATATCAGTCAAGCTTAGCTTATGCTAAGAGTGATGTGAGATGAGATAGCTGTTTAAAAAAATGAGGAGAGAAGGAATTATGAGCCCAAGTGGAGAAATCATGGCTAGTGAGTGTAGTTTTATAAGAAGTAGGGGCACAGAACTGACAGAGAATTTAAAAATAGCCCTCAGTTACGAGACCTTTATGGAAGACAAGCAGAAGTTCTAATGGTACTCATTATTTTCTAGCTTCACTGGGTGACAAACTGCATCTCTCTTTTGCACAGTTTCAGAAGAGAGTTGTGATGAAGGAAAAGAAATGCCCCCTGAAGAGCAGCCTAAGAGAGACATTCTCACAGACTCTCCTTTTGAACTAATCTCAAGTGCTCATAACCGAATCCTGAGCATTTGTTTGTTTGTTAGGACATCTGTAGGCACCATATCTGGGCAATATATCAGCAGCATGCTGTATTCCACTTCACCACATCCAAGGGAGTTAAAAGGATAAGCAGCAAACTCTTTATAGCTGCCTGCCCTGCAGAAGGGTATCTGTTGCAATCCAGAGCCACATTAATGAGCACTCTTGCACTGCAGAGGTATTTATTGCTACTCACATTCAAATCAAGGGGTTCAGTCCCTCACCTTTATAAGGCTGTTCAGATTTCAAAGGGTATTCTTTTGGAGTTGGAGTGAATGTCATTCATGTGGCTTATCCAGTTGTCTGACCTTGTTTCTGTGGAAAACACATTGTGGGTGCCATCCTTTCACCGTACAGACCTCCCAGCATACACAGAGGTGTAGCACAACCTGCTGTAGCACAGTGACTCTGGGTTTATAGTTTCTGGCACTGAAATTTCCAGGTACACAGGACTTTTCTGGTCTGGTGAGCCACATCCAGGAGGTAGTAGAACCTTTTGACGCTGCTTTGCAGATGCCACCCTCATAGAAATCCCATGCCAGAGCTGAGTAACACTTGTAAAGGGCTGAGAAGGGCAGCTTCCTTGCCCATTTGGCAAGACAGTCACCAGTTTGTCAGGGTTACTGATTTCACTTCAGACATATCTGTGTTAGCCTGAGATAAGTTGCAAAGTGAAGCTGACAAGTCATCACTAAACTTATATGCAGCAGCCGCACTCACCTATGTCCTCCTTTCCCTGTTCTTTCTCAGGTGGTTTCTGCTATGTGATATGACTTTGGTTTATGGGACCTTACACAGGTTTCAAGCAAATTGAAAGAAGTAAAAACAACAAAAAAATAAGGCTTCTAAATAGGGCTTTTTTCTTTTCAGAAGAAACATATGCCAGACAGTACAGAGGTAAAGTAAGACTTGCTGAGCATGGAAAATCAGAATGAGATTTTAGCCATATGAACCAAAAGAGAAGAGCAGAAACCTGCCTAAGTATGGCCTGGAAGTACAATTAATTTTCACTTCAGTTTTCATTGAGAATAAAGATTCTGAACTGTAGGACAAAATGGCAAGTGAGAATGAATTTACAGAAGTGGAATTTATCACTCTGGAAGTCTGGTGAAGCAAAAGAAGTTTTGTGTATGAAAATTGGAAGGAAAAAAGACACTTTAGATTTAACTTATGCCATTTTAAAGTCATGAAAGCTAGGTCCTGGTAAATGGGTTTTAAGCAAGTCTGTACAATAAGAAGTGGAGCTCTACAGCTAAGTCAAAGGGAAAATTTTCTGTTAGTCAGATACCTACAGCCACCAGTACAACATGACCATGAAAAGAAAATTACAATCTCTGGTGTGTACCAGAGTTACTATGCCATAGGAAGCACGGGAAGTTGCACCAGTCCCAAGGGCCACACCTGCCTTCAGCTCTGGACTCCAGAAAGGTGACCTCAGAAGAGTGCAGGGACAGGGAAGGGCTCTCACCCCATGCAGAGGAATGGAGAGACAGTCCTACAGAGGGGAACTGGAATGGTAGGGTCACCTGAGCTCAACCAAGTAAGTCTGAAGGGGGCTCTGACTGGAAGACAGACCACAAGATAAACAGCAGGCACAGGAAAAGGAGGCTGGTTCACTTAATGATTATTTTGATGCAGGAACAAGAACCAGCCATAGTACATATTAATAGCTAACTGCATAACAGCCACTCAGCAGGAGCAAGCAGGTTAAAACCTTAATTTAAGGCAGGATGGTCAAGTTAGGGAGAGGGAATGATGGAGCATGGGTTATAGGAAACATCGGATTTGGTGATCCATGGATCCTTATATTCATATAATTCATTCGAAATTCAAAGCAATTATAGTATCTACCTTTGAAAGTAAGACTACATTTTGACTTCTTGCAGAGAGTTGCTATTAGAAATATTATCCATGCCATAGCATTGATGATAGCTTTGCCTTCTTCCCAGTTATATAAACTTCAACAATGACCTCTCAGTATTTTTCAGCCTCCATATTAGTTGATAGTTAGTAATCATCAGAATGGTTTTGTTTACTTCATACAGATACCGCAGCTTTTAAAAATTGTAATTGTACAAAAAATGATACATTAACATCCCTGTTAAATTGCAGGCAGTGTTTAAAGTTTGAAGTTTGATTATACTTCCATGTTTAAGCTAATGAGATGTGACGTCTTGCTTGTCCTGACAGGGACTTGTATACTTGCCAGCCAGATTGATCCATGTTCTTAATCCATTTTGCAAATGCAATTATCAAGGGGCTTAGATAAAGTCAGTTCAAGAGACAACAAAGTTATTCATGGGTAATATAAATCTGTTTAATGCCAAGAAACTACTCCTTCATTTGCAAGGAAGCCCTTAAGAATTATTTTGTCACAGTAGCTTTTACACATTGGCAAGTTGCTCCGAGGGTGTAGCTATAGAACAGCTGAGGCAAAGGGTTCAGATGGCTGGAGCAGGAGCAGGGGCAAGGCTTAGGAACACAATTGCATCCTATGGGAAGACACCCACACTACTTCACCAGAGCCAAACCCAGAAGCAGGAGCTCTGGGGAGCTTTTGTCAGAGCAGTGGGAAGAATATGTAAATAATGTAGCTAAGAATATACCATATACTGGTACAGAGAGTATTCTGCCGGATTTATAGGTCTTGCCCAGATTCTTGGCTGCCTCTGGGAGTAATCCAGATGAAGAGACAGATGAAGTGCTAATCAACTTGCACTCCTGGCAGTGCAATGTGGGAAGCAGGAAAGGTTAATAACTGATGGGACTGGCTCGGCCGTGCATGTTTGGGAAGGAAAGATAGTGAGCAGAGAGGAGATAGTGCACAGATGGCTTCTTTAGATTATGATAACATCTCTGGATAGAGGAGGAAAATAGAATAATATTTTGGCAGGATTTCCTAGCCACTCTGCGTGAGATGGAACATGCAGACATACCCAGGAGGAAGGTGGACACCAGAAAAATTAGTATCTTATCTAGCTAGAGTCTCAGTACATAGGCAGAGGGCCTGCTGCTGTTTTACATGCCAGAGAGTCCCTGTGCAGTTTATGAGGTGGCTATTTTCTGCCTAGTGTTGCTTTATAAGGCATCCTTGAAATAACACTGCAAATGTTGGAAGATCACAGCTTATGAGGAGGTAGAGGGATTCTTTTTTTAGCTGATTTGCTGAATTAATCGGCCAATGTTCTTATCTGTACAGGGCAACTGTAATCTTGAGTTGAGAAGTTGTATCATGTGTTTTAGGAGCAGAGGTAGTGGCCATGACTGATGCAAGGAGCTGGGCCAAGAGGACTCAGATACACGTGGAAAAGAGAAAGTAGGCAACTAAATGAGGGTTAGAGAAGGCAAAAAGACAAAAAAAGGCAAAGAAAGGGCACTTTTGCAGAGAACAGTTTAGTCTGCAGGAAGGAACACGGAGGTAGGAAAAGACCTGCAAGCTTGCTGAATTATTATACAAAATAGTGACAATAGAGCAGAATCGAGCACAAAGAGGAAGAAAGGCAAGAAAAGCACCCACTGCAACGGGTTGCCCAGAGAAGAGTTGTGGATCTCTCATCCCTGGAAGTGTTCAAGGCCAGGCTGGATTGGCCTTTGAGCAACCTGTTCCACTGAGAGGTGTCCCAGCCCATGGCATGGGGTTGGAACTCTACAATCCTTGAAGTCCCTTCCAACCCAAATCATTTTATGTCTTATGACAGGCAAGGATGCATACAGGGCACATGTATAATTCTTTACAAGAATTATATTTATTTTCTTCTGCACCTGGTGAAAAGGACACACTTTCAGAGCAAAAATTGACTCAGTTGAGGGAGGTGCCATGAACTGATTTAATTAATCTGCAGGTCTAATTAATCTGCAGCTCTTATTTTTCAAAATATTTTAGTCTATTTTTCCTTTCCTTTTTGTGACATAAGTGTTTGGTTGTCCTTAATGCTGGGAATTGGGAGAGCCCAGAGAATCAGTCACTTACTCAGAGATTTTTACTTGTTTTTCTTCAGCCTAAGGTATTTAGGCATGGCATACTAGGATCTCTTATGAATCTATACACCCAGCAAAAATTCTGGAGAGTTAATATATTTTGTGTTACAAAGCACTCAACTTTTCTATTTTTGTAAACTCGTTAGAAACTACTTTTCAAAGAGGTTCAATTTTAAATCAAATCTGTTCATTTTGCCTTTTTGAAATGCTGTGTTTCTATTTTCCTTTCACCCAAGTCTTATTGTGATGATACTGAGGACTAATCTCTGCCACTTTTTCCTGTGTTGATTTTTTTCCTCCTGGATCAGTTCCACTGGTTTTAATACAATTAAACAAACACCATTGCACTCCTGTTGAGCAAGGCAGGCAAAATCTGGGCTCGAGATGGTGATGTCATTGCTGTGCTGGCTGGGTCCTGACCTCAGCAATGCCTTGCTGGCAGTTCTTAATGCAGATAATGCTTAAGGAGATCTCTATCTGCTTTCTTAAAAAGCAGATAACTTAAAATAGACTGCAGCAAGATTCATGGACTTTTTTCTGTTAGGTCCCAGCAGCCCAAGTTGAAAGTGCTTTTCTGAAAGGTTCACCCCAAGTTGTTTATGGCATTCCCGGATATTCATCATGAGATTCTTCTGCAGCCCATTGTAAAACACAAAGACTCTAAATCCCTCCAGGCTTCACAAAGATTTGTGCAGAGATTATAAATGAGCAGCAGATTAGCGCCAGATGAAAAAATCTGTTCTGTTAGAGAGCAAATCTGTTCAATCAATGGCTGTGTTTGCTGCACATCTTTGTGGCATGGTCTTACAAATCTACCTCCCTGCATTTGGAACTTTGGTCAAAATCAAGGAGTCACTTTGCATTGTGTCTGTCCTCCCAGATGACTGACGCCCTGTCTGGCATCTCTTTGGTGCTTGTTGCAGGCAGCGTGGCTCTGCCGGGCAGCAGGGAGGCAACAGGCAATGCTGAGAGCATTAGCAAGCTGTGAGAAGGAAAACCACGAGGACTTGAAAGGAACTCAGAAAAGATGCAGCTGTTTTCAGAGCCGGTAGCAGGATGAAGGAGGCAGAGAAGCCTCCTCCAAAACCTGAAGAGGAGTGGTCACATAAGCACACAAGGCTGTGTGCAGCACTCGGTGTGCCGTGGCAAGGTGGCACAGGGGAGCACAGTCAGTGGCCTTGGCACAGGACAAGGAGCTAGTTTTGCTTGACTTCTAATCCTGGCTAAATCATTGAATCCCCTCTGTGATCTCTGACAAGTTAGAGAATGTAGGTATAGAAAAATCTTATTAGTCCACATAATCCAGTTCTCTACAATACAGGATCAGCCTGTAATCTTTATTCACTAGTACTTCATGGGATGGAACTTCTGACAAGCTACCTGTGGTACAGTGTTCTACCTGTAGTGCACTACTGCTGCTTGTGCTGTCTGGTGTTCTCACAGCCAGGAAAGTCTTTGGTTGCTTTCAGATGAAAGTATTAAAAATAGTATCTCCCCATTATTTCCCATTTCTGCCCATAGAATGAAGAGCAGCATTGGAAAATAGGTCTTTAGGTCTTAACTCATCTAAAAAAAAATGATCAAGGTGAGCAGTTCCTCCTATAAACAGCTGTTCAGAAATAAGCTGTATAAGTGATGTTGCTTGATCTGCCCTGCAGACAGCCATTCTGGGAGCAGGCTTTGCTTGTCCCCTTCTCCTCACCCTCCACCACTACCTCCTGCCAGGCCAGCTGGGCTTGACCAGGAGCTGTGACTCAGGAGCAAGATTAACACCAAATACTTGGTGTAAAATGAAATGCCTTTATCTGTCTGCAGGAACATTAAAATAACTAGGGAAAATGGTTTAAAATAGCAAAACCCTAAAGCTAATGTCTTACCTGAAGTAGATTGTCAGCTACAGTCTGTGTTCTCACTGTAGTCGATGAGTGTGTACTCACTACAGCCCAAGGACATAGAAAGCAATTCAGCTAACCAACCAGACACAAGATTTTTTTCAGGGAAAGCTGATTTACTCTCCAGACCCCACTGGCTGTATTAACTAAACAGCTAAATTTTATTCATGGTGTCTGTGGGCTCTGCCTCTGTACGTATGGTAGACAGGTGGTATGGCCTGCACAAGGTAAAGGCAAGGCCCCGGAGCTCTCTGCAGTTAGCATAGGTCTGTTCCCAAAATCCTTATGTTTTCAGCTCCAGTTTTGTCCAAGGTGCTACCAGTGCTCCCATTGCTTTCACAAACAGGAAGACTGCATTTGCTTGGATCCTTGGTTTTTGTGGATGCTTGATCTGACAAATTGTCAGCTTAAATATGCAAAAACACAAATATAGCATAAAAATAAGAGGCAATCCATTATTTTCTTCCTAAGAAGTAGAAGTGTTCTGATGGTGCTTCTGTTGATTCACTGAGCATGGTAGTTGAGTTCGTGTAGTGTATCTCATAACAGGGCTACTGCAGAGAAAAAAAAATTGTACCTTTTGTTAATGCTAACAAAATACAATGATTGTTTTCTTGGTCAAACACATCAAGAGAGTACAGTGATCTGTTTGTGGACTCCCAGCATGTCAGATTCTTTATTTCTGTGTTATCCAAATATGTCTTCAGTTAAGAAACAGCTGACATTTTCTTCATGGAAAAACTTTTTATCTTGTAGAGTAATTTTTAAACAAATTGGCTCACATATTGCTCTAATAAAATAATGTTATTTGTAGAGGTCTAATGTGATTTCTGGCTAATGTTTTGTTGACAACTGACTCATTACATTTGACTCCCTTGTCCTCAATTTCTTGATTAATATAATTATTTAGGACATTAAGGGAAACAGCTTATTCTATTACACAGAAATAAGTTATGAATTAACACACCATATTACACACACACATATATATGCTATACCTATGTTTATTTACTCATCTGCAGCATCTGAATGAACTTCTATGGTTTGGCTGTCCTATAATCTCTAGTAAGAGATCTTGAAAGAACCAAGCATTTTTTTGCAGATGTGAAAATCCTTTTTTTTGCGTATAAAATCACTTCAATAAAAACCAGAAGATGGCTATGACAGATCTGGGTCACTAAGACAATGTGATGTGCACTAGCAAGATGGTTGAAGCAGCAATGTATGGAGCTTTTTTAGAGACTGGGTACAAAAGACCTCCTTGGTTGCCAGGTCTCAGCTCTTTCTGTCATGTCATAGAATCTGTTTGGTAAAATGAACAAGCTCTGTCTTTATCCATTAATCACCCCAGAAGATTCTTCTCCCTCTGTTGTTATTAGAAACCTTTTTTTAGTTTGCTGTTCCTTTTTTAATGGGTAGTTCATCTTATTTATTTTTTTCCTGTGGGTCCATCTTTTTCAGTTCAAATTTATTCTTTTTCATATAGTTGTGATTGGAATCATGTGCAGTATTCCAGATGAGGCCATAACTGTTTTCCACAGTGCTTTTTCAACTCACTTGAGACTGCCCAATACTGTGTTGTCACAGACTTGTTGCCTTAACAGCAGAAAGAGATCAGGATACTCAGTTCTTTCTCCTCTCCTGTTTCCATCTGAGAAGTCCCATAGCTGAGATTATTGTTTGTTGTCAGGAGTATGATCTTGCACTTTGTCCCATTAGTTCCTGTCCCTTTTGGAGTAGAGATCAAGCAGTTTTTATTGTGCAAGAAATTCCATTAAAAAGATTTTAAATCAAACTTTTTGAAAGGCTAATTTCTAAAAGCCTCACTGAAATAAGGGGGAAGGTGAAAAAACCCACAATTGCTCAAACACAGTTCAGTTACCCAGACATCAGTGCCTGGCTCCATAGGAAAGCCATCTGGCTCCAGCTCCTTCTTGAGAAGGATTTTGGCTCACCATTTGCCACAGCTGCTTTTCCTGTTCAAATGCCTGAGTATCTGATGGGTAGGCAACTGAATCCTGCCCTGGGACTAAGATTCAGGTCCAGATTTGGATCATAACCATGAGTTTGGGTCCTCAGTCTAGGTGTCTACAAGCAAACTGAATGTGTGTCTGTAATGTCACTGTGAGCTAGTTAATAGAGCTAACTAGGTAAGAAAGAAAATGTGAAAGAGT
This sequence comes from Anthoscopus minutus, assembly GCA_013399455.1. NCBI lineage: Eukaryota > Metazoa > Chordata > Aves > Passeriformes > Paridae > Anthoscopus > Anthoscopus minutus. The sequence continues at coordinate 42,430 of VWYI01030899.1, read as the reverse complement.
TGAAAGAAGCAGTAAATTCCCATTGAGAAAAAAGAATGAGTTTGCTTGCTGAAGGCATTCTGATGTTTTAAAGGTAGAGAAAACAAACAAAAATAAAGTAAGGGAGAAATGAGAAATAATTATATAATATACTTCCATTTCTTTTTCTTTTTTTTTAAGCTGTCCACTAAGTTAGTAATGTTGGAAAACAGAATGTGAATGAATTCGAATAAGTCAATAGGAAGCAAGAAATTCAAGCTAGATTAATTCGGCCCACACGGCAAGGCTTCTCTACTATTTATTCTTGTTGTCTTTGAGGCTCCTTATGTAAATATTTGGGATTTTGGCAGGGTGGTTTGTCTTTGTTATTGCAGTGAAACATTTGCTGCAAGCATACTGACTGAAGTCTGCTTCGTAATTATTTGCAGTGACAACTCAGCAATGGAGACTTTGGGTGGTAAAACTGCCAATTCTGTATTAATGTGATCTTCTTCTCTCCCTCTCCTGACTGCAGCAAGCATACAGTTGGTGTAGGAAGTCTGCAAAGCAGAACAAGCAATCATATCCATCTGTGTCAACAGATTCCCACTTCACCACTCTGCCAGCCTTTCTTCCTCAGAGCCACCAATCTGTCTCTGAACAGCCACAAGAAATGAGTCAAAAACAGGTACATCACACAAATGGCCTTGGTCATTATCTTGGTTTCTCCCAGCAGGACTTGAGACATGGTGATCAAGGAGACTTCACACGCAGATCCAGGAGTGCCTCTAGCATTTCTTGGTCATTTCAACGAAGCAAGTCACTGTTCTGCTTGCCCACGGTGAACTCCTCTTCAGCATCAGAGACATTTCATTTCAGTGAACCATTTCAGTTTTTAAACACTGGGTCACCTGCAACCAGGTTAAAAACGTGGAAATGCAGCCCCAAGCTTAACATTGATGACTTGGAGGATGCCCAAGAGACTGATGTGGACACAGGGATGAAGCTGTCCTTCTCAGACCTGTCTGTGGTTTCTGCATACTCTGCCCTTAATGGATTTTGCAGTGAGTTGGAAGACTCTCTTCCATCACAGAAACAAACGGTTAGTAGGGCTAAACAGGCAGCCACCAGTGGAAGGCCTATATCAGCCGTGTGCAATACTTTTGAATCAGTTGAAGGTTCACTGCATTCTCTTTCAGCATGGTCTTCCAGTTCTTTCATGTCAGCATCGCTCTCCGAGCAACACAAACAGCCCTTGAGAGCAGCTCCCTGTTCTCTGGATGATCATGTGTGCCCAGCTTCACCAATAAATGAAGAAGAATTTTACATCTGAGGTTTCTCTATCTTACACCTTCCAGAGGAAACATGCTCTACTTGTGAATGACAGCAGTGGGCCCACCCTGAGCTTACAGAGGGTTCCTTGCTGAATAGAAGCAAGGAACCTCTTCTTCTTTTATCTGAAGAAAATACTCAGAACCCTCTGAGATTGGCATTCCCAAACTGGGTACACTAAAGCAGGCTGGGATTGAACCCAGTATTTTTGTACTGGGGATATGATCAGCACAGAGGCTTTTGCACAGCAGCACAAGGTGGATGTTTTCTGACCAGCCCTTGGATTGGTAAAGGAAATGCCAGAAGAGGCACATAATATTCCATTTTAATTTGGCAGAAAATGAAGACTAATTTGTGAAACCAAACTGCTTTAACTTTTCTGAGAAATTCCCTTAATTTAAGAAAAATGGGAAAAGAAAGGGGTCTATTTCTCTTTCACAGGTTCCAAAGGCAGGTCTAAGCACAGCAGATTCCAGCAGCACAGCTCCAGTAGGGTCAGAAAAGAAGTTTCTTGTAAGGAAACACTTTCCTTCCAACCTTTGAGGGCTTACACTAGTGAGGTGGGGCAGAATCACACAAACATTAAGGCTGGAAGAAATCTTCAAGATTGCTTTAAGTCCAAGTGACAACCTAGCACTGCCATAATCACCCCTAAACCATATCCCCAGGCGCCACATTCTGGGGCCTCTTGAACACTTTGAGAGACTGACTCCACCAACTCCCTGGACAATTTATTCTAAGGTCTGACCACCCTTTCAGTGAATAATTTTTTTCTAATATCTAATCTGACCCTCCCCTGGTGCAAGTTAAGGCTGTTTCCCCTCCTTTCACTCAAGATAAGGCAGAAGAGACCAATCCCTACTTCACTGCAACCTCTTTTCTGGTAGTTGTAGAAATCAGTGAGGTAACCCCTGAGCCTCCTTTCCTCTAAACTAAACAATCCCAGTACCCTCAGCTCTTCCTTATCAGACTTTTGCTCCAAACCCTTCCCCAGCTCTGTTACCCTTCTCTGGACACCCTCCAGCACCTCAATGTCCTTCCTAAACCAAGGGGCCCAAAAATTAACACAGGATTCAAGGTGCAGCTTTCACCAGTGCCAAGTACAGGGGTCCATCTTTGCCCTGGTCCTGCTGGCCACATTATTCCTGATCCAGGCCAGGATGCCATTGGCCTTCTTGGCCACCTGGGCACCCTGCTGGCTCACATTCAGCTGGCTATTGACCAGCAAAATCAGGTCCTTTTCTAGTCACTCTTCCCCCAGCCTGCAGCAATGCATGGGATTTTTTCAACACAAGTGCAGGACCCAGCACTTGGTTCACGTTATTGAGCTCCACCAGGCTGTCCTTGGCCCGTTGATCCAGCCTGTCCAGATCCCTCTGCAGAGCCTTCCTGCCCTCCAGCAGATCAACATGCCCAAGAACTTGGTGTCATCTGCGAACTTACTGAGGATGCTCTCAGTCCACTCATCCAAATCATCAGTGAAGATGTGAAACAGATCTGGTGTCAGTGCTGAGTCCTGGGGAACACCACCAGTCACCAGCAACCAACTGGATTTAGTTCCACCCACCACCGCTCTCTGGGCCTGCCCATCCAGCCAGTTTTATTCAGTTAAGAGTCCACTCATCCAAGCCATGAGCAGCCAGTTTCTCCAGGACAGTGCTGTGGGAGACAGTTTCAAATGCTTTCCTAAAGTCTGGCTAGACAACATCTACAGACTTTCCCTCGCCTACTAAGTGGATCACATTGTCATAGAAGGAAATCAGGTTGGTCAAGCAGGACTTGCCTTTCATAAACCCCTGCCAGCTAGGCCTGAGCCCTTGGTTGTCCTGCACATGCCATGTGATGGCACTCAGGATGATCTCTTCCATTACTTCCCCAGTACTGAGGTCAGGCTGACAGGCCTGTAGTTCCCCAGATTGTCCTTCCCAGCCCTTCTTGTAGATGGGCATTACATTTGCTAATTTCCTGTCAACCGGGACTTCTCTGGTAAACCAAAACTGCTGGAAAAGGGTTGAAAGGGGTTTGGAAAGATCCTTTGCCAGCTTCCTCAATACTCTCAGGTGCATCATGTCAGGGCACGTAGATATGTGTCTAACTGAGACAGAAGGTCATTAACTCTTTCCTCACAGATTATGGGGCCTTCACTCAGCTCCTCATCCCTAACTTCCAGCTGTCATTGTTGGGTATCCTGGGGGAACCTGGCTTTGGTCTTAAACATCTGGGCAAAATGGCATTAGGTACCTCAGCATTTTCCTCATCCCTTGACACTGTGCTACCTTGTGCATCCGGCATAAAATGGAAACTCCTTAGCCTTCCTTTTGCTGCCAACGTATTTATAGAAACTTCGGATGAAGTGTCACTGCTTCCCTGGAGAAGAGTAAATTCCACTGCATCTTTTACTTTGACAGATCAGGATGCAGAAAGTGCCAAAAGGGAAAGCTTAGAGAACATTTTCAGCCTTCTCACCCAGAAAGCCCATCCTTTCTAGCTAGAAGGGAGCTGCCTGGACTGTTGTCTGAACCACCTGTGCAGTGATAATCCAAGTAAACCATGTTTGCTACTTCTAACTCAGGCAATACAGCTTACCTTTTTGGAATACAAATCAAGAAAGACAACACAGCATTTTTATATATTGCTACACTGTTAGATCCAAATAAAAGACAGCTCTCTGCTTTTTAAGGGGTTGTTACTTTTCAGTTAAAAATAATTAATGCAGAAACTTATTCTTCGTATTTCTGGATAAAACTTGTCTCTTCTTGAATACCTCTCCCCAAAGGGAAAACTAGTCAAATTTTCTAGCTTTCAGAAGATGTTTTTAAAATATACATTTTTGATAACCTGTTTTGCTCGAATTTAATTGGTGTTTAAAAAAAAAGTAAGTGAAAAGCTGCTAATATGGCAGCTAAGTACCTTCACCAGGATTTAAGTCATATAAACAGATTTTATAACAAGTGTTCTGAAAAGTTACATTTTTGGCTGACAAGTGTCACTGATCACAACTCTGGTTGAGCCACTGGGGAAATTACCAGGTTAAAAGGTGTATTTATAATGCTGGGTGTAACCTATATACAGGTGTAAATGCTGAAGACCTATCATGATGGCATTGCGGTGTGTGGCATCAAAACTCATTTTCAGAGAAAGATATTTTCGGTATTACCAGGTAATTTTTAATCAAAAGAATTTCAACTTTGGAGGGGTAAAATAAAAGGTGAAAAAGCACACACATACTGAAAATAATAGGTTAAAAAGTGGAACAGCTCCCTTGGCCTGTTTAGGTAAGTGCATGGTTTTTACAAACTATTCTGGAAGAAAGTCTAGAGGAAAATGTGTGCAGGTTTTTACAGGAGGAAGCTGTAACCTGAGTCCAGAAGAGGCCAGAGGGATAGACAAGGCTTTTTCCTTTTGTTGTTGTTTTCTTCACACAGGAAAAAAGGCAACAAACTGAAGTCCAAGTCTCCTCTCTGTGAGATACTTTTATAACATTTACCTGGGTAGACTTTGTCTTTTGTGCTAAACACAGTGAATAAATAGGAAAACCTAATCAAGGTAGAAAGCACAAAAGATTATCAGCCTTCTCCTGCCCTCTAAAACTGTTTAGGCTACTGCAGTTTTGGGTAAACTATTCTCTTTCTGGGACCAAAAATAGCACTAATGAAGGATTTGTCATGGTGTGTGTGTGTTTACCTGCTCTGTGCTCCTTCAGACCCCACGCAGTCTTTCCTCTGACTGTCGTGACCTTTAGATAAAATCCCTCCCTGGAACACGTGAACCTGATTTATGTAAAACTGTATTCCCATGTTATTGTTTGTAACCTGCCAAAATATATATAAAACACTATGAAGTCAGACTAGCCACTTTTTCCATCAGCTTGCATTTCACCATAAAAACAGTGATGCCTAGGACAGTCAGCATCCATGGGTTTAAATTTATGCTTCATCATTTTCTGTCCATAATCCTGGTATTTTCACAATATTTTAATAATGCGGATCACATTTAATCTGGACATGAGATAAAAAACTTGTTTGAGCTGATGTAGCTGTCTGATCTTGGCATAATGCCAACACTGAAATTCCTGACAAAAGCTGATTGGGGTTTTTAATGAAGAAGAAGCTCTGAACCATCTTTCTGCTAAGGCATGCCTGTAGAAGGAGTCCATTACATCTGGGGGCTGTTGACTGATGTTGCAGGAAGCACTGGGAATGGAGATCCACAGGGAAGCACAGGACAGCTCATGTGTCAGTCTTGAGGTTCATGTGTGTTACTAACCAGCAGCTCCACAAGCGTGTCGGCTCCAGACTTTGCCACATTAATGCTGATGGGAAGAGAGCCAAATGAGTGTCCACAGCCTCTGCATTTGTATTGTCCCCACTGGTTCTGTCTCTGTTCTGTTTACTGAAACCTAACTAGATTAAAGTTTTAATTGTTTACATTGATGGCGCTTGTAACCAAATCTTGTAAAAAACTGAGTGTCCTAATGTCAGGAAAAACAGAGGTGATAGTGTACAGAAAAGTTTCCGTCTGTAAAAAGAAAGCCAGATTATGAAGCATGTTTCACTGAAGGTAGGCTTCATGAATTCTCTTCCCATTATTTAAGAACGGGCTCATCTCTTCAGAGACTTGAATATAAACAAGTATCATGGCATTTACTTATTGATTTGGTTAAGTTATCAACAATGTATTTTGAGAACTGCAGGTTTTTTCTGAACTTTTTCTCCTTCTCACCTCAGAATGCACTGCTTCTGTGAAATAAAATAGAAATGAAAAATCAGTTGTACGTAATCTCCTGCGTGTTCATTTATGAAGTATTTCAGACTTACAGAGTATTTTAACTAGGCTTCCAAAATGACTGTGGTGCCACAAGCTCTGCAGCTTTTGGCAGTGTGCATTGGTGGGATAATTACAAAATAAACACAGGAAATTTTTTTTTGTTTGACTCAGTTTTGCCTCTGCAGACTGAGTCTTTTTGATTCTAACTGTGGTGTTGTAAATCATTGTCTCTAGTAAAGCTGAATGATAAAATAGGAGCTGTGACACATATTGGTGATCTTGCATGCTTAAATCCCATTTGGGTTTGTTTGATGTACATTGGTCTTCATAATAATCCTTTCCTCTTATTTTCATCAGTATATGGTGTTACCTATTATGCATTTCTTTATTCCCCCTGCGGGACACATCTGCATGTCAGCATTATATTGTGTATGCAAAGCAATGTAGGTTTGGCTTTGTTTGGATTTAGTGGTTTTATGATTTAACATCGTAGGATTTATATATATTTTTATGGCACTTACAGAGCTGTAGAATCATCAGGAGTTGGAAGAGGCCTCTGGAGGTCGTCTAGTCCAAAGCATCTGCTGAAAGCAGGCACAAACTGCTCAAGCCTCAAGCTTTGGAGTTAAATCGAGTTGTTCAGGACCTTGTCTGCTCAGATTTGAAAATATCTAAAGGTGGCAATTTCATGGTGTCTCTGGGCAATGTGTGCCAGTGCTTACCAACTGTAATGGTAAAAAATTGCTTCCTAATCTGCAGTGAGAATTTCCCGTGTCCAAACTTGTGATCTTTCCATCTTGTTTCACTGAGCACCTTTGAGAAATCTGGGCTCTGTCTTCTCTATAATCCTGCTTTAGGTGCTGGAAGACTGCAATTGCTCCTGCAGCCATGGTCTTCTCACTTCCTGGCCCTCTGAACTCTCTCAGGTTTGTCAATATTGCTCTTGTCCTGATGCTCCCAAAACTCTACACAGATGTGTGGATGTGGATGATGCTCCTCAGTTGGCAGAAGAATTTCTGTCAGCCTGATGGCAGCTCCCCTGCTTACATCACCCAGTACCCTGTTGGCCTTACCACTGCAAGGTTGCCCTGCTTAATTATGTTCAGCTTGCTGTTTGCTGGGACCCCAAAGTCTCTTTCTTCAGAGCTGCTCCCTAGCCAGGAGATGCTTCCTCCTGTGCTGGTCATACCAGGTTAGTCCATGCCAGGTGCAGGGCTTGCATTTGCTTTTATTAAACTTGGGGAGGTTCTCACTGGCACCTTTCTCCAGCCAGTGAAGGTCTCTGTGAGTGGAGCCTTGCCCTTCAGTGTATCAGTCGTGGCCATCACATTGGGCAGTTTCTGTTGCACTGTCTGTGGCAGCCCATCCAGCCCCGTGCACTTGTGGAGGTGCAGTTTTCTGCATCCCTGACTCAGTCTTCTAGTGTGATTAGTAATTTTCTTCTCAAAACTTTGCTAGATACAGACACATGGCAGGCCTAACAGAACATCTTGTGAGTGATGACCTTGTGACTGAAGGCAGAGGTTTTTCCAGTTGCAGGAGACAGGAATTTTTCTGTCTGTCCTGAATAACTCCTGAGTTGTTTAAAGAAGGTTCTGTCTTTCCTTCCTGATTGACTGGGCTGTGGAGATGCCCACAACAATATTGCTTTTGTTAGCTTCTCCTGATCCATGGGCTCTCACCCATGAGTTTCTCACCCTCTGCTCCCTCACAAACATGCATGACTTCATGCCACTCAGTTGCTTAGAGCACAAACCTCATCACCGTCTTCCACCCTTCCATAAAGAACTTATATCCAGCCATGAGACTTCTGGACCAAACTGCCTCATCACATCTCTAAATCATGTAGTTTTACATCCTGTCAGTTCTGAGGTCTTCCAGGAGTGATTTTTAGCAGCCTCAGCTTTGCCACTGGCCATCCCATCTGCTCAACAAAATGGAGCTACCAAGGTGTTGGGGAGACAGTCCCGCCTCACATAGGGCTCGGGACGCAGTATCAAACAGGAAATGTGTTAACTGCTGCAGAAATCAGATTATTGCTTCTCCTGTCAAGCTGAGAAGTCTTAACTCAGTAACTGATTCTTCACAGGAAAACCATTCCATGTTTTTGTTCATTCTTGTCACCCCTCTGTTACCTTTCTGTGCTGTGTGCTTTTTGAACTAGAGGGTCCATAAATACATACCATTTTTGGAGATTTAGATGCACTGTACAAATGCACAGAGCAGCTTGAAGGCATTTTCCATTTTATTCTCTGTTTGTCTCCTAGTAATAGAACTTGCTGCTTTGGCTGCAGCTGAGCACTGAGCTGCCCTTTTCATAGATATTTACATAGCCCTATTCCATATACAAAGTCCAGTTCCCAAGTAGAAAAAGTCAGATGAGACCCTACTATCATGTAAGCAAAATTAGATATTTCTAAAATGTAATTAATTTTAGAATTAGCTACACTGAATTTCATCTGCCTTTTTATTGCCCAATTGGTGTCTATTGTGAGATTTTTCTGTAGCTTCCCTAGTTGTTAATCATCTTTACTGTCTTGGATGCTTAATAACCTCAACAAACTCCCATCTCACAAAACCCCCCTTTTTCCAGGTTTAAGTCATGCTGAGCAATGTAAGCTTGAGTACAAATCCCTGCATGACTCCACTGCCAACCTCCTTCCACTGTCAGAGCTGGCTATTTATTTCTGCCTTCTGTTTCCTGCCTTTTAATCAGCCCTTTAGTCACATAACCTTACCTCTTAAACCATCACAGTAGGATTTCTTGTAAAGGCTTTGATGAAGGCCTTTGGAAAACTGTTCTTAGCTCTACACTTATTTGTTGATGCCTTCTGAAGCCCCAAACAGATTTAAGAGGTGTGATTTCCTTTTATAAAACCATGTTGACTCTTTCCCCAAAAACAAAATCCTCAAAATCCTCTGTTTGGATAATGACTTGTCTCTCATCTGAGCCCAAGTGTCATTTGAGTACAGAGCAATCCTCCCTGTGGCATTCTTTCCCAGCTTTCAGGATTCAGTGTAGTGCAAATTGCTAAATTTACACAGAGTCCAGACTTCTTGAGCCAAAAACTGCTCAGATCACTGTGTGACCAACTGCTACATTGTGCCACGAATGGATTTATCCTCCCTCAATTTGTCAGATTTCTTGTTGAATCTCTCTTAATTCCTTGGGTCTCCACAGCAGCTCAGGGCAGTGAGCAGCACTGAATCAATACCCTGCATGAGAAGAGAGACACATTTATTTGCAGCCTGCACCCAGACAGTTTTACCGAGCACTTTCTGTTCCAGAAGTCAGTGCAGGCCTCTGGGCCATGTCATCTCAGTAGCTGGGAAGGATTGTGTCCCTCTGCTCTCAGGAACCAACGGGTTGTGAGATAGCTGCGGAGGGATCCGACTGCTTGCTTTGGAAAGCCTTGCAGCCTCCCAAGGCACAAATCCTGTGGTGGAATATGTCTTCAGTGGTAAATGGAAGTGGGACAGGGAACAGGTTCAGACACTGGGTTCTTAGACTGCTTGTTGTCTCTATTTTGGACCACTTCAAGCAGCTTTCACCAGACACTTCCTGGTGGTGCCCTTCACGCCTAGGACTGTTCCCACTGTGGAAGAGGCTACATCAAGCTTTGGCCTCTCTGTCTCCAGCACTCTCCCATCAGGCATTTTGCATCTTCCTGTCATCCCACGTTCCCATGGACATCCCATAGCATGAAACTCAGCCTCTCAGGGTCATGCTGTAAAACACCCTTCAGCTGGGCTGCAATGCAGTCTTCACGTCAGTTCGGGTAACAACCCCTGTGCACTGTGGGCTGCTTGTGTCTGAGAGCAGAATGGATCCTACTGCAGTCCAGGAGGGAAGCCAGGCCAGCTGCAGTGTGCTGTGTCTAGTGACCTGTGGGGATCTCTGAAGAATATGGACCCAACTCAACAGTGCTGGGCTGGCCTCGGAGCTCAAGAACAGTATTCAAACTGCTGCTCTTCTGTTTTTTAGCAATTTACAGATAGACAGCGTTGCTTCAATTCGGCAAAGGGAGTCTTAGAGAACTTCACAGCTGTGCAGGTACATCCTCCCCCTGCTGTGGCTCAGCCTCCTGCATTAAAGCATGGCTGACGTTTTAATCAGATGTCCTTTTTGATCCCTTTCCTCCTGAATATATGGTGCATAAAATGGAAAAATAGCTCGCTAGGTGGAGGCCATTAATCCAATCTGCCCGTCATAAACCAAAACTGCCGGCTTAATGGCGCATGACGAAATGTCGATGGGAAGGGGATGTCGGCGGCGCTGGCCGGGGGCAGGGATGACCCCAGGGGCAGCCGCGGCGCTGCGAGCGCCGGTGCGTGCGGCGGGGCCGCGCGGGCTCCGTGCGCCGCCAGTGCCACCTCGTGGTCCTCGCGCACACGGGGGACAGCGCTCCGAGCTGCCGGCTCGGGCGGGGCACCGTGGGCACCCTCAGGCTCTGGCTCGGCGCCCTCGCAGCCTCCGTGCCCTGCATTTCAGCCCGAGCTGCTCGCAGGGTCCGCGCTGCGCTCCCACCCCGCTGCTCTGCCCTCCCTTCCAGCGCGAAGCTGGGGAGCAGAATAACCTCGGGAATTCTGTTATCCGGTAATTCTGCTGGCGTGAAGAATAACCCGCCGAGCGGCTCCGTGACCCGAAGGGCCCTGCCGTGCGCTTTCCCTGCTCCGGAGCTAAGGGCGAGGAAGCAGCCGCAGCCCACGGGGCTGCTTCTTGGGATGGAGCCGAGCATCCTGCGGTGTGAACGAGACCCCGGGCACGGCTCAGTAAGCTGGCTGCCTGTCACGAATTCCTCTGTTTACTTTGATGAAAATTTCAGCCCTCCTGGTACGGAGATAATCTGCTAAGTATGACCCAACTCCTGCCAAGACAATGCTTCTTGTGAGGTTGGCAGTGCTACTGGAGAGCTCCTGCTCCTTAGGTGTAATGAACCTGGGGACAGGGCTGCCCGGAACAGATACTCGTTAAGAATGCAACACTTAATACCGATTTTATAATTCCTCTTGCTTCCATGAATTAACAGCCATTTTTTGCAGCTCACATGTACTGTCGCATGGACATATTTTTATTTAAACTGGGCTATGTTTAGGAGCAAAAGGTTTTTTTCACAGTTTGCCATGACATGGTTATACATCCCACTTTTTCCTGCTTTGGGGGATATTTTTTGTCACAAGAAAGCAAAGCTTTAACTAATTACTCTGTGCCCCTGCTTGTGAAATTTGACTAGATGCCAATATTCCCCAGTTGTGCCGTGTAAAGCCACAGAAATGCAGCCTCTGCCCTTCAAGTTTCTCTCACTGAGACTTATCTGCCTTGCTTTCTTTCTGATGATTGCCCTGTGGTTTTCCTGCAGTACAGGCGAGGATGCTAGTTGCCACCCTGCCACATGTGTCAAGTCTCTGCAGAAGTTTAGAAGAAAGGACTTCTGGGGCTGCCTGAGGCAGCAACAGATACAACCACTGCCAGAGAGCTGGCCATGAAGTCAGAGTAGTGCTGGGACAAGCCAGAGGGCAGGAGAGGAGCAGAAAGATGGGAACCATCTGTGACCCTCCTCCTATTTTCTAGCCCCAGATTGTGAACCAACTTCAGGCATGTGGTGCTGTGCAATATCCTGCTCTTTAAGGGACTGAGATAGGGAATGTGGAGAGAAGCCATCAGCCCGGGGGGATAAGGATGCTGAAGCTGTCGGGTTGCCAGCAGGGTTCAAGTGCACAGTGTTTTCCAGGTTTCCAGGATAATGTTTGCTCCGGGCTGGTTTGCTTTTCTAACCACTTTCTTTGCAGTTGAATTCTTTTGGATTCATGATGTCTGCCCCCACAGATGCTCTTCTTCTCCTTCCTTCCTTCCTTCCTTCCTTCCTTCCTTCCTTCCTTCCTTCCTTCCTTCCTTCCTTCCTTCCTTCCTTCCTTCCTTCCTT
>VWYI01030899.1:4471-30351 GCA_013399455.1 Anthoscopus minutus | reverse complement strand
TTCCTCCCTTCCTCCCTTCCTCCCATCCTTCCATCCTTCCATCCTTCCATCCTTCCATCCTTCCTTCTGCACTGCCTTCCTTCCTTCTTCCCTTTTCTTTTACAGTACAGCACTCTCTCCTCCTTGGCCAGCACAAGCCTGGGATGCTCCCCCCTGATAGCTGCACCAGCTCCCTCACACAGGTTTTGTCTCACCCCTTCAGACAGGTCTCAAGTCTGAGCCTACACTTGCAGCCCCATGTTCAGAATGAAGCAGGACAGGACCCAGGGCTCTGCTCTTTTCCTGCCCACTCCTCTCTTTATCACCTCCTCACTAAATCCATTGGATTTGGTGCTTCCCTTGTCTCTAGAAGACTTGCAAGGGGCAAAACTCTGCTTTCAGCCTACCTGGGAATCATTCAGTGACACCACAGGAATGCAGCTGCTGGTGTACTCTGTTCTCCGCAAAGGAGGCTTATTGTCTCTTAGACATACCAGGTCACCAGAACATTTTCTGATGATGCCATTTTTGGTAGATAGCCCAAAGAAAAATTGGCTGCTCTCTGGAGTGACAGCTAGATTGCAGCCTGACATGAATGAAGAGCACAGCAAGATGGAACAGATTTTTGTTCCAAGCCTTCTCTGCTGATGTGTTAACTTTGGCAGTATCATTTGGAGAAAAAAGTGAATTAATCTCATTGGAGTTGTGTACAAAACAGACTGGGAGAAGGAACAGGGTAAAAAAAAAAAAGATGTGTGAATCTATGTTGATTACTTTAAAGCCACAAACAAGTGGCATCAGAAAAGATTTTGACAACCATATGGACTTTCAGAAGTGTGAAATTTTCTCAAAATGATGTGCAGTCGTGTAAGGGCTGGCTTGAAAAAAAGAAAAAAAGACAAGATATGGATGGATGATATGTACAGACAGAGGACTACAATCTGTGATACAGGAGTTAAGATTCTGGGTAAATCAAAAAATATTAACTGGAAAAAAAGTATATAAATGAAATCAAATTAAATTAAATTACGTAAGAGAATTCTCCTAAAGATAATAGAAATAACAGTCAATCCTATTTCTTATTGCTGGTTTTCAGAACTAGACTCTGGGGAACAGCAGTCTCAGGGACTGAGCAACAGCTTTGCACTGAAATAATTATTGTTTTTCTGGGACGCCCCACTGGAGATGCCACATGCAATCTGGATTTTACACGGGGCAAGAACCACAGGTACAAGAGTGCAGGTCCTGCTGAAGGGCATCAGCTGCTCTGGCTGAGGCTGGGAACTGTCATGGCAGTGAAAGGTATCTCTTCTGGTGTTCACCAAGGGGATGCTTTTTATCCTAGAGCTTGGGAAGTGCTGCCTGGGAGGAAAGTGGGGTGACAAGAAAACAGATTTGAAAATTTTGTAGCTTTGGTGTAGCATGTTTCCACACAAGCTGTATGTGCATGTGTCAGGGACAGCCCAGTGGGCCACATGAAGGTGCGTGACATGACACACACCAGAGGAGTTAAGTGCTGCCCTGCTGTCTTGAGGAAACAAGGCTATTGGCAGGGGCAACTCATCAGATCCGGACAAGGGCCACCACGCTGCCTGAGGTCTTACATGCAAGGAGGAGAGAAGCTTAAGAGGTCTGGGCTCTCTCTGGAGACTCAATTTAAATGCCAGCACTCTGAGCCTTTTTACAACCTGAGTGTTTGATGCCTTTCCCCTTTAAGTTACTGCAGTGCACAACAATATGAGATACAAATTGCAGCAAAATACTGCAGGTATTTCAGGGTTTTTTCTATAAATGGCTATGATTTGCTTCTGATTTCAGCTTCCCCTGTGGCAGAATTCCAGGTCCAGATTCTGGTTTGTATTTCTTGTCACATCACAAGAGAATGGGAAAAGCAGATGAAAGGTGAAAAACTGAAAAAGGAAAACAAACCGGCTATGCCATCTAAAAGAAGCAGGAACAAAAGTAGACTGAGCTCTCAGATGAGAAATGATTTTTCGTGGGAAAACACAGATCAGGGCAAGAGTTGGCTTTTATGTATCAATAGGTGTGTATGATGGGATGAAGTAGATGGTCCATATGAAATTAATCTGTTTGCATAGTTGGAACATTGAAAAAGTACATCTGTGCACTGTACATAATACACTCTATCCCATAGTCTGATACTTCAAGTCCTCATTCTACAATATTTCCATCAGACTTCAGTCTTTAAGAAGACCCAAAAATGTTCACACACATCTTATATTTTTCCTGTGTATGTCTTCTAAGTACACTCTTCCTTTCCCTCCCTTTTCCTTTCACCCAGCAATCCTTTGTTGTTTGGTGACACAAAGCACAGTCACCAGTAAATTTAGTGTCTCAGGGTCTCTTTCCACCACTGAAGGTTGTACTTGGAGTTAGTCCTAAGTGGTTCCACCCAGAATGTGTCACTAAAGAGAATGTAATGAACTGTATAGAGAAACAATTTTTTTTGCTATTTTGAAAGAAAACTGAGAATACTTTAAGATGCCATGATCTGTATTTTCAGACTCTGGAGTGACAGGCCTAAAGAAAAGCATATCAAGACGCCCCCTTATTTCTTTATTTAATGAGGTATGGGGTTTAGCTGAGGAATTTAAATGATTGACTGGGAAGTATTTGAAATTCTTGAAGGTCAGAAAGATCAAGGCAAATGGATCAATCCAAAATAATTAATTTTGACACTGTGACAACTGCTAGCACTTTCCTTTTTCCCTCAAACAATTTATGAATATTTTTTCTCTTATTGAAATACTAAAGAGTCTTATTTTCCAAGGAACTGCAACATTAAATGTCCCCATATTTGACAAGAGCACTTAAAGAAGGTTTTAGTTGTTCTATTTCTAAAATAAAGGAAACATTGAAAAAGAAAAATTTCTTAATTCAGGATCCATTCATTCATTCATTAGCTGGTCCTTTGACACTTTTTCCTAATTAATAGAGTTGTTATGAGACCAAGCAGCAACAAATAGACATTAAGCATGGGGGGGAAAAAGCATTGAGAAATGAATGTTTTACATTTAATTACAACAGTCATGCAGAGATCATACACGCTGTGCCACATTTCAAGCAGAGTTAGTGCAGTGTTGTGAAGAAGCAAATTTCAGCAGATCAATTAGCATTTTTAACATTTTTTCATCTCTATTACTAGTAGTGTGTCTGATGACACAAGATAGTTTAATTTTGTTTTATTCCAGAAAACAGGTTTACTGTTTCCAAACATACAACCTAAGGGGCAGGGAATATAGCAGTGCTTGAAAGGCATCTCTGGAAAAAAGTGCACAAAGAACAACTCTAGATGAAATAGCAGCAGCCATCCTGTAGTGAATGGCACATGCCTTCTGTGTGGCTTCACACAAGACCCTCAACCATGCAGTGTCCCAGCCTCCCCAAGGAAAAATTGGGAATAACCTTGTGTCACCAAGCACAGCTCTACTATAGTCCCACTTACCATGGAGAAACATAAACAAAACAATGTTATTTTAGTAGATGCATATTCCAGCAGACTTCTGCTTAAAGGAGGAGAAGGCAATGCTTGTTTTCTGTAGGAACTGGCTCTGCATTACAGCCCTGAAAGCTCTGCTTTCCTGCCCATCTCCAGCTGTGTCAGAAAGAGCTAATGGCAGGATACCAGGCAGACTGCACACTGATACAAGAGAGTAAACAAACTACACTGCAAACCAGCACTTGTTCATGTGAGTATGTGCTTGCCTACTCCCATGGCCTGAGCTGGCTTTTGGCTCTATTTTTTGGAGCAGTCTGAGCCAAGTAGTGAAACCCTCAATGCTCAGAGAACTGCAGGTGCTGTGGTCACCACTTTAATTGAAGAAATTCCAGGTAGCTCCTTTGTGAATTTGTCTTGTGTTTAGCTACATCAGGATCAGAAAATTAACTTTTCAGGATGCCATTTCTGGGACAGTCTTCTCCCCTGACTTTTGTTCTGCTGTTTCCTTGTTCTTGACATCTGTATGAACATTTTCAACAATACAGAATAAAAAATTCGATTTTAAAGTTGTTTCCCTGAGCTGTAAGGGTGATCCCATCAGCCTGCCTTGATCTGATGCACAAGGCCTGGGTGACCATCACAAATAAGACAACATTTCAAAAGCCATGGTCCCATGGAGCTGAGGGTCTGTGAAGTGCCTGCAGACACCAAGTCCTGTTCCGTCCTTCCTGGAAAAAATTTATTTAAGTATCTTGGGTATCTATTCAAGTGCTGGGCTGGCCATGCCACTGGCTGACCAAGAGCCAGAGCTGTTAGCACCCAGCATTAACACTGGGTAGGAATTCTTTTGGCTCTGCAGCAAGGTTTCCCTGCCACCTCATGTCCCCAGTTTTCTCTGTTGTATTAGCAGAGGCAGCAACTCAACTGGGATCAACCCCAGCAGAGCGGAGCACAATCATCTCCCAACACCAGTGACTCAGAGGGGGCAACTGTTCCCATGGGACTGAAATCCCACTTCTTAATGGCAGGCACATCTAACCTACCCCTTCTAATAATGTCTGTGGAGACTCCTCCCTTCACTTGGGACTCCCCTCAAGGCTGAGCAGAACAGATTTGCCCAGCAGTTGTTGGTATGGGTGAGTAACATTAATCTCTACTTAATTGTTTTGCTAGCTTTAATATTGCTTCAATAAATAGTGCACTACACTAGTAGTTATAACTAGTATAGTAAATAATTCTAAAACACTGTGCTGTATAGTAAATAATTCTGAATAAGGTTTTTTAGTCTGATCATTGTAATTATGACCATCAATAAAAGAAATAATCTACTTTACTTATATAAATATATTTGGTTTTCCTTTCTTAATCTTGCGGTCCAAATTCACACAAAGATTCAGTTACACCTATATAATCCTCTAAACATAAAGTCTGGGGTAAAGACTGGATCCATCTGCACCTAGATTCCTCTCTGAGGAGGTGTTCAGAAAGCAAGAGGGTTCTTTATGCACCTCATGACACAATGAGAGCACTTCTCTAATAGACTTTGGAGCTTCTGTTCTGCTTGCAACACCTGCATCAGGAGAGGGCAGAGATCTGGGATCTGGTCTGGGAGGGTGCCAAACCAACAAATGCCATCTCTGGGAATGAAATCTTGATAGAAAGCCATTAAGAAGTGGCCTTCTAATTAGTGCTTTCCCCTTTCCTTGCAGCTGCAGCTTTGCACAGCAGCCTCCATGCTGCATATTTGAAGTTGTATCTGCCCGTAGCTTGCTCACAACACCGAGCACAGACCTCCCTCCATGAAGCACATACACTGGCAGATAATCCAGATCAGTTTACCTCTGTGTACCTGGCAGCACGCTACTGTGCACTGACCAAATATCAGAAGAGTTTCTGGTTAATTAGGATCAGATTAATCCCTGCTGACTGCCTGTCTCTATGTAAAAAGGGCACTAGAGGTTAGAAAGTATTAAGTACCTTAAATGTCTACTTGCATAATGTAAAAACCTGCTGAAGATCCAGACTTTGTGCTTGAAAGTATTGATGTGAAATAATTTACCCTCAGAGGCATTTAAATGTGCTTCTTATCCTATCAAAGCAAAAGAATCCATTAAAAATTTCCCAGGATATAATGTAATAAATACTTGACCATGGAAAATAATAAACCTGCAGAGCAGTGGAGACAAGACATCTACAAAAAAGGACCTTAGAGAATCTGAACATTATTTCCAACTTCAAAGAATTTAGCTCAGCATATAAAGTATCATTTTTATAGCTGCAATAAAGCTTTTCTGTGTACAATTGTACTCAGTTTTATTATTTCCTATTTATAATAAGAATACAGCAAATAATTAGAACATTTCCGATATACACCCATTCTGTGGTAGTCCCCTTGGAACCCAGAGGGTTTCATAGGAAAGACACATTTCCATGTTCTGATCAAATCCCTTAACACATTCATGACACTAATGTGTAGATTATATTTGGTTAAGATGCTTTGCTATGGCTAAGCATGTACGTGATTATTTGACATGTCAATATATGGAGAACTTTTGTGATTTTCTCTTTAAATAAGGAAAGATCCTGAGGTTGATTTTTAAAAACTGATGTGATAGTGGGAAGATTTTTAGAAGCAAGACACACTAATAAAGGGTCTGTGGGTCTGTGAGAAATGTCAGCTTTACACACATCTTCACATATCCTGATAGACCACTGGGCCTTTTTTCTTTCTTATTTTTTGTTACTGGCACATTTATTGAAGTATTGGGAGCACTTATATAATAACAGGATATTAGCTTATTTTGAGGTCATGTGTTCTTGTGACTTACTCCTCATTTACATTCATAAGCTTCTCTTTGTGACATCACCTTGGCAGACTCAGCAGTACCTGTGATGTCACCAAAAGGGATTATAACCTGAAGCTGTGAGAGCAGATCAGCTCCTGAAGAATAAAGGTTTCTTTGTTTTGCCCTGCTAGCAGAGGGACATGAAAACACGCCCCCCCACCCTTTCTCCCCCGCCTGTCATGGTGGAACAGGACCATTTCACCACACAGGCTGGTAATGCAAGAGTGGAGCTGCCTGGGTAGGAGGGCTTGCTTAGTTTGGGTGAACTTGAGTGCAGTGCATGCAGGAAGAAAAATGTGCATCATGTGGAAACACACACAACTGTGCTTCTCTTCCCAGCTTGGGGGCACATCACAAGCTGGGGTAGCCTATGCAAAGCCATGTTCGTCCACATTATTCACTCTATAAATTCCCATTTCTTCTCCACTGTCTTGCCTGTTCAACCACGCCCCTCTTTCTGATAACCTTATTCTTAAAGGAAGTCAGCACTGCAACTTCATAAACTTCTTTATGTTTTCATCTTCTGTTTAGTTCCCTGTCACTTCAGTCAGATCAGCAGCAGAAACTTCAGCTGGCAACATGCTCATATGAGGACCTCTTCCTGTGTCATTTACTTGGCATCATTCACTTGGCACTGTAAGAGACTGTGACAGACACTTAGACAAGCATTTGGGGGTATCAGCTTTTCACTTACTTGGTATTCCATGTCAACAGCAAATGCATTTAATTTGTCAGTTCATGGAGTCGTCTGGGAGGAAAATATGCTGCCGCAGTGCTGCTCCCCATTCCTGCTTTGGCTCACTGGCGTGTCTTGTTTGAGTGTGAATCTCGACCAGGCTCCATGCAGGGTACTGACTCTGTCTCAAAAACATTTCAATCTGCAGATACTGAAAGGGTGATGTCTAGGGGCAGAGGTGGCATTTCACAGACTGGCAAGTCAACTCTGGATATGCTGATGCAGCACCTCTGAGCCACTGAAGTCAGCTAAGCTGCTGATCTGTGACAGCAGCCCTCCACAGGGACAGGCTCTTATCATACATTCAGAGTCCACAGGGAAGAGGCTTTACTGCTAAGATCTTCATACAACATTGCAGAAAATATATACACAGTGAGATTTTCCTCTTTAGACCTCATGCATCACTTTCCTGGTTTTCCTTAAGCTGTCTTCCCTATGAGACAGACATAAGACAACTATTGCATTACAACAAGGATGTGGAAAATCTTTAGTCTTTCCTAAATCAGCTTTTCTTCCTTTTTTCTTTTTCTTTTTTTTTAAATTCAAATAAATTTTATCAACCTGGAAAAAATAAGACATGGTCATATTATCATAGTTTCTCAGTCCTTTTGAATTTTGTCTGTTAAAAAATACATAACGAGAACAGTCACTGTCAGTTAGAAAACTACTTGATTTGGGCTCTTATTCAGCCTACACTTCTGTGTGTGGAAACCCCTGTCACTTCATCAGTATTATGGCATTACCTCAGCCAGTGGAAGTGGAACTCTTGTTTGCTTTGCTTTGCTTCACAGCAGAGAAAGGCATCATTCTTCCTGTCAGAGAAAACATCACACAACACGTTAGAAACACCTACCCTGCAAACTTGAACTTAACCCCAGCACCAATTTCTCACACACCTTTTAGCTTACTGCCTAGATCAGTTTTTGGCTGTTGTCACTAGCTTCAAAACTGCCCCTGGGAAAAGTCCAGGTCTCATTTATTCCTGGACTCAACTTGAAAGCTGCCATGGCATAGCCTGGCCCAAGGCTGGATTGCACACAGTCCTCCATCACCAACCCATTCTCCAAAGGTGCCCTTGGGGCGCCTCTCAGGGCAAGAAACACTGATTACCAGAGTGATGCTGTGAAACCACTACTCTATTATTCCACTTGGAATATTAGAGATAGAGGAAAATTAACCCATCAAAATGTTACATTCAAGTTTTAAATCCACCGGGGCTGAACAGGACTAGGAGCCAAGTGCTGCACAGTTTGGTCATAGCCAGCCTGCGCCACTGCTCCTCTGCTACCCAGCCTGCAGCCATGGGTGGGGAGTCTACCTCCTCCTGTGGAGCTGCCAAAAAGCCTTCCTTGCTGCTAAAGGCACTTCTTTCCACCTAGAGCAGGTAAGGAAGGTGTGAGGGAAGTGATCTGGGGGCTGTAGCAGAATGGAGATCCATTGTGGGATTCTACACTCTATAACCTCCTCCGAAGGTCCAGGCTGGCACCAAGCTCATCTGCTCACGACACCTCACAGAGCAGATGGATTTCCTCTTTGGAAGCAACTCTCTAAAGAGGTCTCCCTTTGAAGAGCCAGATTTTGTCCTCACACCCCAGTGGGAGGCAGAGGTAGTGTTGGTTTTTACATGGTATGGGGATAACAGTAAATAAATTCACTTGAATTTGCTCATCTGGGTGTTTTGTGGCTTCACAGCCATCTGCCTCCTCACAGAATAAACTCTGTCTGAAATGATGATGCCAATATTTCTTATCCTGAGATTCAGCAGAACCCTCTTCCTGACTGAGCAAATGTGCTGGCATCTTGCAGCGCAGGCTCGCTCCTGGAAGAGAGATGTAAGCAGTAAGGAAGTTGGTTTGGATCCAATTTAATTTCCCTAGGGTTATTCTATATGTTAAGGAGAGCTAGCACAGAAAAGTCAGCTGCAGATAGAAGGTTAAATTTCATTCTCATTTGTGAAGGGGTAAATGCACAGTAGCCCTGCTGATAATGGTTGTGCTAGAGTTGAAAGAAGACTGCAGGAGACTGACCTGACACAGAAAAGCTAACAGGAGAGTTCTGAAAAGGAAAACCTGCTTCCTACTGGTTCTCTCATCTTTTTCTCTTCCAGCCTTTCCTTGGGCCAAATTCTACTCCATTGTGTAGAGCGTATGCGACAGAAGCACAAACTGGCCAGAGCCCAAAGTAGAACAGCTCTCACTTTCCTCTCAGCAGCCACACCAAACTAGGGCTCAATTTTCTTAGAACACTGATAAATCAAAGAAAGCTCCAGTCTTCTTTGAGAAAAAATTGGTTGTGGGAAAAGGTTTCCAAAGAAATCTTTCTTTGCCTGTAGTGCCCATGGAGGCTCTGCCTTTCCCTCTGGTTTCTCATTTCAGTCCTGTGACCTCTGGCTGCTTCCAGGGCTAACAAGTTCCTCCCTACAGCCACCACCATGGAGGCTGGACCCTGAGTCTGTTTTCCAGAGTCATGGAGCACCTTGTCCTCCCCAGAGGAGTCTCCCAGCCCACAGTCCCCCAGAAGCTCCTAATTTGCTTGAGGACCAAAGTTTTTGTCGATGGTTTGCGTTTATGTCCTATACCTGAGAGCATAATCTGGTCCAAGAAGTCATTGAAGTTGCAGTTCTGGAGGACAGCTGTCTCTGTTTCTTTTTCTTTTCCACTTCTGCACTTTTTTCACACCAGACATTGCAGAGCCACCTGTGATGGCATCTGTCAGTGCTGAGCAGCAGGGGATGCTTCAGCAGTCTGTCTGCTTGCCCAGCACCCTGGTCACACAGGGGGACACTGAGGGACTGTGCAGTAACAGCACTGGCACACTGCAGGCACAGAAATGATCTAATCCATCGTGGAAAGCAGTCACCACCTATGGCTTCTAGTGCTTTCCACCAGTTTGGCTCCCTGTGTGGGGAGGTGTTCACACCTCAGGAAGCTCTTTGCTGTCTTCCTTCTCAAAGAGTGGTGGTTTTCTCCCCTTAGTGAGAGAACAAAGAGGTTAGGCTCCCTGTGAAGATCTCAGAGCTGCTCCTGTAGAAGCTCAGAGGAGCTCCATAGAGACACACTGCTCTGTGCTCCAGAATGCTACCCACACACTCCTGTGCTGTGTTTTCTCCAGTCATCTTTGGTTTTTTTCCTCACTTCCCTCACAGTCAGTCTAAGTTATCCCAATGTGAAGAAGCACTTCTCAAAATACAGATGCTACCTCTGCCCCTTCCTGACTTTGAGGTGTTATCCTGGGGACCAGTCAATTGCATGCCTTTTAAAATTCATTTTCAGCATCTTGAGAAAAAGTTATTGCCAGAATGTTTATCAGTACCTCCTTCAGTACCTTGTGCTGCAGAGCCAGATTAAGACTGAAAGAAGGCTGTGATGCCTAAACTAGGACACAGGCAGGTATGAAGGCTATTAAAAAAAAGTCCTTAAAAGGAGACAGAAACTTCCTTTCTCCACGGCAGCCCAACTCTAACACTTCATTGGTCCAAGACCCCTCTATTTCTGACAAGGAATTTCTATAATTGGCCTAATTAATTTGCAGCCTTCCTTGAACTACCCTCACCTGGACAGCTCTGTTTCTGGCTGCCTGGGCTCACTTGGCAGCCTCAGTTTTCAGAATCACCCTGATGTGGCACTGGCTTCTCCTTGGACACCTGGTTCTCAATTGCAGATCCCAGTCTGGTGCAAAGAAACCTTGAACTTAGGCTGCTAAACTGAACAGACATGAGAATTTTGCTTCCGACCTTGACTATGATAAGCGTTCATAACCTTCCCTCAAGCTTCTACGCTTATCTTTTTAGCCACAGCGAATTTCACTGACTCTTCTTTCTTACTCCACTGCCTCCTATCTTTCTCATCACTCACCAGTGGATTTCCCTCCTATTCATTGTATGTAAAGCATATTTCTTATTCCCTGTGGTTGCTTTGAACAATGTTTATCCAGTTTTCATTTTCTTAAGTCCTGTCTTTGTGTCTTCAAACACTGTTTCTGCTGCAAAGATTCCTCCACAGCTTTCCTTTCCTAAAACAGTTGCAGAGAGATTAGAAACAAACACTCCAATTTCTAAGTCTCCTTTGTGATGAGACAAGACCCAGAACACTTTATTCCCTTTCCCACTGAAACTATGCTGTCTTACACAACATTTTTACCAAGTCTCGTTTTCAATTATGTCTACCATAAATAAATATCACAAATCTGAATAGCAACAATTTTGCAAAGTGGGAGCTGAATAGTATTTTTAGACAGTAATGCAATAAAACCCCCTGAGGGTTCCCCACCTTTCATTTAAATCTTAATAAATCCACAGGAGAGTATCAAGAAGGGCACAGAAGAAATGCATTTTCAGGTCCGGAGCCTCTGGGAACAGCACATCAAATCCAGGGTACAGTCCTCACCAGTAACCAGAGCTAATTTATCTATTGGCAGCTATGAACCCTTCGAGAAATCACTTGGTGGCCTCTGTTTCATTCCCTCTGAATATATCTCCCTCCAGTGGACACTGTTAATGATAACTTCAGCAGAGAGGTCTTCATTCAGCCAAACCCCTAATCTCAAATGCAATTTTCAGCATGAAGATACTGCCATTGAAATCTGTGGCAAAATTACATTTCTGCCTATTGTATTAGACTGTGACTGACCAAGCTCTTGTGCTTCATCAGTCCTTTCAGGAATGTGCTCTAAATCCCAGAATCTTGAAACAGACCCCAATGTCTGCATCTATTCTGGCATATTCTCCAAACAGAAGGAAGAGAGGAACAGCACAAGAACAGAGTAAGAGAGGCCCCTTGCTTCATTCTCACTTGGGCCCTAATTCCATTGTGTGGCTGCTCCTTCCCTGATAAGAGCAAAACAGTAGAACATAAATTATTGCTTGATTGTAGTGCCCTTTTTCCCACTTCTTTTTCTAGTCTTCTTTCCCACTTGCAGCAAGAATGCATATTGTGAAATAGCCAAGTATAACATCAAACTCTGGGAAGATCAATAAGCTGCAGTTTTATGTTAATTTTTAAGCGAAATCTTGCTTGTCTTAGGTAACATTGTGAAGCTGTGAGGCTGAACCTGTGAATATGATGGGCAGAGTTTGATCCCATCACATGAAGAAAGCCATGAACAGCTACAACTGCTTTTAAAGCAGTCACAACCACAGCTCTTCTGCTTCTGGCCCATTCAAAGCAGCCCCTTCTTCATTTGCTGTCCTTCAAGTGCAGCACTTCATTGTTTCTTTCCTTCTGGAAACTAAAGAGTGAAAGAAAATCTTGCTATTTTGGATGGCATTAATTAAAAAAGAAAGGGAAATAAAGACATTATAATTGCATGGGATTTCTGAACAAGATTTCAAAGTGGGGGTAAAAAAATAGCTGTGTGCCTGGTACACAGAGAGCCCTTTCTCTTCCCCTTTGTGGCAGAGGAATCAATGGAATTCATATAAAAGAAGGAGGGGGGTGGGAAGAGAGATAGGAGATGCCTTGCTCCACACTGGCAGGTCACAAGTCTCATGTGGCTGGAGCAGGGCTCGCAAGGAAGTTGCTGACTCTATCTCCATGTGTACCTTTTTGTTCCTTGCCTTGGATTTGCTGGTCAGTGGCATGCTGCTTTGCCTGGCTCTCCATAGAGCTTGTAGCCTACAGGAATTTGGACAGAGTGGTACAGACATCGCCGACAGAGACTCTGATCACTGACTATCCCTTTAAATGCAGTCTCATGACTTAGTCTTTGCTCCACTACCTATTAAAGAAGGAGACAAGACGTTCATAGGCAGCTTCCATTCAGGCACCCAGAAGGACACAGAAAGGCAAGACAATTTAACAGAGCTAACTGTGAGTAAATATGAAGCATTAGAGGTGTTCTCTAGAGCAAAGGGCATGGAGAAAGATTTGTAGGAAATCCTGAGATGAAAGAAGGTGCAGGAATTTTTTTTATATACTTGTATACAATATTCAAAAGGTCTGTAAGGAAAGCTATTCTCTCATTTTAGCATAATTCCTTTAAATATGAATCTAAATGTCTCTTAATACAACATTGACCAATGCTCAATTTCCCATAAAAATCCGATGTGGTGATTTTGTGCTTTTGGAACCTTTTGCAAATAAAACCTTTTCTCTCACTGGCATAAATTTCATAGTAGGAATATCTGGAGGGGAAATTTGAAGCCAGCCTTTTGCAAACTTGGATCCAAAGCCCAGCCTGGAGCCCCCAATTATATTTCTGCACCTCACAAGGGGTGGCCTTCCTTCTGGGAGTGTTGGATATGATCTCCTTTCTGCTGGGGCAGAATGGAGCTATGGGTGCTCAGCAGCATAGAGACTGCACTGAGATGTCCCATCATATTGTGCAGGTAGCTAATTTTTAACCAAGAGGCTGTGTGTCTCCATACTCTGTAATGGCCAACCATCTTACAAGCTACAGCATTCTGGAAAATTCAGTTCTTATTAGTCAACAGAGTCATCAGCATGTCCATAATTTTTTTTTTTTAATGACAGTAGCTGATGAGTAGACCTGGAAAAGTCTTTTAACAGTGATCATTACTATTGCAAGTGATATCTCAACACTGATGGAAAGTTCCTCTGCCAGCTCAGCCTATTGCTTTTCTAAATATATCCCTGTCATTAATTGCAGGTATTAGCTGAAGGAGACTGTTCTCAGCTTGTCTTCATGTTGCCCATTTTATTCTCTGCATTTATCCTGTCTGCTTGCTGCTTAACCAAAGGGAACTGCATCTCCCACGATGAGCTGAAAGAGCTGAAGACTGAATTTGCCATCAATCTCTACCGGCATGTGTCTGAAACAGAGAACAGGACCAATCTGGTAGTCTCTCCAGCAAGTGTGGCTGTTTCTTTGGAGCTGCTGCAGTTTGGAGCTCAAGGAAATACCTTTATGGAGCTGCAAGATGCCCTAGGATACAGCATTCATGGTAATGTACTTTTAAAAAGTAATTTTTGTCTTACATTTTGTAATAAATTCACAGCTTTACAAAGGTGACAGGAATTGTACACATCATACTAACCTTCTGCTTTCTCTCTCGCTGCAAGATGTGGTTTTTCTCCATCTTTGACAGCCAGGTATCAGATGGAGAAAGGAAACTCTAGGGAGTAGTTGACACACAGGTTATTATTCCTCTTTTTTTCTCAATCAGTACTTACTCTCTTATGACACAAAATACAGCTACATCTAGAAAAGCTACTTCCAAAAACAGCAGAACTGCTCTGGGTTTGCCATCATAACCGCTGTGTCCTGGTCTCCTTTGTGTGCAAAGAACTGCCAGACAGAGAACAGTGGTTTTCTCTCCTATCCCACTAATAAATTTTACGAAACCTGTGAAAGCTAAATTATCTTTAAGACTTTTCCAATGCTATTACAGCTGGCCAAAAAGATGAAAAGTTATCAGGAGACTGGCAGACAGAGATATACGGTGACAGATGGATGGTGTGATCGAATCTTTCCCTGAAAGCAGGCTAAAATATAAAATTCACTGGGAATTTGGAAGGGATATGGGAAAGACAGATGTCTTTAAATCCAGCATTAAGTCAGCTGAATTTAAGGATGCTGTTTTCATTTTAGCTCTGGATTATCCTATCATCTCAAATCACATGTCAAAAACTATTTTACATTATGGACAGAATGTTTATGAAAAGCAGACGACTGCCTCATCTTCAAAATTTGCAGCTTACATACAATACTTATGTATAGAGGTAACACTGCTACTTCTCAGCATAAAATTTACCTTCAGGGTATGAAGACTAAAACCCACAGTAATTTCTCTGTCCTGTGGTGTAGCCAGCCTTAGTCAGCACCATCATTCTGTACAGCATCAATATTAAACCCCACCACAGCAGTAAGAGCTAACTCTGGCTGATCCATACAGATACAGCTACATGTACTGGCACAGGGACAGTGCATCTAAATTATAAGCAGTTGATATAATGAAGTCTTGCCTACAGGACTCCTATTTCTGTAAATTCAATTCCTAAACAACATTATTTCATACAAGGATTATACCTTGCTTGACACTTCTGGCCATTAGGGGCTCAGTTATTATGAAAGGTCCTCACAGAGTAAGATTTCAAAGTGACATACAAGCACAGATCACAGAAAAAATAACAGGGAAGTGCAGAGGTTGTTAATGACCTGCTGGGCTCTTTTATGTGCTCTTCTTCTCATGTGGCACATCATGGCAAGCAGACATTTTATCTCCATTTTAGCTGCCTGTGGCATAAACCACATGAGCTTTGGTTTTCAGTAATATTAATGGATGAATGTGAAAATAAAGTAGGATGGAATCTATTGTTATTGGTATACAGTGTATTTCCAGTAATGGGGAAGGAAACCACTTCCTCAAATGGTCTAAATCAAATAAACAAATTAAATACTTAGATGAAATTTCCGACAAGATGAATAAACCCATGTATAGGGTTTATTGTATAGGTATGCATACATGATAAAATTCCTTTCTTCCAGTAGAAGTTTGCATTAATGTTTCCATTGGTCTGCCCTAAACCTAAAATAATGGATGTGGTTAAAACCTTAGCAGGCTGAAAACAATGAAAACATTGATGGTTCATTCACTGCTCACTGAGAATCTGCTCTTACATGCACTTGTAAACGTCTTCCAATGTTTGGAAAATTTGTTCACCTTTATTCTAGTACTAACAAAAACAATGTATAACGGGATCTATCTCTAGACAGCACAGACAAAATGACATGCTTTAAAATTACTTCACCTTGCTGTTTTATTAAAGCAATTTTGTGCTGTAGTCCAAGTAAGAATTCGAGACTTTGGTGAAGCTAAGCACTTTGGTGAAGTCACAAGCTTGGAATGCCACTCCCCACATTCGTCTCTGCTTCTAATTTATCATCTTTGACTTCTCACATCTTCCAGAGAGCTCACCAAGTGCTCCCATACCAATGCAAAACACACAAAAATGATACTTTATACCTCAGACCACGTCAGTTTTTTAAAAATAAAGATAAAAGCCCACTGTTGTGGACTGTATAAATAAAGGAGTCACTTGTAACACATGAAGTAATTTATTAGCTCAGTTTAGGATTGCCAGTGCTCATCAGCAATACTGGGCCAGTTTGGGACACCAAATTTCAAGAAATCAAACAACACCTAAGGGCCAAGGGTGGCAGAGTGGCCATCGGGGAAATGCCTTTCCTGGGGTAGGTGGATAATATCAGGAGAAGGAGATAGTGATATTGTGGCATTGGCAGCTCAGCCAGTCACAGACAGAGGCATTCGACCTCACTGCTGGGAACTCAAGAAAGAATAACTACCCACTGAACTGTTAAGAGCTGTGCCTGCATAGAGCTGTGAGCCTGACATGAGCTCAGCCACTTGACACATCTGCACCAGAGTGATTTGTACAGGCACATGAAGAGAGCTTTCCAACATCCAGTGCATCACTGCTCTTGGTAGCAGTGCTTGACAGTAAAACTCCATGAAGCCAAGGATGCTCCAGTTTTTGTAGGGCTTTAACAGTCAGAGGACACCAGTGTCAGCACTGGCACTGAGAGCTATAGAGCCCTGGGGCAATTTCTGCTATCCTCAGTCTCAGCACAAGAATTGCAGTTTCTCTCTCTTGCCTGGCAGATCAAAGTGTGCAGGATTTCATGCACACAGTGGATGAAGCAGTGACTGACTCCAGCCCAGGCACAGTGGTCCAGATGGGATGTTCCTTTTTTGTGGATGCAAGCGTGCAGCTCTTGCCCGACTTTGCTGAGCGCGCTGCACGCTGGGCCAACAGCAGCCTGCTGCAAACCAACCTCACTGAGCCAAACACCACCCACATACAGGAATGGATCACCACTGACCCTGCAGGTACCATAGGGACCCACAGGAATGGTTGCACATGAGTGAAATGTAAAATAGGAGGAAGGGGACAAATGGCATTTAACCAAGCATAAAGTTTTTTGTCACACTCCGTGTTGCCCAAACCAAGGCTGAAATCCAGGAAACCTAATTATTAACACTCATTTGTAATGCAAAGAAAGAGCTGGAATAGGTCTGAATCTGTAAGGAGTGTCAAACTGATAACCACTTGACCTTGTTCCCTTAATTTTTAAAAAGGCCATCCTTTGCAATGTTCTCAGTTTTAATTAGGAACAGCCAAATTCCCCTTGGACCCTATTCATGGCACTAAATGCTTTCATCATGCTATGGGAGACACAGACGAGCATAAGCTCAGCAGGCAGACTCTGAGTTTAAAAAGTCAAAATGACCAATAAAAATACTGACCAGCTCAATCTCAGCTCTGGAGAGAGGATGGAATAACAGGCAACCCCAGTGAGGTCCACATGTAGATGGGGAGGGGAAGGTAAAGGGTGAGCAGTGCTTTGTGGCCGTAGGGATGGACAGTGGTCTCAGCTTGCTTTATTTAGTCACATGGACCTGGCCTTTAGGCATGTAGGACTGAATGTGTCCTCTTCCCTTGTCTCTTTTTTTCCATGCAGATGGGGATGTGCATGGGATAACATCGGAGAGCACTGGGTCATTGCTCAGCCAGGTCACTCTGGTGAGCACCCTGTACTTCAGAAGCATGTGGCAAAAAAAGTTTTCCTTTATGGGTTCCAAGCTGTTGCCTTTCACCACGCCAGAGGGCTCGATCCTGAAAGTGCCCACCATGCACCACACAGCTGAAGTTAACTATGGTAACTGTCTTTGATCCATATTTGATCTACTGTGCAATATGGAACAGATTTATTTAATTTCCACAGATACCACACTAAGATGTATTGCTTTCCCAGCTTGGGGAAGTCTCAGAAGAAGTCCCATCAAATGAAGAGACCATCCAGGTGACCAAACTGACTCCTCATAATTCCTGGCAATCATGAAACAGATCATGGGTTCAAAATGGCTCTTAAAAAATCTGCTGTCCCTGTCCCATCTCAGACCAACACCTCCCAGTACCATAACAAACTTAGTCAGTTTGCTACAGACAGCTGTAGGAAAGAATCAAAAGGAAACCATACAGCATTCCAGGAGAAAGTAATTTGAGAGACTGAGGGTACTGCAATATACAAAGTCCTTTACAATAACATGGAGCTGATTAAATAAAGCTGGCTAGGAAAGGGCTACAGTAGGAAGCACATCTGACCCCATGACAGAGGGGCAGTTAAGACTAAAATTGTATCAAGCCCCTACCAATTTGATTTGTTGGGTAAGACATTGCCTGGCCCCTCAGCCAAATCACTGTCCCTTGAATGTGAGCACCAGAGGGAGTGGAGCATAACTAGGAGCACCTGCACTGCAGACCTGTAGATCTGGTCACAGCCTGTCTCCAAGGCTTTAGGGAAAAACTGCAGATCTTCAGGCACACGTTCTAGAAAAAGGAAAGAAATTCTTATGTCATTTATACCAAATCAGTGGATGATCTCAGCATGGGCTTAAAACAGTATAAATATAGGTCAAACTTTTATTTGTATAATATATGAATACAGTGTAGGCTACTTTCAAAGGCTTGATGTATGTGGGTTGCTGACAGAAGGACTCATGCTGCAGGCTTAATTTTCTGCCACTAGGAATTATGCCAGCTAGCTATACAATCTCTTTTAAAATATAAAAGGCTCTTTTCCCTCTAGTCTAAATTTCAGAACTGTACTTGGGTAAAAACCTTTCAAATTCCAAATCTAAATCTTTACAAAACAGATCTGTATCTCTTAACATCCTGTCTTCTTTATCCTTTAAGTTAAATAGTTTCTCTTCAGCTTTGATATTTACTCCCAAATGTAATTGCAAGTCACCAAGTTTTCTCTCAATTTCCTGACACCTAAGATGAAGATACCAGGCTCTTCTAAACTATTCAAAAACCAAATGCTCCAAATTCTCTACTAGTTCTTTTTTTTTGCACTTTTCCAATTTAATTAATCTTTCTTGAAAATAAATGACCTGAAATGTACACAAAACTTTCAACAAGGGCATACACACACTTGAGAAAATGCTTTCACAATTTGTAGGTCTTGATAAAAATACCTTGCATAGTATACGGCTCGGGGTGGTTATGCAAGGCTGGCCCCATTTGGGCCTTTTTCCTTTTGGCACTTTTTTCCTACATAAATCAAGAAGAGGGAAATCTCCAGAGGGATATAACTTCTTTGTGTGTTTTTGAACCATCATTTTGTTTCTACCCCTCCAGTTTTCCTGGCACTCTCACTGTTTGTCTTTTATCAAAGTCTTGAGCACTGACAATACTTTGGAAAGCTGCTAGTGACCCTTTCCAACCTCTTGTACCTTTGCTCATTGCAGTTTCCCCTTAAAGTGCCTGCCTGCTACCTTTTTGGTTCTAAAGTGACACCACTTCTACCTGTGAATAGTGGCACAGTGAAACAATGCTTAATGTCTCACTTAAAAATAGATGGCTGGATCTATGCCTTTCTATCAAATTAGCTAACAAGTTTAAAAGTTTATAGTTTTGTTTGCCAGTCTACATGATACTGCAATTTATCTCACTTTCTATTTCTCTCTGTGAGCTGATTATTCTTTTCTCCAGAGTATGTCCTAAAACTTCTCAAAGACACATCTAAAGTTTCCCAGATTGCCTTCTGCTTTTCACAAATGTGATCCTGTTTCCTAGTCATGGAAAAACTGAATCCTCAGGCTATTAAAAAAAATCTTTGCTGACTCATTTGCAATTCCACATCCAAGTTCTTATCATATTCTGGGGTGGTAATCATTCAGGCCCTATTTTATTAAATGACAGGAAGCAGGGGGCTGCTGGTGTTTGTACAAGTAGAGATCTCAGGTAAAGCCAATTACCAGGAATTCCATAGCTGAGCTGCATTGTTAGACCATATATTTGCTCGAGTTCTTGCAAAGTTAACGTGAAATCATTTGTCGTGCTCTTCTGATCACTTGCCCAAACACAAGGAACTCCATCCTATCATACTTAACTAGGTAGCTAAAGTACTAAATTCTTGCACAGAAAAGACAAAATATTTGGATTACCTTTCATCCAGCTTGAAACATGTGAGCTCTCTGCAGCTGGAGGGACTTTTGAGGAAAGCCAGAATAGAAAGGATCATTTGAAACTTGCTCATAGTCAGATTTGTTTGGGCCAATTCAATCTTTGTCACTAAAAAATCCAGAAGCATTTCTAATGAATCAATTTAAAATCAGTGCAAAAGACTGGCTCAGTATAACACATCAGAGGACTGAGATGATTTTTCTTCAATATTAAATGATAGCAGCTGCGTCCCACCAGGATCCAAAACACAGAGTGAGAAAGATAAGCTGTGGCCTGTTACCAATTGCAGCACTTACAACGTTGTTTATGCTTTTGATATTGCCACACAGAACAAACCAGCCTAGGGACAAGTAAGACTGCTATAAAAAAAATTCTCTAACATTACTGTTCACACACACACTTAAATGCCACAACTATTTTACAAATTCATCTTTCCAATCAACTTAACAACATTTGAATTCTAATTTAGCATATGTGTAATCCTTATGGAATGCTCAAAATTAGTTCAAGCAATGAACACTAAACATTGTGACTCAATAATCTAAAGTCTTTGATTTTCTTTCTAATTAATAAATAAGAACTGTATAACATTTGTGCATAATGTGCTGACTTCA
This sequence comes from Anthoscopus minutus, assembly GCA_013399455.1. Lineage (NCBI taxonomy): Eukaryota > Metazoa > Chordata > Aves > Passeriformes > Paridae > Anthoscopus > Anthoscopus minutus. Next base: position 9,766 of record VWYI01030899.1, on the reverse strand, counting down.
AAATATCAGCATGACCACAAATTATACCACTTATGTCCAGTGTACTGCAAATATGAATCTTCCTTGCCTGCTCCTTGAAAACCAGAACATCTTTTACCAACAAACGATCCATGCGCTGGAAGCTGGTTTTAACAGAGCAGTTCTAGCTCCAGATGGCAAGGAAAGAGGGCTGATCTAAGAGCCTAACATTTAATCTAGCAAAACAATCAACACTTAATGAATCCTATCTAGTCCATACCTGCAAAACTAACACTTTACATTAAATATTTGATACATCCTATAGCTATGTATCTATTGCCAAATATTTAGACGTTATGAATGTGAGTGATCTATACACAGCTATTTACAACCGCTGACTCAAAAAGTGTGAGCACCTACCCTTGAAGATAAACTGCTATAGCTGGGTGAAGGAGGTGTAGATTTAACATTTTGGATGGTCTGCAGTAAAGGCAGTAAGACTTTGACTTGTGCCTTGTAGTTAAATTGTACTTAACTCCTGGCCTGCTAACTGTTGCTGAGTGTTCCTGAAATGCTTCTTATTGGATTCTCAGATGAAAAAATAAGGAAGCAAATATGCCAAAATATGTTCTACTGTACAACAGAGTCCATTAGAAATGCTTGGATTAATTGTTTTTTTGGAATATGTGATGAAAATGATACTTTTAAATGGCTGTTACAAATTGCTGTAAAACTAATTGCAAGTTTGGAAGCTGTCCAGCTTTTACTTTTGAGACTACTCTTTATGACCTTCATCTGATTGTGATAGATCTCTGTGCCTAGATTTTTAAAAATTAAAAATTTGGTGCTTAAATGAAAAATAGATAAGTAGTTAATGTTTAAATAAACACATACTAGATCTTGTTTAATAGAACCATTTTTTTCTTGAAATAAGGTTAAAAATTATTTTTAAAGGTAGTAAAGACGGAAACATGAACTAAAGTAGATTTCAATTAAGCAAGTAGGACACTCTGCATTTTGTTTTTGTAATTCCTGTTTGTTGTAGTAAAAATTTAGTGAAAAATATGGTAAAATTGTAAGTTTATTCAAAGAACATATATTGTGGGAAGAGTCATCATAGATGCTGTCATTGCCTTGGTAGTTTTGGGGTTTTTGTCCCCAAACTGAGCAAGGAGCTGTCACATGGAAAAGTAATAAAACTTTTCATAAAACAGAGCATGTTTAATAAAACATGCTCTGTGGAGGTGGTTCTTCAGGTACTATCAGTGGCATTGGCACTGCTCTGCCAAGATATGTCTCTGACACACTCAGCTCTGTTCAGGTGAGATTGCTGTGAGTTAACAGCAACCTGACCTGGCTACAGGAGCCCAAGTGCTGGAGACCGCTCCTAACATTCCACCACAGTTGGTCTGAACTATCTGCTGACCCCAGTAAGGGTTGTGGGCTCAGAGTTTTCTTTCCACTTGAATGATGAAATAAGATCTCTCTGCCCACCCACAGGCCAGTTCCAGACTGCAGCTCTGGAGGCTTTCAGCGTGGTCGAGTTACCCTACCTGGGGGAGAAACTCAGCATGTTCCTAGTGCTTCCTAGCCACAAAAGAACACCTTTGTCCCAGATTGAGTCTCACCTTTCTGCCAAAACCATAACCCTCTGGGCCAACAGCTTGAAGAGAACAAAGATGGACATTTTTCTGCCTAGGTAAGCAATGTCACCACAATGGATTCACTACTTCAGCTGTCAGAATTCCATGTGACAGTGCTGACACAAGCAGTGTGTGAACACAATCAAATTACATGCTTTTGGTTTCATTATTCATCACATGATCAGAGATGCTCTAACCCTTTTTTAAACCACAAAGAGGTGAGCCAGGAATGACAAAACTTTCTGGTTATATTCTACACTGTTTAAAAAATCCTAAGACTTTTGGTTGATCCTACAGCTTTTACTTACAATTTATTTTAAAAATAAATTTTTTAAGGATCTAAACCAAAGAAATGCTGGACCTTTGCCACACTTATTTTTCTCTTTGTTTAAGGAAGAATAAACATATAACCTTCTAAAGACACACTATTTTGTATTTTTGAAACTTGCCAAAGTACTAAAAAGGCACTGGACAAAGAGCTTGGCTGGCCCTTCCAGCAGTCATAATCAACTTCAGGTTTCACTCATCCATTTTCCACTTTAGTCAGTTATGGTTTTAGCAAACACCTATGCTGGAGGTATTTTCTGTCATTTATTCCAAAGAACAGTAGAAATTAGGGGTAGAACACTTTATGTGGCTGTATCTATGGTACAGATTAGCAAGGAAGGGCTTCATTACACATCTCCTACAACATAGTTATCACATTAAGAAAGCACTGAACACCGGTGTGTCCATTAATATTTGTTTTCTTCAAGCTAATTTTTAGGAAATGTTTCCAAGGGCCATTTGCCATAGCCAAAATTAATGTTAGAAAGAGAACACTTTGGGTAAATGTAGAATGGACATGTCAAGGAGACTGAGTAGTAATCTGATTGCAGCAGAGGGTGGCAAGGGATTCCTTCAATTAATATCTTCAAGTGAAGGTGAGCTACTTTTCTGCAAATACACTTAATCAGACAATGCACTCATACAGGAAGAGATGGATGAAATGCAAAGGCTTGAAATAAATGGTATCTGTTATTGCCTTTTAAGTCTACAAATCCTGCATTTAAATGAAGTCTATCATATTAATTTCAGGTTCAGTGTTCAAAGCCTTTTTGACCTAAAGACAGTTCTTTCTGCCTTGGGAATCAGAGATGCATTTGATCCAATCACTGCTAATTTTAAAGGCATTTCAGGTAAGAGTCTTGACTGAACACAAAATGATCCTTGACCCAGTGTAGACTCTTATATTTGAGTGATTTGTTAGACCTGGGTCTTCTGAATTGATTACACTTCTTTATCTGTGAAACACTAAAGCACAAATCATACTCAAATGCAATTGTATTTTGAGCTGTTTTGTAGGAAAGAGGAACCTGAAAAGGACAGGTTTGGTTTTGAACTTACTTTTTTCTTGTCTTTAAGATTAAAACAGTTTAAGCCTGGAAAAATGGTTATGTATTCAGAAATTTAGGATGCTTTAGTAAAATTTGCATTCCTATTTGTGTTTTTTAATAGTTATTTAACAGTGAGGGATGCTGGTGCAGTAAGTCTATATTCCTGCTTCTGACACTGCAAATAATACTGATTTATGCCCAGGCTATATTGCCTTACTAATACAGTAATCAGTCGATAGTTAGACTTCTCCTTTGCTAAAATACTGTTGTTACGATCAAATTCTTGGGTTTGGAACACTGAAATTTTTCTGCTTCTTGGAAAATTTGTCCCCATTTAATATTAAATTTAAAAAAAAGAATCCATATCATCTATTCTTTTTCTTCTGACTCCTTACAGCAACAAAATATTTCAATTTAGTCATTTCTGCTCACAGTAAAGACTTGGGAGCAGTAGCTGCCCAGCAAGCTGCTTTCTTGTGCATGTGAGTGAATAAATGAAATTGCTCCAGTTCAGACAAACCTGCTTTTACAGAGAAGTTGCTTTCCTGGGATGAACCTCAGAAGGCACATTACTCATAGAGTTTTTTACGCTGCTTTTAAAACTGAACATAGCAACGTTCTATTGCAATATAGATCTCAGACTGCACATAGATGCACATTAAAATAATTTGTTACTGCTCACTGCTGCTTTGCTTATTGCAAACAAATGTTAATATACTGATAAATGACACAAAGATGGATTTTATAAAGATAATATCTATTTAAATAAGAAATACTTTGGGGAAATTAATTCCATAAACAATAAAATTTAGCAGCTTCCTTTTGGAATACAGGATAAGGCTTGTAGAAGCCTTTGATCTTGAAAAAAGGGTATGTTGAGGCCCTTTCTAGTTCTCTTGCAGCACTGTGTCATAGCAGTAGGGTTCTATGTGGTCTAAGAGTCATGTAAGGAAGAGTTTACAAGGAAAATGTATCTTTTACTTTGCCAATAGATAGCTGGAAAAAAATAGGTAAGTTTTCATTTCCTCTTTTGTATGAAGCAAAAGGATAATTCTCAGCATATTTACTCTCAGATCATGTTTAGCAAATAAATGTATTACCTCATTTCAAACTTGAAATAGCTTTTTATACCTGAAAGCTTGTGGGTTTTCCCCTCAAAAACGTGTAAGATATATCTACTTTTAAAAATTCTTCATCTCCCTAGTTTTGCCCTGCTTGCTTCCATCCCAGTTTTTCTGACTGGACAAAATTAAGACAGAAATAGATAAAAGGCTCTTTTAGCATTTCTTTGATTTCACCTACATATTGGACTTGATCCTTGAACTCAGACAAAAAAGAAAAAACTCAGCCTTTCCTGCTTTCTGTCTTTTGCAGGCAGCTGGAGAAAAGCAGACTTCTAACACGCTCTTCAGTGTCTTTCTGAAATTAATTATTTTCCAATATTCATTTTATGTCACAGTGCCATTGTTTCTTCTTAAAGAGCATTTTTTCTACATTTTCCTTTCCAAGGGTTCTTCAATTTTTTCATTGTTCTCACTCTGTTAAAGTTTCTATTTTCACCATGTAACCTTGCCTTCCACCACAACCTGTAGACATCTCCAACTAGTAACTCCCATTCAGCATTCAATCTACGTTATCCATACAGTGGAAAAACAGTCAAAGGCTGAAATATCTAATAGTTATGTGATCCTTAGATTCTGCAGGAAAAAAAAAAGGTAAAAGCATTCTGATTATTTTTTAAGAAGATATTTGTAATGAAATGCAGAAAATAACTTATGTTTTGGGGTTTTGCAGAGCAAGATAGTCTTTATATTTCAGAAGCTATTCACAAAGCAGAGATTGAAGTAACAGAAGATGGTACAAAGGCAACAGGAGCTACAGGTAAATCAAATATTCAGACAAATTTCTCACTTCTGGAACATATAACTACATACTACATATAACTACAAAACCATCTACTATTACTTACCACAAAATCTCAGCTATAAACAACCCAGTCAGCACATGATCCCTACACCATTAACCACATCTCACCTTTCTGCTTCCCTGGGCTGTGCCAAGGATAGATGTGCTCCATAACACAAATGCTGGTGGTCCTGGGCTGGGGACCAGGGCACTCTACCACTTCTCCTCGTTCCCAGGATGGAATTCAAGAGGCAAATAGAGAGCATCTCACTCTGGTGCCCAATCTGTTGCACATCCCCTCACTCCAACATCCCACAGCTGCAATGCCAAAAAGAACCCAAATTGATGTATTCAGTATTCATCTAGAAACAACCCTGAATAAGACACACCTGTACATATGGGAGTGTACAGTG
>VWYI01030896.1:430442-480413 GCA_013399455.1 Anthoscopus minutus | reverse complement strand
ATATTTTTTAAACATCAAATTAGCCAAGTACAGGACTGAAATGAGGTCCTTGGAAACAGGTTTGTATTTCACACATGAATGTTAAGAAACAACACTCTCTCAGGTGGTTTTCTTCAGCTTGTTTAGAACAAGGTTTTGCTACAATGACACATGGAAGTTCTCCATTACAGTTTCAGATCAGCAAATTAAATGAGATAAATGCAGAATGCAGCCGATTTTTCTGCTCTGGTTTCTGGGAGCACCAGTGCCCTGGGTATGGTCAGCACTCTGTAGCATCAGGCCACGCAGAAGGACAGAGACCAAAACCTCCCCAAATCAAATACAGCAACAACAACTCAAGTTTGAGGCAAAAAATGATATGCAAAAATTAACATAATACAAATGAAGTGAGCCCTGGAGTGAATGAGACCACATCAGTCACCACCACACTGATCTCAGCATATTGGCACCTTAATTTAATCCAAGATTACACAGCAGTTACATGAAGTTGCACTATTTCACCCTGCAGCACTTCGAGTCAAGCCCTGATGAGTACTGAGAATTCCTATTTTGTATCAAGCAGCAACTTTCACTTTGCAGAGATCAGTAGATATTATTCTTAATCCTCAGATCTAAAAAAATACAAGGGAAAAAAAATCCTCAACTTCCACAGATAGTTATTAGCAACTTCAAGGTTATTACAACAGGAACAACCCTGCACAAGAAAACTACAGATTATTCCCAATAGAAATGAAGCAGATGAGCTGGAGGGGAGGGGAAAACGGCACATCCCAGTCCTTAAAGTAGAAACAGTATTATCCAAAGGGTTCTATTAAGCACACTCACACCTTAAGCAGGAAGAATAAAAGTGGGAAAGTTAAAGTTTTTAGGAGAAAACAACATTTAACATTCCTATTGCAAGAGATGCTGTGTAATGCAGCTCCCCCAAAGTGAAGAGTCCTTGGAAAAACAGATGAGTTTGATGTCAAAAAGGGAACACACAGAATAATGTAGAGAAGAATGAATCCACACTGTAATTCAGGAAACTGTGACACTCTTCAGACTTGAACTCAAAGCAATATGAAAGAAAATAAAGGTCTAAACACTAGATAATATCCTTACAATAACGGGAATAAACAAAAAAAAACCCAGCTATTGAATCTGGTCATCAGAAATATCCCCCAGTGTCTGTATGAATGTATTTATTATATTTAAGTATATATTGATTTACATATATTTATATATCTAATGCAGCTGCACATTGACAGAAGGTGAAATAGTCACACCCAAGAACACCAGCAACATACTTAACAAATATTTTCTTCTCCAGACAAATGCTTGACAGCCTATCATTAGAAATCTCTCCAAACTTTTTAATTTTATAACATTTCTAGAAGATACAGTGGAGTCAGTTCCTACAGACAGTGTTTTGTACGAGGAGCTCTGCACTTTATTTCTGGTTCTTGGCTTTTGGACATCTCCAGGCAAGTGGAGCCCCTTTTTCTCCTACATCTGAAAACCCAGGTGAGCTTTGATATACCAAAGATTAGACATATCACTATTTTGTTAAATGCTAAATTACTAGTTGTTTCACTGGTAATATAATTCCTAAGTCATTCATATAAACAAGGAGAATACTGAAATTACACCAGGATTACTGAAATTTAGTAGATATGCAATTGCTTTCCTCCCTTCCCCAGTATTACATTTTCCCTAGGAAATACTATATTTATTTTAAATATTATATTTAATATTTAAGGTGAAGGAATACTGAAAAGTCACAAAATCACAAGCAAATTAAACAAAAAAGAATTTAAAACCAACAAGATTTGCAAAAAAGTCCTGCTCTTCTCTTTCTGCTTCCCAAAGGTTTTTCTGTATTCACAACACACTGAAGCTCTAAGAGAGCTGAGCAAACTCTCATATTTACGCAGCAAAGCAAAGCATTAATTAATAGATAGCAAAGTCATCTGGTTCTGGATTCTCTGCCTCTCTTCAAAGGAAAATAATTTCTAAGCTCAATCTCAGCCTCACAGAGTGCCCTGAAAGGTTAAACAAAACCCTCTTCAGTCAAAAAGCTTACAACCTTTAAGACAGCAAGCTATAAATTATTAAGTAGCTTGTCTAATTGCTTCATGATGGCATCCAAAGATTCCAGTCCTCCCTACCCCCATCCCAAGACGCAATTCCAGCTGGATGCACTTTCAACACAGACCATTATTCACCAGAGTCCGCTCTAATGTTAAAATGAGGTACCAGAGGTCAGGCTCCTAATCAGAATACAAAGAGTGAGATTCCCATACCCACATAACATCCTAAATCTTGGAGCTCCATCAGCAAGCTGACAACTGGAAAACCTAGGAAACCTCATCAATAAGTAATGGCAAAAGGGATCGGATTGCACTCAACAGCCTGACTTTAAATCCTCCAAATTCAGTCATATCTGGAGAACTGCTCTAATAAACACTGTGCTGATCCATGGCGGTAAATCAGAAACTTTGGCTATGAATCAGGCAACTTTCATGTCTTCACTCAGTGGGCGAGAGTATAAAATGAGAAATCAATTCCCAGTTATTAGAGGAGAGATAGGCAAAGCAGGAAAATGATCAGCAGAAGATTAAATAAAAAATACCCAGTTCATCAACATGTCCCCATTTTCCAATTCACTGGTTTGTTGGGTTTTAAACACCACATTTCATGCAGAGAAGACACACCTTTAATGGCTCAGGGTTTACAAACCATAGCAGGAGTAGCAAATCAAACAAAACACCTCCTTTTTTTAAACTGGGTTATAGTAACAGCACTCATAATTTTATCAAATACATATACAAATCATCCATCCACACAAAATGAAAAGGGCTCTGCAAATTTTAACTGCTGAAGCAGGAAGACTTTGCTTTAAACTTCCTAATATACAGACATTCAATACTTGTTGCCTATAATGGCATTATTTTTTATTCCAGCAAAACACAACTGCTCGATTTTAATGTTCTCCCTCGGCAAAAGATCCACAGCAGATTCTTTGGCAGATATTCCAAGTTTGTTTTAAGCCAACACTGCTGACTGACAGCTACATGAGGGACACATCAGCCTCTTCCTGAGTAGTTCCAGACCAAACTCCGTAATAATTCCAATAATATTCCAAAGCTGGTATCACTTTTGATTATTTGATAATCAATCACAGTAACATACAATGTCCACTAGAAGCATTTCCAAGTGACTGCTCACTAAGGGAAATAAAAGAGCAGGAGGAGCTCCGCATCCAGTCCATGGGTGCACCAGGAATGAGGAAGAAGCTGAACAAGGTAGACAATGTCCGTGGTGGATGTTCTTGTCTCAGGAATGTAATTGCAATTGCTGACTGACAGAAACTCCCATCCTCTTATCTGGTGCCACCAAATAGCAGAGCAGAAATGCCACAGCCACTGCGGAGCTGAGACAAGGCTCAAAAGCACAGTTAATATCAATGTGCTTTGGGTCAGTGCAGATCTTACCCTTAACTGCTCTGGGAAAGGGAAATGCAGGGGAAGAACAAAACCATGCCTTTCTGGTTCATAATTTAGTAATGATTACTTGGCTGAACTTTGGCCATTTGTTTTTTAATACAGGCAATGAAAGATAAAAATATGAAAGTAAAATGGGCAACATGGAAACCCTGCTGTCCAGGTTAACCTCCACGTTATTTATGGCCAACAGAAAGTATGGAAGGGTTTGTTTTGCTTTCTTGTAACACAGCAATCGAAACTCAGTCTTGGGGCAAAGGTTGAAGAGCAGCAAAATGTGGCACCCAGAGTTTGTCCTTCCCACACCTTGGCTGGCAAAAGCCCCAAACCTGCACACAGGAACACATTGTCTCTTTTTTCCCCGCTTAAAAACAGAAATTAGAATTACTTTTTTATGATTTCAGTAACAGGACTACAAGAGATCAAGGACTAACACTGAGACATGCAAAAGTCAAATATGTGAATAGTGAACAAGCTTAATTCTTGTGCTGCAACGCTGGCAGGGGTGATGTCCTCAGCACCCTCCTCTTCTTCCTTCCCTAAGAGGCCAACTGTTTAATTAATTGTTTTACATAGGTGAAATGGACCATTAGAAAACATTAGACAACACTTAATTTATCATTTATACAAGGATGAATGCAAATCATTTTAAGGTTTGGGGTTGGTTTTTTTTTTCTTCCCACACCCCTAATTAATATTCATGAGGATAATTTCACAAAGGCAGTTATAAAACTATGTCAGAGGCAGCTTGAAAACATAGTTGTGCTAACAGAGGAAGAGGAAACTCTGTCCCCTCCTCACCCCTGCAAGGGGGGATTTAAATCCAGCACAAACATTTACTGAATGATGGGGTTTTATAATATTTTAATCGAGTTATTCATTACACAAAAATAACACTGTGGAAAACCAGATAACGTTATACAAAAGCTAAGTTCATTTGTTCTGGACAGGTGGCCAGTCTGCAACTCTGTGCCGGCATCCAAAGCCCGCCCACAATAGCACTAAAGACGATTATGCAAATGCTCCCCATTCCCTGCTATTTTCCCAGGAATGGGAGAAGGGCTCCATGTGGAAGAAGCAATTGTTTCCCAGTCATGTGGAAAACAAACCAAGAGAAAGAAGGGAGGGACTGTGAACGGAAGATAGCAACACATCCTTTCGCCGGGCCGCGCCGAGCTGGGAGATGCCTGGAATGATCCTACCGGAGCGCTATGGATAGCAGGGGTCAGAGCCCGAGTTCAGAGCCCAGGAAATGTATTCTTCATACGATTGGACATTTTCCTTGTGTTCTGCCACGGGACAAAGCAGCTGAGAGATGGCAGCTCTCCTTCAGCTGTAAGGCAGCACTGCAGGGGGAGCGCTGGCAGAAGTGGGAGGTTTGGGGAAGATGGGGCAGGGTGTAGTCTGTTATCTTGGAGCCTGGATTCTGGCTGAGTTTTTTCTAGTTCCACATTTTGGTCACAGAATAAGTAAAATGCAAATGTGGAATCTAAGACAATGAATTTTCTCCACCTCAGTTCTCCAGCGATTATCAATTTTAATGTATTTTACTAAAATACACTGATGACAGGGATTTAAATTTATCCTTAAAAACTACTAGAATGTTTCTTATTTTTCAAGCACAGCTTTTCAAAGTCCACGGCTGGAATTGCCCATGGCTTGAATCACCCATTTTTACCACAGATGCTTTTCACCTCTCCCAAATATCAATCTTCCACCTAAGTACTCATGCAGATAACCCAGCTCTTCTTCTGCTGTCCCACTGAATCCCAGGATTCAGTAGGACACAAAAAAGACTGCAGGCAAATGACTGTGATCCAAGTAACCAGCAGCCTTCAACTATAGTAATTATAAGTTAGGCATGACTAATTATAATTCTAAGGGCAGGACTTTTTCCCTTCCCACAGAGCACCAGGTACTAAATGGATGCCCAGCAGCATTAATGGGTCAGAAACTGTCACAGATGAACAACTTATGCCATTAGCACTGAATTTTACACAGGTTGAGGATTCAGCTCTGCAGCTGAATTCTTTATTCTCACTATTATTGAAGAAATTGTGGCTGCCCCTGGATCCCTGGAAGGCCGGGCTGGATGGGCTTGAAGCAGCCTGGGATACTGGAAGGTGTCCCTGCCCATGGCAGGGGGTGGAACTGGATGAGCTTCAAGGTCCCCTCCAACCCATTCCATCCTGTGACTCTAAAGGAACCAGGTTTCTACAGCTGGTATCAGGAGACTAAAATAAGAAATAACCATCTGAGCCTCGCTCAATTAAAAATTAAATCAATTTAAAATCTTTGCTTATTGTTCAAAAAAGGACATGTTCATCCGATTTAGAGTGGGCTTCAAAGTTGGTTGAGCAGAACTTAAAGGAGAAGTGATAGGGATAATCCATATTTCAAGACCAACACCTCCTTTGCTTCACAGGTTATTACTCTATTCCAGCCCTGTAATTTGAGTCAGTAAAGATATAAGTTCATATAGGAGGCAGTTGCCTTTCTATTTTTTTAAATTTTACATGTATAGCTTTTCAGAACTTCTTTTTTATGCTTCTTTTTGCTTCACCTCAACAACCCCTAACCCTCGAAGCAAGTTTCCAAAGCCCACATGCTTTGTTCTCCCAGTTGATGGAAATTTGGCTCCATTTCCATCACCACCTCTTTTCCATTCAGATCCCAACAATTTTACACTGAACATCAAAATAATTTCTTGGATGGTTTCTGACATTGCTTTAAAGTGATTTAAACAAATCCTCCTCCTATCAGTGACAGTGTTGTTACTTTTCCTCATTTCAACAGAATTTACAAATAAATTGTGGAGACCTGCTCATGTGTTCATCACATGCACACAGCCTTTATCATGTCTCCCGCCTGGCTGGAATTCCTCCACGATTTTTCTGACACCCAGATTTCATATTCTCCCTTTTTCTGCCAAGATACCCAGTGCTTTGCGTTTCCAGTGACTCCACTGCTCTCTCTCCTTTTTTCCTGTAGGAATCTCCTCTGGGATCAGGCTACCTACTGGCTTCTGGGCACTCTGTAAATCTTCCAAATCTCTTTCACTTTTTGTTTGTGTTCTCAATTATTATTTGTCTTTCAACACTGACATCTTTGATTCCAGTGCTCCACTTCAGACTCCTCTTACTTTGACATTCGACCCAGTTTTTCTCCACACGCTCTTCTGACCATTCTTACCCTACCCAGGCATTTCTGTATTTCCATTTTCAACACCAACTGTCTGGTCTATCTCTTAAATCTCGTTTTTAATTTCCCCCCTTCAATTTCCAGCACTTCCCACCCCTATTTCTTTGTCATGGCCTGGTAACACAAAACTTGATCAGCCATAATCTCATTTTTTATGCTGTTCCACAGCTCTTTCACCATTCACTTCTTCTCTCACCAGGGACAAAATTCCACCCCCCAGCTGCTTTGTCTTCTTTCCTGTATCTGGCTCTTTCCATCTGTGCTTATCATAGATCTTCATCTCTGACACTTTTTTGGTTACTCTCAGCTCTGCTGCTGCCAACACTCACTCAAGCTCTGGAGGTAACTCTGTGAGAGAGGAAGCCTTCGACAGCCCCAGGAACATTCCCTGATTTACTGCAAACTCCCTCTGGATTGCCAATCCTTGTTCACTGTCAGGTGCAATTCACTGAGCCTTTAGAGGACGGGGTTTATTCAGAGACTGAACTTTATACTCACTCAGGAAAATAATCAGGAACTTCAGAGAGAATTAAAATAGTGAGCACAAGCAGGGCTAAAATAATATCTATATTTCCTGTTTTAATTAAAACAGGCCTGCAGGGCAAGCCATTGATTTTGGCATATGAGAGTACCACTACCAGCTTAATATATGATGGTACATAATTGGATTTTACTAAAAGTCCTGCTCTCTCATTTAGTAGATTTTAGAAACTAATTATTAATGGTCATTTGTTCCAGGTATTCATAACATTGATGGAAGGATAAAAAGCATTTAGGATATAAATAGGAGGACAGAGACAATACTGCTCACTAAAGGGGGACAAATTCAGCTTGCTTTAGTATAGAGTCCAGCCCACAGTCTCCTCCCCAGGATATTTTTCCTGCCAAAAATTCCCACAAGCATGACCAGAAATCCTATCACCAAAATGCCACAATGCTGCTTTCACTTTCCCTCTCAGGACTCTGTTTCTCCAAAATCCCACAGGTACATCATTGGGTGTACATTCCAAAACTGTGGCTGCTCCACCCTTGGAATTGTTCCAGGCTAGGCTGGATGGGCTTGGAGCAACCTGGGATAGTGGAAGGTGTCCCTGCCCATGAGCTTTAAAGTCCCTTCCAATCAAAAAATTTCCATGATTTTATGATAACATAGATGCTCCTCCTATTCCTCCTTTGCAATTCTGTGACAAATGCAGGTGAAAAGGACACTCGGTGATTTACACAGCCAGGAACATGCCCTGGATCCAGCTAACATTCACCAGCCCAGTGGCACACAAGCCCTTACAGGCACTCACAGCAGCTTCAGCCTTTTCCAAAGACTAACAGGCACTTAGGAAAACAAGATAAGGAAGCAGTAATAAAAAATTACAACAAATTAACTTTCAGAAGTCAGTTCCAAATCGCAGATTTTTCTTATTTACATCATTATTACACCTAAAAGAAAACACATTTGCTCCTTCTCTCGCACAGAATTACATGATTAATTTAGCAATACACATTTGTCAACTCCTCATTTCACTATAGGCCTCCAGCCCAATATTTTCTGTACAGCTACACAGATAGAGCCACCATTCATTTTCTTTGCAAAGCAAAGATGTTCTGGTAAATAACAGTTTTGGACTCATTACAAAGTGAGCCATGTTTGACTTTCCAATCATCACAGGTAACTCCGTTATTCATTCTTAAAATATTTTTGCTCTTTGCATATTATTTGGAATTCTGCAGAGAAAAACCTTTGCTACAAGTCATAGGGAGAAGAGGAAAAAGAAATTAATTGTAAATTATCAGCTGCTCCTGGGAGACAGAGACACTGCAGTGTGCCAAGTCAAATTAATCCCAGACACAAAGATGTGAATAAAGCTTTAAAACTGAGATCAAGCAGGGAAATTAAATAGATCACTCAGAAAAAATAAAACTAACTTCATTTGGTACTGTATTTTACACACTGGCCAATGTGTATTTAAAATTCCATGGTTTTGCAAAGGAAAATGCTCTTCACAGGAATGCCTGAAGCCAAAAATAAGCCAGTGCTGACACAGAGCCTGGAGAATGCAGACGGGCTTTCTCAAGTCTTATTTTAAGCAAACACATCAAGAGCAAATTTCTGATAAGGAAAACCAATGAAATCTGGTTTAAAAAGATCTGAAACAGAATCAGAACCAATATGAACTGCATTCATATTTAAATCAGCATTGGTAGAGAACAGATTTTAAAAAACAACTTTTATTTAACCCAGGGCAAGCTTCAAATCTGCAGTCTGGGCTCATCACTCCAACCTTTTTTAATCCTGTTTTAATCCTGTTTTTCTTTAAACTCTGTGTTTCTGAACACAAGACATCAAGCTCTGCTCTGATGTGACTTACTAACTTCCACAGGGCTGGATCATTAGAAAACATTTATATATTGTTGCAGATTTACATAGTGCTGTACAAACACAGAAAGAAACAGATCCCCTACCTGGAAGCACCTGGAACACTAATAAACCCTCCAATAACCAGGGTAAATCAGACTTTGGTGTGACTTGGCAGCTGTAGAAATCAGGGGCACAGAAAAGTGTCACTGAGGGCAAAATAGGCAAGCGATTGAGAGAAACAAACTAAAACCTTCTGGAAAGTTAACACACAAGGACTTGGTGCTTTAGAGCTTCACAAACAAGGAGTTCAAGTGTAAAAATTAAACAGAAAAATTCTCTATATCAAATATTTCCATAAATATTGGAAGTAAGTTTTAGCTCAAGTAATTTCATTGCTACATAAGGGATTTTGGTACTTAGACAACTGAGAAAGACATTCTAGCACTAATATAGAGGCAAAAATGAATCACAACATATGTGAAATATGAAAAAATCATCACTCAGAGAGATGACATCTCCCTCTTTTCCAAATGAGAATCTAATTTGCTTGGAAAAGGAAGACAGAACAGCAGATATAGAAGTTAAAAACAAATATAGTGCTGGTTAAAGTCAGGGAAGATCTCCTGAAATCACAACATCGAATACAGCAAAAGAGGATTCACTGATTCCATTAACGTGAGATATTCAATATGTTGGCAAGAAAAGCCAGGGATGACCAAAACCTGAATCACCTATAGCAAAGCTTTCTGAAAATATCAAGGACCACAAAAACAAAGACACCACCTAAAACCACACTGACAGAATCCTACCTTAGCAGCAGCACATGAATGATTTAATGAGCCCACATGCAAGCAGGGGTAATTATAAAATAATGTGGCATCACATGGTACTGATGTAAATGAGGGGCGATTCATGGCACTAAATTGCTTCTTACCTTTAAACAACACTCTAAAACCATGCAGGACTTTGGTTTGTATACCATTTCTCTGCTTCCTGTGAAATCTGATCGCAACTCATCCTGAGCTTACAGAAACCACTTGAACAAGGTCACCTTGGCACTGGAGCTGCTCTGTGGATTTTTATTTTTATTACTATTTGGTAGTGGATCTGCATGTCCAAGCAAATACATCTTCCACACACTCAGAAAGGCAGCAGTGGCAGCTCTTCATTTTGTTTGTCATTCCCCACTTCCACAACATGGAAATTTCTAGGCACCTTGCCAAATTATATTTAATTAAAAGCTTCTCTGCTTTTGATTCTTTAGTAACTTGGTTACCAGCTCCATCGACCACTTACACAGGGAAAGGAATTTAATACAAAAGTGGTTTTCTCTGGTGTTTACAGAGCTGGTGACAGTATAATTTGGAGTGGGGAGACAGCTGGCAGTGCAGTTAGAGAGGGAAAACCCTGAAAAAGTTGAGATAGAAAAAGCCCAAATCAATGGAGCGCACTGATGCTGTACAAATGCCATTTTTATTTTAGTTCATCTGCTGGTAAACCAAAGTGCTTTCTTCAGCAGTGAGGAAGCTCTCCCTGAGAATCTGAATAATTATTTAGTATTAATTCAGTATTAATACCTCAATAATCCATCAATTCCTTTGTTGAAGCCCCATTTCAAAGAGAAAGAAGGTCTTTCATTACAAGGCCATCTCCTGCAAAAAGGACATTAAAAGGACACCTCCTCAAAAGAGGGCTGATTAAACACATCCTAATCAGATACACACCAGTGGAAGGTACAAATATTTCTTGGATAATAAAGGCTGGCTAAAGAGTTTATCAGTTCGTTTTATTTCAAGGCTGGGTTGGCTCTTTTTTAAATGGCAGAAAAATATCTCTGATCTTACTTATCAGGAGCCTCTGGTCATGGATTTAAATACCTGACATGTCAAAAATTATGAATGGCCTCCCTGATAACCTGAGTGAAGCGGGATTTACATCCCACAAAGCCACCTGCCAAGTGACTGAGTGCAGTAGCCAAATGAGTTTCTGACAATTCTTCCCTGAAATTGGTGAAGAAAAGTGAATTTCAGCCTCTCAAAGCTGAGCGCAGTAAGGAGAACCAATAGAGCTGATACCTCTGGAAGAGCTGACACTGTGCTTTCAGGATCAGGAAAACCAGACAGAATTATGGGATGGGCTTGGACACACACTCACTCAGATGTTCTATTCTTTTTGCTGGAAAATGCTTTTAAAATGCGTAGAATATTTAAAGCTTTAGATGCTGTGAGAAAAAAAATCATAAAACACCCAAAAGCTGTGAATATATCCAAACAGCAGAATTCCCACTGATTGTATCTCTGCTGAACACACAGGCTGATTCCATCAGCCAGCCAGGCCACATCCCTGCTCCCACCAAGGCTAAGTTCCAGCCGTGCTTCCTCAGCATGTCCTAATCCTGCCATGAATCAGCAAACATTTCATGCTCCTGAACCCGGAAAAACTACAAGAATAATCAGGGAGAGACTCTGTCAAACACAGCATCAGCAAGTGGCTGAAAGAGTAAATCTGTTTATTCCTGTTATATATAACGCTGGGAGGGCTGGAGTTGGTGGAATTTTACAAGTGGCTAAGAGAGGAAAATATCACTGCTCAGTGAATTTATTTTTTTTTAATGATATGACTCAAATTTAGCTACATTCAATATCTACATTTGGAAGCAGAGCCTCACTTCAGCTCTGTGGCTTCCCAAGAAGAATACACGTTTTAGAACTGAAATTATTTCCCAGGAGGTTGTTAGTAGCATTTCTCCTTCACAAGTTCTTTGCCTCATTTCTTTATGCCTGACACACATAGGGGAAAAACCCAAACAAAAACAGTAGATAAGCCATATGAACTTGCAAAACATGTAGCATGAGGTGGTTTTTTTTTAAGATTCAAGAGCTCAATTTACTAACACATATCAAAAATCCTGTTTCTCACGGATTTTTTTCCCCAGAAAGAAGTTCTAAGAAACTAAGGAGTAATGGTACAAGCATGAAGGTCATCATAAAGCCAGTAGCAAGACCCACTGGTAAAAAAATAAACACCACCCACCCGCCCCAACACCACAATTTTTAGCATTTATTGGTGTGTAATTATTGCTACAGAGGAAATCAGCTTTTAAGTCAAAAATTAGAATTTTTTAATCTTGAATCATGGAATATTGGGTGTTTGGAGTCACAAGGATCATCAAATTCTTTCTTATTTAGAGGAAAAAAAATCTGTTTCTACTACATATATTGGATATTCCGTATGGGTTTTTTTTATTTTCCTATGGAACAAGTACAGAGCTCTTTGCAGAAAAAAAATGTGACAGGATGTAGTTTTAGCAACATCTCAGCATTTCTTCAAGGTATTTCTAAGAATTCTTGGTGGAACCCTCAACCAAAATCCTTCTGCAGGAGATTTCCCAGAAGCTGCCCGCACCTTGGATCCCATTTCCAGATTTTGTTATGTGAGGGAGATTTTGCTTCCTGAAGGTCTAACACACAACCTGCAGGCTACAAGAATAATCAAAAATAAACATTTTTAAGTATTCCATCTGTTTCTGACTCTCCACAACCCCTTTCAGGTGACAGCAGCAGCAGAACAGAGACCTCCACACCTTTCATTTAAAGGCAAACACCGTGAAGGAATAAATGGGAAGCTTTGTTTAAAGGAACTTCCAACTTCTGAGAAGCCTCCCTTGGTCACTACTTGGGAGAAAACCTTTTGCTCCCAACTCTGAGGAATAATTGATAAACTTGATCCTTGGCTGTGAGGTGTCTTCACTTTGGATGTTAGAGCAGAGGAAGAGTTATGGCCTTGCAGGATCTTCTATCCCCTCCCAGCAGCAGGTGAATATTTACAGCATTTTTTTGTAACTGAAGCCCTAAAAATGGATGCATGCACCCAAAAATTTGCTTTCCTCCCTCAATTTTCACCAAATATCCTTATTTGAGTATTTATATATATATAAGAGCTTAGATTATTATATAAAAATGAACTTTTCTTGTATTATTATGCCTGATAATAGCTGTATAATTTAAACTCTTTATAAAAAGGTAGGTAGTGTATTATCTGCATTATTCACTTTTATGAATACAGAAAAAATAATCCTGCTTACAAATTCCACTCCCAACCACATTTACTGGAGGGCATTCATAGAGATGCTTTGCTCTACCTTAAGTGAACATAAATTATCAGGCAAAACAAAACCAGAAAGCCAACATGAGACAGAAAATATCTTTCAAGACACTGCTATAAATACAAGAAAACCCCATGTGATAGGGAAAATGCAAATTTTTGGCCGGCCTATTTGGATAGACAATCAAAAAGCAAACACAGATGTACCCAGCATCCTGAAGAGGAACAAATCCAGAAAACCCAGGAGCTCACAAACTCCACATCTCAAAAAATGTAACCAGCCCTTGGGTTTTTTTTTTTAAATTACCTCGTTATGGCTTTTGAAGGTAAAAAAAAAGCTCTGAGCTATATTTGGACACAAGGAGAGCTAAGAAAACCAGTGCTGAAATGGTTTTTTTCATAAATCTGTAGGCTTCCTCCTACTCATTTAGTTTCTGCTTGCAACCAGTAAGAAATATGGTTTTATTTTTTGCTGAAAATATTACAAACTACCCTTTAAACTGCAAAAGGCACTGCAGAGTATATTGATACAGAAATGAGCAGCAGGCAGGGTATCTGCCTAGCAGAAAACACAGAGTAATATTGAAAATTTAAAAAGGCATAGCAGGAATAACTATGCCATCATCAACACAATTCTGGTGACTGAAAAGAATGCTTTACATCTATAAATTAAAATGTAAATAATTGTTCAGGTTCTGTTCCTGCACTATGCCTAGACTGGATCTTCTCCCCATGAGTGGTGATGTCACTAACTTGCACATCAAACCCCATTTGAAAATGTTTTCTCAATAAAACATAAGTTAATTTCTTTTTAATTATAGGGAAATCTCCCAATATAAAACTCGTTGCACTAGCTTATTTTATTTTCCATGGAAAAAAAGGAAAACTGATTAATAAGTAACTTGATGGATAACAACTAAACACTACTAAAATAAAATAGCACTAACCTAGTTAGTAATCAAGTGAAGCCCATCATCCTTACGGGATGGCAGCCACCTATAGTTTTCCAGAAACCAGCTGGACACGCATTTATCCTTATTTAAAGCACCAAGAGGTTCAGATACTGTTACTTATTCCTTCTAAAATGATGTGGAAGGGAATGACCCAGCTGAGCTTCACTGCTGGCCACACACACCATAAAATAGAACAATAAATGTTTGAGGCAACAGTTTGGAGAACTCTCAGTAATAATGCCTAGGATCTAAAAGTTGATGGCCTTCCTTTCTCCTTCCTCTTTTTTTGGGAGTGTAAGCTGGTGAAAGGCCTTTATCTGTGTAAAACTGAACAAGTCTTTCACTGTGGATTCAGGGTTTGACACTGAATAATCATTTAGGGGAGATCTGACTTAAAACATTCTCTGTTGGATTTTTTTGGTTTTTTTGAGCTGTCAGCACATCCTGGTTTATCCAGGTCTGAAAGCAAACTTCCAAGGCTGGAAAGAGGAAGAAGGGAGTATAATTTTTAAAAATAACACATCTACTTTACCCTTTAAATAATCCTCTAAGCCAAACAGCTTCAGTAGCCAAGAAGCAATGCCCGGTTTTCCTTACATCCATCCAATGAACTACTGAGGGTGCCACACAAAATCTGGATCCCTGGGGTCAGGAATCACTCTAGAATGGAAAGGATGACAGGCTGCTCCTGCAAACCCATGCTGAGACCTTTTTACAATGTGAACACAAGTTCATGTGTTTAATTATCGAACAGTAAATAAAATTAGCTCTTCCTTCCGTCCACCACTTATTTATTTATTTAATTAATTTTTTTTATTTCACTAGTGGAGACCTTTTCAAAAGAAAAATTCAGATAACCTGATCTGAGACACATGAAAAGGAAGAATAACTTTTCAGAAATATCACTACCTACAATAGTTGCACATAGCCCAAAACCACATTAGTTACTGCACAGGAGGTGCAATCATATAGTTTTTCGAAACCCCAGAGAAAAAAGGGATACCATCTCCTATGAATTACCTCTGTGTGCTCAACATTCAGCAACCAGCTGAATCAGCTGAATTGGAGAAGATTTAATCAGCTGAATTAACCAACAGAACTATACACAGAATGACACTCTCCATACCTTTATTTCAACATGAGTTTTTTTAAATCAACATTTTCTTTTTAATTACACTCTCCTGAGTACCATTTCCAGGTAAACTGGTAATTGCTGGTTTTCCCTAACTTAGGATTTTTTGATTGTAATAGAGAAGGTGCTTATTATTAGGTAAAGAGGAAGAGTTATGTTGTATACAAAAGTTTTTCCAACTGACGGCTTCAAAACAAATGTAGGGCTAAGAGAGAAGGTGCAGAAATGCAAAAGGCAAAAGTTAAGAGATAGATAGCTTTTGACTTGTTTATGGCCTGCTAGAAAATACAAGGAAGGGATGATGGGTGATGTTCATGCACCAAATGTTTTCCTTCTTACCCAGAAGCTTTAGGGATTTAAAAATCTCCACAAAACACCCCCAAACCTACATCCAGAGCATTCCTGGGTGTGTTGTCTGCTTGTAGATCCCTGCACAGCCATGTCTAGCAGTGGTCTGCAAACCAGGATGATTTCCTGAGGAACTGATACCAAGCCAAAAGCTGGGAGAACATGGCACCACCATTATCAGGGGACTGGGAAAATGGAGCAGGGAAATCAGCCAATGAGTGGCTCAGGCAGGGCCTGGGCTCCCAAACAGCCCTGAGAATAAAGACACACTTCTCCTGAGGGATGCAGTTTGGGAACCAAGATGCCTGAAAATTTTCCCAAGTTTAAAAGGGATAAGAGCCTCACCAAACTACAATTTGGTTAAGGAGATTGGAACAGGCAACCTCCAGGAATCTCCTCCACCCAAGGAACTCTGAGATCAATGTGTATGAGGTGTGGAAAGCTAGGAAATTAAAAAGCATCGTATTCCCAGGATAAGATATAAGGAAATTCGTGGAAAAGGAACCCAAAGAGAGGTGGAGCAGCCTTGGCAGGGTATGGCTGGCATGGACTCATGACTCAGCACTGGTGTTGTTCGGAGGCCCAAAGTTTCCACTGTGCATATTTTGAAAGCCTCGTGACTCTCCTGCCCTCTTAAATCCCAGGAAAAAGAAAAGCAGCTGCTGAGAAGGATGACTGGGTTGACTGTGTTAGGAAGGAGCTGAGGCAGCTCGAGAAAAACTGAGGCAGCAGAGGAAAAACGATGCCCACAGAAGCAACTCATGGATAACTCCACAGGCTGCAGGATCCACTGCCTGGCTCACTGGGGGAGCTGAATGACCAAGCAGAGAACAGCTCTGAAGAATAAAGTTTTTCATCTGCAAGCAGAACCACTTACAAGGATCCAAATTCCAAGCCCCGGATGCTTCTGAGCGCAGTAATCAGAAAGAAAAATAATGGCTAAAAGCAGGCTCAGAGAAACTTCCTTGCATCACTTCAGCAAAAAATGGGGTTTCTTTATGAAGGGCTTTCTTTGTAGGAATAGAGTAATTCTAAGCTTAGCAGCCCCTTTATAAGGAACTAGATGTTTTCACTGAAAATAGAAGCTGACAGTCCTCCTCTGTTCTTAGAGAAATATTATTTTAACCTAGAGAATTCCATAAAAACTGTAGCAGATGGCTTAGCATTTTTAAAAGACTGCCTTTTAAAATTCTTTTTAAATGGACTAATACTGCAGTGTAGGGCATTTTCATTTTTCTTCTAACAGAACAACCAGTGAGACAAGACCAAAATCAGATATCCCACTTTTCCCCCTACTTTAAGTTCTGACATGTGTTTCTTGGAGATGGAAAAGTACACGAACAACTGAATGCAAAATCTACATAAAAAGGGAAGGTCAACGATAATATTGTTTGGAATGTCAGTCATAGACCCACAGTCTTTGTTCCAGGCAAAGTATATTATATTAAATGTTAAACGGACATTTAATATAGAGAATTCTAAAGATCTTCTTGTTTGGGGGAGAAAAGGGAAAACGTGCACTAAGAGGTTGAACTGTGACAAGTGCAGAATAGTATCAATAATCCCATTATAACACCTGATTTGTCAAACTTGTCTCTACAAGTTATTCTAAAATTCACAATAGTGTTCCTAACCATTTATGAAATGGAGCAGATCAGTCTTTGTGGCCTTCACAGCCACTGATTCTCCATGCTTTGTCGGGAAGAATGGCCTGAATAGCCACGGAGTCCTACACTTCATTTTCCTGCCCCACTTATGGATATCCCAGTGCTTTGAATGGAGAACATAATCCAAAGGTAGCACCAGGCAGGTGTTTTCTTTCTGGAAGTTCTGCTCAAGTATTGTGCACCAGCATGGCTGAAAGGACCAAACTAGGCCATCAATATGCATGATCTCCACACCAGGCAGTGACCGGGAAGTGCTACAGATCCTCTCCCAAAAAAAGGAAAAGTTAGTCATGATGAGATTTAAAACAAAGTAACAAAACAGTCCAGGCCCCAGGTGTATCTGAAATCACAGGCATTCCACACTAAACATGAGATTTTTCAGGGATATGGCAAGGAATACAGTGTGAAAGTGATTGCTCATAACCCAGGTTGAAACACAGGTCTTACTCTGAGTTTTTTTACCTAATGAATCCAAAGCTCGTTTAGAGATCACTAGTAACTATCCAAAAGAAATATCCTAAATTAAGTCACAGAATCCCAGAATGGCTTGGGTTGGAAAGGACCTTGAAAATCACCCAGTGCCACACCTGCCATGGCAGGGACGCCTTCCACTATCCCAGGCTGCTCCAAGCCCTGTCCAATCTAACCTGGGACACTGCCAGGGAGCCAGGGGCAGACACAGCTTTTCTGGGCACCCTGTGCCAGGGTCTCTCTACCCCCACAGGTAACAATTCATGGGTATCAACCAAAGACATCATCTCCAAGCAAGTATCAGCTCCTTCTGAAGGCTCCACACCCTCCCTGGTTTCCAGGGTCCATGAAAGAGCAGGAGGAAGCCCATGGGAAGCAGCACAGTTTGTTTACAAGCAACCTGCCTCACAGCAAGATTCTAAAGGAAGGAAAAAGAGGAGCCTCACAGCCCTTAAGGATCCATGGGGGAATATGACTCAGTAAAGAGACAGGCCTGAATGGCTCTGGCATTTTTGCTATTGGATCCAGAGGTTTCCTGGATACAGCTTTTCCCCCTCCATCAACCAGATGTGCCAACCAAGCTTCAGGGAGCAATATCCAAAATAAAGACACACACAAAGCTTCTGTGGGTCTGCCGCCTTCTCCTATAGAAACTCCTGCAACAGGAAAGGTGGAATATTCAAGTCAAACCTTGCATCACAGTATTTCAGTTGGATCATAGGATTTCAGTAGCTGTTCTCTCTGTACAGGTAAGAAATGAACTCTGCTACGAGAAAGAGGTGCCACATTCACACAGCCACTGGGAAAAAAGGGAACTTGGACAAAGACCAGCACAAAGTCTCCTCCAGGCTTTGGGCTGGGAGAACATTTGCCAGTGCTGGTGGACAAAACCTGTATTTTCATATTCAACTAAACCAGCACACTGAATGCCTGCTAAAGTGGTCTGCAACACTACTAATAAAATAGAATGAAGGTACCTCAAAGCTCTGCCACACTTTTGGGTTAGCACACATGAAGCAGCTCAAGCCTTCGGGGTAATTTCATAAAGCCAGGGTTTGTTTGTTTGTTTCTGTCTTTTAACAGAGACACAATGATAAAACCAACACTTTGCAGACACTCAGTGAGTTCATTCCTGGACAAAGATTTCAGTCTGAGCTTTTCCTAATGTTTCCTACAGGAAGTTTGAAAATACAATAAATAAATGCATTTCAAAGCAATTTATTGCCTTTCAGATTAATGGCTATAAAATATATCCAGATACAGCAGCCATTCAGCTCAGGGTACCCAGGATGGAAATTTCAACCTAATCCACTCATGTACGACAAGTGAAAGTTTTTCTGCAGAGAAATCAAGGAATGACAGCTACATTCCTTCCAAAGATAAGCCTGAGATAGAAGAAAAACCAATCTATTTTCTGCATATGGGCTAATTGCAAAATAAACTCTCCTCACAGGATCTGGAATACAGAAGTCAAAGATCCTAATTCCTTTAAAGATGAAGTATCCCAAGTCTTAAAACACATCTTACACACACACACACACACAAACAAATTTCCCAGGTTTTGTCAAAAGTACTGCTTGATTAAAAAAGTCATCAATTTCACCATAAAACAAAACCAAGATAAATGTCTTAACTAATACAGAAATACTCTAGAGGGAGGTTTAGCACTGCGGTAACTCTAAAATCATCTTCACAGGAAGAAACAAGTAACTTAAGTTCATCTGTTAACAAAACAGCTCCTGAGCAGTCAACCCACGGCTGCTCCTTGTTTGTCCCCAAGTCGGGGACCCACCCTTAAAGTCCACAATCTCTTCCTGCTCTCCCACAGCAACCTCCTGTATCCTTTGGGATTAAAAAATCCAACCCATTCTGCCCAGACGGCAGGGAATGATCTAAAGGAAAGCTGCTTGCCACGTTTGCAGGGCAGGTACCTCAAGTTATTTTTTCCTGCTGCTCCAGGGGTTCCGTAGCTCAGAGGCAGAGAAAAGACTTTGCTTCACCCTGGAATATTTTTGTATTCTAAGCCTGTTGTAAGGCTGGGTTTGCCATGCTGCAGCTGTTTTGCCTGGTGGGGTTTAGGAATCAACCCAGGTGACTGGTGTTCCATGCTGACAGGGTTCTATTTACAGAGCTCCCCAGCACCATTCCCAAAACTCCCAGCTGTTCCTGTGCAGTGTCTGCCATCCTCCTGCTCCTATAGTCACCACTGAAATGCTGCAATAAATCAGTGTATTTTCAAAAGAGTTTAGTTTCCATTCTACCAGAAACTTGTGTTATTTTGGCTAAATTCCCTCAATTTCTCTCATTCCTTAAGAGGGAAATAACATCACTGTCCAGACTTTCCAGTCTTCACAGGATAAAGATACATCAGTTCATTTTCTTGAAGTGTTGGAATACATGATAAAGAACAGCAAAGGAAACAAATGAGCCATGGCAGAAGTTACTAAGACAAGGTGGGAGTGTCTGATTTTAACCCTTACAATTTTAATCCTCTGAAAAATTGTTCAAAAGGCCACTGGGAAGCTTGGCACCCTTGTCAGAACATGGTAAAAGAAATGGTCAGCTTCTACTTCGATTTTAAACAATGGAAAACATTCTGGTAAATATATAAATAAATTATGTATTATACATATATATGTATATACATACATAAAGATAAAATAAATCTTGCTATGTTTATTTACTAAATATCTGCTTTATATATTATGTATACACATGCACACATTATACAGACAAAAACTGCCATAGGAATATTGCAGTTTTTTAGAAAATATTAATGCATATATTCTGATGTCTTGAAATGAGTCTGTTTTCTAGGTCTGGTGAGACACAGGGTAAGGGCAATGGGTAAGGGTGACCATGGTGTCAGCTTACATCCACCTCCACACCTTTCCTGCTCCTCTCACTCCACCTCCAGCTGCTTCTGCCTCTCACATCCATTTT
The DNA here is from genome assembly GCA_013399455.1 of Anthoscopus minutus. NCBI lineage: Eukaryota > Metazoa > Chordata > Aves > Passeriformes > Paridae > Anthoscopus > Anthoscopus minutus. The sequence continues at coordinate 459,759 of VWYI01030896.1, read as the reverse complement.
ATCTCATTTAAGGCTCCTCTCCTGACCACTACCATGGGTATGAGGAGCAGCCAACGGGACTGAGTGACTATAAACTACATAAACTTTTCTCTACATTCCAAAATGTTTTAAATGCATGAAGTTCTCTCAGTGCCACAGACACAGCAATCAACACCGAGTGCCCTGTCCCCTTCCGATGACAGATAAGCTGGTTTTAATGAGCACCCACAGCTCTTCAGTGTTAATTTGACCTCCAGAAAACACAGAGAGGAGAAAAAAAAAGCCTAACAATTACTGCCTCTTTAAGAAAAAACAACTGAATGGACACTTCTACTTGTGCCTCACTTGAAAAGTAGCTCAGGGAACAGGCTCTCCCACCTTTTTTGTATAACATCAGTGCCTTTAGTTGAGGTACTACAATTAGAATCTCATTAGCATGCAGGGAAACTCAACCTCCTTGAGGTTACTTGCAAATTCCAAGGGGCCAGGCCATGCTGATTGCCTGGAGTCACGTTTTACTCTGAAACTATGATAATGAAACATCAAGCAAAACCAAAACATGACAAGGAAGGTCATCTGTATGTTCCCAGACTGTGAGAGACTGGTCTCTTGAGTTAAAATTGCGAAATAACAGTAACTGCAGCAGAAATGTATTTCTGATCTCAAGAAAAAACCAAACCCCCAGCATTTTACCTATTTAACATGCTGGATAAAATGGTTTTTTGTAGGTAGCAGAAAAATCACACATTCAGTAAACTGTTCTTTCATGGTAAGAGTATTCCCAGCCAATGATTTCAGGTAGCTTATTAATCATGGAGAATAGCTAATAATAACAATATAAAATTGCAATTTAAATGCTATTAGCAGTCATACTGTTAGTGGGAAATGAGAATCTTTCTGAGATCTCATTTCTGAATATTAAGGTAAGCCTCTAAGCATATATTAAATAAAGCAGGACCAAAAATACAAGTGGAAGAGCTGAGAGCAGAATCCCAACTGATCTAGAAAACTGCAGAATTGCTGATACACTGGATCCTTCTCCCATTTATACTGTGACACGGCCTAGAAAAGCAGGAAAGAACCCACTGGAGATGGACTGAAAGCAAAACACAACTCCAAAAACCTTCAAAGGCAACAGGTATAGCCGGGTGAAAACACAACACATAAAAACCTGGACTAAATAAGAGCAGGGAAATTTAAATCCAGGCCCTGTAATTCATCACATACATTTGCACCACTTACCATGTAATTAGGGGCAAGTTATTAACACTGGGCTAGGGTGTTTCACTTGCCTTTGGACAGGTTCTCCTGCTCCCAACAAAAGCACTCTGTGTTTAGAAACTTGGCACCCAAGTGCAGGGCACCAACCTACAGTTTGTTTTTTTTTAAATCAACAAAGCATTCGGTTCTGGGAAACTTATATTCACTGGCCACCCTTCCACTGCTTCTAACTTGCCAAAAAAAAGTCAGATGTCAGAATATTCCAAATTCCCTAAGGTGACAAGAGGCATTTGGAGAGAATCTGTGAAAAGGTTTAGAAATCTGGCTTCATAAACTACTGAGCATTTCCAGCTCCCTTTATAGCTGGTTTAAAAGGAATATCCCACTGCTGATGAATGAGACTTCCCATTTATTTGGAGCACAACTTCTCTCCCCAAAAGGCTTTATGTGAAATTTTATTACCACCTCCAAAACAGAAATCCTTTTAGAGGCCCTTGAAGAAGCATCCAACATTGTTTTGGAGCTGTGCACTTATCAGCAATCCAAGGAAGCGATCCCACAAGACTTCATTCATACAAACAGTCATTCAGTGAATCTCAAATGCTGCAGCTGCATTGCTGCAATGCTGGGGGGGGTTTAAATCCAAGGAGCTGAAAGCCTCAGTTGTTAAGTCTGAGCTTTCTGAAGAGCAGAGTGTAACTATTTTTCCAGCTTATCAAGACTGTTCCCTAAATGCAGCAACTGTTGTGTCTCTGCATATAAAAGACATTTCCAGGGTCTAATGGATAAATGTACTGATAACTGGTATTAAATTTTCTACATCACTTTAAAAAATCACTCAAGAATACACACTTTTAACCACAGTTTCAGGAGGCACCACCATTGAAAAATTCAGGTGTTTAATCTAATTTAGCTCAGCTGCCAATGGAATTGATACTTGCCAAAGTAAATTCGTATCCAGAGAAAGAACAGGAGTGCCAATAACTTATGGCACTATTGCCAGTGAGTGGGCTTAATTCAGCACAAATTTCATGTGACTTAGGAAGGGTTTTCAGAGGAGTTTCATGCTGAGAAGACATGCAGAAAATCCAGCAATAAAAACCCATCCATCACAGGCACAGGAATCATCTTTTCCCAACTGACAGTGCAGTCTGGCCTCAGAACACGTCTGCTCTGTGCATTTTGGGGGTGATGCAGCACTGAGGACTGAAAGGATGTTTAACATGACATCCTACAAACTGCACTTGGAAGCAGCCTAGTGACAGCTTCTGTTCTCTCACATTCCACATCAGGCACATCTCCAGTTGAATTTACGGCATACTGAGCTCCACAAGCTCACTCCTTTGGATTTTTCTACCTTTAATCTATTTTAAAATAAATTAATGTATTTTTAATCTGTAGTACTTAAGCTCCAAGAGCCTTTATTGTAAATTAAACAAGCAGCTGCCCCTTATTAGATGATTTCTAATTTTGGACCGGGGGAGAAAAAGCAATCCTCCCTCTTTTCTCACAAACAAATCAAAATTCATTCCACTCCTATCATAAGCATGAGGCCAAATCCGCTTTTATTTCAGATGAATGGGAAGCTGCTCTTACTGAAGAATGTTAATTTAAATTTATTTTGGACCAAGTAAGCAAGAACATTTCCTCTCCCTCTAACTGACCCGATTTTACCTTTCACTCAAGTTTTACACTGACTTCTGAGAAAACCACATGAGTTTGACTTTATAACAATTGGGAAAAAAATGTTAAAAATGTTTGAACTTCCTCAAGTCAAAATACATGAAAATACAGGATGGGCCTAAGTGCTGTACAGACCAAACCGATTCAGAACTTCTACTTACATGTTCACAGTAAGTAACTTATGGGAAAAAAAAATTGAAAAAACATACACCATAGAAATTTCCTGATTAACAAATTATCCCAAGAGAACAATGCCACAGCCATCAAAATTATTCCAGAACCTACCTGTGCATATTCTTTCTCAATTGCAGCTCTTTTCTGACTGAATGCTCTGAAAGAAAAGCAAAGAAATTCCATTAGAACATTAAGCAAAACACTCTGAATTCAATAATTTAGTCAAAATCCATTAACACAGAGGGCAAAACTCTACAAACTCAATAATTTACTTTAAAAGGAGCTTCTGCTGGACAGTCTGCAAAGTGAAACAACAACAAAAAAGGGAAATGGTTTGACAAGTGCACATCAGTAGCCCAGCAATGACCTCGTGAGGACTTCACATTTATGATGGCTGAATTTCCAAGTTTTATTGGGCAAACTCAGTTCCCAGGATCACTCAGTTCCCAGGCATAAATAGCATTTTCTTCATCAAAAGCTCGTCAGCTTTCCAGTGGTACAGCCGAGGGAGGAATTTGGGAGCATAGAACAGGATTTGGCTTTATGTATCTAGACAGACTTAATTAATTTTCTTCAGACTTATTTTGATCAGAGTTGTTTTCTTTAAGTTATACCACAAACTACTCAGCTTAAGGTTACACTATAGGCACTAGAAAAATAAAATTATATTTAAATTAGTTACACAATAATTCTGGTGGCATGCCAGTAAAAAAACCCCACACCTCAGGAACATCCTTTAACAAAGGTAACTCAATAAAAAGGAGCTCTGGACAGGCTCCTTTTATTCCTATCTAATCCATTTCATCTATGAAGAGTATCCACATGCTACAGGCTCAGCTTCCCCAACGGGATGTAAAACAAAAGTTTAAATGCATCATGATTGCTTAAAATTCTTCCCAGACCAATGACAGCTCAGAAGATCTGGCCATATTCCAGCTCCAACAGTTAAACTTCCCAAATCCCCCTTGTGTAGCCCAGGTGGGTTCCAACGGCTACGTGACTCCCATATGAAACACCTCAATAGGAACAGGTGAAGCTGGCTGAGATGCCTGTGAATTAATTTCCTTTGTAAAGCATTCCAAGTATTCCAGCTAATATTATAACCCAGTTTCTTTTAATATCTCATGTTCCTAAATCCAATACCACATTCAGTTTAGCAAACACCAATAAACCACAACGTTCCTCTGAAGGGACTCCATCAGAAGTATAAAGAACTGCACAAATAACTCCAAGGAAAAACTGAAATGTGTTATCAATATTGAAAAGGTAGAAGAAAACAAGAGACAGTCTTTGGAACATAAATCTGGAAATACAGTAAGGCAAACAAAGCTATTTTCCAATTCTCAACTAATTGCATTTCAAAACATAGAATCAGGGCTGATTCTATGGCTATTCTTCATATCCAAACCCGGATATGAAGTTGTGTATTTCACCTGAGCTTTTCTCCTACCCCACTCAAACCAAACTCCTCTTAAATAAATTGCAAAGCAAGGACTGTGACAAGCAGGAAGCCTGAGATATCTCCAAAAATTTTCTACATTAGAAGTTTTGCACCAGAGAAGAAAAACAAAAACATTCAGCCAGCCCTTCTGTAGGATTACAAAATAACGTGGGAATCAAACTGACTCCCAAAAGCAACTGAAATCTCCGAATTGGATCGACCGCAAGCTCTGGCAGGAAGAGAATGGCTTGTATCTCCTTATGAAAAAATTTTAGTTTTAGATTTTGTTCTGTATTTTAAATGGAGAAATAGTTGGCAGGATGGTGTATCCAATATTTAAATTTGTTTTGCTGAATGAAGAAAATGGTGAAGGATGGAAAGGCCGTCGGGATCAGCCGTCTGCATTCCTTGGAGCCGGTGCTCCCTGTGGCTTTGGGACTGTGCTTCCCTCCCTTGGTCCAACACAAAGCTGCTTTTAACCTTGGGACAGTTTATACAGCAATCCTTCTATGACAACTATGAATGTATTACAAAACATGATGAAAGAGGACACTGAAGTCAGCACATTTCCCAGGAGAAAATTATTCTGAGCAAGGGAAAAGAGAAGTCTGACTTTAATAAATGCATCATAGTTTCTTAACTTGGGCAGTGTGAAAACTTTGACATGTGTATCCAGATTTTATGTGCAAAGCTGGGATAGTCTTGACCTTACTGTCCATCAGGATGGACTTTCAAATGCATTCATATAAGGAAAAATTTCCAAGAAGAAATAAAATGTTCTATAATTACTTTTTAACTGTTAAGACATGAATTAGTGAGTCTGCAAGAAAGCAGGAACATTATTTAGTGGGGTTTTTTTTAAATTACGTGTCATTAATATCCACTTTTGCATCTTTTTCTCAAAGTAGCCATTAACTAAGTGCAGGGAAGACCAGAACTGCTGTCTCCAAAAATGCATCTCAGTTTGTGGACAGTAATTCCTAAATATCTTCTTTATCCTGTCAACATTAATGCAATACATTTATTCCCTTCTCCCCATTTTCGCTCAGGCTCTGTGAGCCCAGGGAATTACAAGAGAGCAGGAGAAGGAAAACTTCTCTTCCTGCCATCTCCACTTTGCTAATGCCACTTTTTCTAGTGTTGAGCCCTCACTGCAAATTCCCAATCCCAAATTTCAACCACTGGCATGTATTCCCATCACTCATACCCATCAAAGGTAACAGATGCTATGAAATATTGAGGTATCTTTTTATATTCCCATTGTAAAAAGAGCATAACAATGTGAATTAAAGAGTCGGGTCAGTGGAGAATCATATTTCATTAAGTTTTCCTACAGGGAAACAGGATAAACAGATGGGCTTAATTATTTCATGGAAGTCCACTTGGGCTGGAAATACGTAAAACTCACACCTTCATGAAAAATCAAGAACGTTAAAATGTACATTTAGTGTTTTATAAGACAATGTCATATCTGCCAATATTGTACAGTTATACAAATCTGAAGATCAGAGTCACAGCTTGCACAGCCGAAAGTTAAACTCAGTGACACCCTGAAAACCAGAAAGTGAATTAGTTGCTGCATAAAAATTTAATTCCATGCAGAGCTATGCAAAAATGTAAACACACACTTCATGTTCAGGTCTCTTGAATAAACGAAGAGGCAAAATTTGCACCAGTGAATGTATTTCTGTTCAAAGGCTGAGAAATTCAGCAATAAACCAGGCAAGGCCTGAATCCCATTTGGAACAACTTCTTGTCCAAGATGATGATAATGATCAAAAACTTAAGAGTATTAACTGTAAAATTCATATAGGTCACCTGACACCAGCAGCTTATTCTTGTGGTTTTTATGACTATGAACATTCAGACAAATTGTTTGGAAAATTTAATGAAATCTTAAAATCCTTACAATTAACACAAAGCCTCAGAAAACAGATAAACTAGTATCACACCCAAAATATCCAAAAACATCAGGTGAAATAAACATATCTTTTGACTGATCTTGATCTGAAATTAATTCACCCCATCAAAAGCTGCTGAAGTAAATCTCCCTAAGAATTGTAGAGCACATTGCAGCTGGGTTAAATCTGACTCAATCCACCAACACTTGAGAAGATGAATCAGTGAACTCCGAAATACCCACAAATTTCCAGCTTCCCAGAAAGCAGATCAAGGATAATTCCATCTAGAACACACACACCAGTGGAAAACTATGATTTAAAACTTGTGCTTGTATTGTACACTGGGAGCACACAGACTCGGTGCGCAATCAGGTCCAAAGTAACACCTATCCTAGTTTTTCTTAGTATACACTCACTCTGAAATTTTCCATTAAAAACATGAAAAGAGACAGTTCTCATTCTCAAAAAGAAAAGAAAAAGGGGAGAAGCTGGTTTTGTCCCAGTGACAAAACACACTCCATCAGCCTTTATCAACTCCAAATATTGTTGAATTTCTTTGTATTTATTCTTTCTTGTGCTCTTTTTAAACCATCACAGACTTTAAATGATTTTGTATTATTTTTAGTGAGGCAAAGGGAATAAATCAGCGTATTGCATTACTGCTGGCAGGATAAAGATGATACTTAGGAATCACTGTCCACAAATCACTCCTGACCAATCTCTTTAACAGTGAAGTCATGTAGTGAAGCGTTTCTGTCCAGGATGGCATTGAAATTCCAGCCTGGAGTCCCAGCCTGACCTGCTGCTCAAAGCTGGAATGTCCCTAAACTGGGCATTTGTCATTGTTGACCTTCCACAGGCTCCTGCCAGCCCATCACCCACAGCCTAAGGTCACCCTGGACACGGCCCTGCCTCCAGCCTATCAATGCTCTCCCCCAATTTAACAGGGTCCTTCAGCTTGCCAAAAGCCCCATCCCACCACTCAGGCTGTGAATGAAGTCACAGACCAGCAGCGATCCATTGACCTCCAAGGGATCCCAGCTACCAGCTGCACTTGGCACTGCTCCCCACCACTTAGATTTGGGAAGCCCAGCCAATTTTGCACCCAGCTATCAGTCCATGTGTTCCCAATGTGGCTGTAAAGGTGCTACAGGACTGTGTCAAAGATCTCACCAAAGCCACCACATACAGGCAGTGCCAGCCTTCGCAAAAGGCAGTCAAGCACCTTTTGCCTTTGGGAGTCCATGCTGGCTGCTCCAAATCACCTTTGTGCCCATTCAAAGAATGTAAAAGAAGCCTCAAAAATGGTTTCCAGGAGGTTTTCCTGTGTTGTTTTCCCAGGAATTAAGGTAAAGATGAGCAGCTGCTGTTCCCCAGGTCCCCCTTCCAGCGCTCTTTGAAAATGGGTCCAGCACGTGCCTTTCTGCAGTCATCAGGAAGCTCTCCTGACTGCCATGACCTTTCCAGGGTGGCAGGGAACTATCCCACTGCACCTCTGGAGTCCCAGTAAGCTCAAAGTCTGCAGCTGCACCTGTCCAGTTCCATTGGACAGGTCACAGCTCACAGTGCTGGGCTTGGCTGGGATGGAGTTAATTTTCTGCACAGTAGCTAGGACAGGGCTGTGCCTGGGATTTGTGCTGAGAACACAAAGTGCCAGGCACAGATAACTCAGGGATGTTCCCATTATTGCTGAGCAGTGCTTACACAGCTCAAAGCCTTTCCTGCTCCCCACATCACAGAATGGTTTGGGCTGGGAGGGATCTTTACAATAATCTTGTTCCAGCCCCTGCCATGGGCAGAGACACCTTCCACTATCCCAGGTTGTTCCAAGCCCTGTCCACCCTGGACACTTCCAGGGATTCAGGGGCAGCCACAGCTTCTCTGAGCAAAATGTTCATATTACTGAGTGTGTAAGAAACTGAGAGAGGATCCAGTTGGGACAGCTGACCCCAAGTAACCCCAGACCACACAGCATTGTGCCCAGCAGTAAAAGCTGGGGATAAGAAGGAAGAAGGGATGTTCAAAATGATGGCACTTATCTTGCCAAGTCATAGATTCATTAATGTTGGAAAAAATCTCAAGGGACCATTGAATCCAAGCTGTGTCCAATCCCCACCTTGTCTCCAGCCCAGAGCAGTGAATGCCACATTCAGTCCTTTCTGTCCAGTCCATCTAGTCCCCTCCAGGGACAGGGAATCCAAACCTCCCTGGGCAGCTGCTTCCACTGCTTGACAATCATCTCCATGAAGAAATTCCTCCTGAAGTCCAACCCGAGCCTGCCCTGGCCCAGCCTGAAGTCATTCCCTCTCCTCCTGTCCCTGTTCCCTGGGAGTAGAGCCTGACCCACCCCAGCTGTCCCCTCCTATCAGGGAGTTGTGCAGGGCCAGAAGGGCCCCCTGAGCCTCCTTTTCTCCAGGCTGAGCCCCTTTCCCAGCTCCCTCAGCCTCTCCTAGGACTCCAGCCCCTTCCCCAGACAATGATACTGAATTAAAATATCCTCTGGAATGCCAGCTCCCACTACAAAATCCAAAGGGAAACAATCCTGAAACACTTGGGAGGAGGGAATGGGCCAAAATGTTTTGCCCTCACCTTGAAGGAAAACAGGTTTTCTTAAGGAATGCCGGCATCCTTGTTTGGTTTAATTCAGTATCTTTATGTGGATGACTCCTCCCACTTTTCTCCAGCAACATGAGAAATGCATCATAATGAATCAATACAGTACAACCAAACACCTGCTGTTACCTGGTTCTTAATTTAAGGACAGGTGTGTCACTGTCAAACAAAGGCACAACTGAATCCCAAATACTCCAGCCAACACAAATCATCCCCGTGGCCCTGTTCAGGGCAGGGGTCGGCAATAAATGCTGAGATAAGGTAACACAGCAGCAGCTGCATGGCTAATGAGGGACTCCAGGAACACTCATGTATGCAGGGACACACTGCATTAATATTCCCTCCCCGTGTCCAGCAGAGACAAAGACAACATACCTGGAGCAATAATGAATCTACAGGAATTATTCATCATGACAAGACTCTCAAACACTGCAACACTGCATGCAATAAGCTCCGCTTCATGGTTTTTCTCTTTACTAAACAGAATTACCACTACAGAAATGTTTTAGAAGATTTGCATAAAATTCCGAACATCTGAAGGGTAAATTATTTCTCAGAACACCACTATTTCTGAAGTTATCTGTACACAGGCTGCAGAAAGCATGGCAGTGCAACAACCAAGTTATTAAAATCTGTAGCATACTTCACAGAATCCCAAGTGGTTACGGTCACAGGGGACTTTATAGAACATCCCATTCCCCATTCCTGCCATGGCCAGGGACACCTTCCACCATCCCAGCTGCTCCAAGCCCTGCCCAACCTGGCCTTGGACACTTCCAGGGATCCAGGGGCAGCCGCAGCTTCTCTAGGTAACCTGTGCCTGGGTCTCCCCACTCTCACAGGGGGGAACTTCCTCTTAATAACCTTCTCGCTAATATCTAATCTAAACCTACTCTCTTTTTAGTCCAAATCAATTTCCCTTGTCCACCTCGTCACAAAGTACCCAAGACTACAAATTCAGAGATTTTTGTAGACTGACTTTCTCTTTTCTCAGCAAAACTCCTCCAACACTGATTGCCAAACACCACTAACAATATTTTTAGTATCTACACATCAAAAATTTCACCTCAGACAAAGTGTGGCAAGTGACATTTCACCTTAATTACATCATGTAAAAGAATTAACTCCTTGATTACAATACTCTCTGTACTGTCAGACCCCCACAAAATCATCTGCAAAGACACCTCACAAGGGAATCCAGATGCCTCCAATCACTTTCTGGCTAACTGTATTCAATTTAAAGATCCCCAAATTTCAGTAAAATTAGTGCTGACTCTAAGAGTTGATCTCTCTCATGCCTTTGCTGTTGCAAAAAGGCAACTGAAGAAATTAAGAAATTGTAAGCAAGGAGAAAGTCACTTCTATTTCATTTAAGACCAGAGTCTCCACTTGCACAGAATAATTTAGGCTCCTTTTCAGCCACTTCAAGAAAAAAACCACCGGATGTCAAGTTACAGCAAATCACAGCCTTTATGTTTGGTTATAAAAATAACAAACTCTCCTTTGTTCAATGGTTTTATATCATCTGATTGGAACAAATCCCCTCCTAGAAAGATGACCCTTTTATATGCATGCTGTCACCTGCTAAGTTTATGTCATTGCTTAGAAATAGGCAGTTCAGCAGCATTTTTATCAAGGAGCGAATGTTCTGTGTCAGGTTTCAATAATATGAGCACTGCCACTACTGCCTCTCCTGCTGTAGACTTGGCACTGTGTATTAAATACACTCCACAAGAAGTTCTCAAACACTGTTTTGCTGCTTGGATTTTGGGCTGGCTTTATTTGCCTGGTCTTCAGTTAAACTTGCTGCCTCCCACATTACACCACATCCATGCCCTTTAGCACAGGGATACACGTGTGGAATTCTTCCCCCAGCTCTTGTACAAATATGCTCATCAACACCAGAGCATTATCTAGGCTCTTCTTTCCAAATTGCATACTAAGGTTTTCCTAGACATCAGGAAAGGGAAAGATTTCCCTGGAAAAGGTTGAGTGGGGGAAATAAAACTGCTGAGAACTGCAGACCCTTCCCTAGAGCACATCACTAGGCTGTCTCAGAAAATGTCTTGCTGCTCCCATTCCCAGAGCATCCCTCCTTCCCCTTCCCTGAACAGCTGGAGGTGTCACTGATATTGCCCCTGAGCAGCCAAGCAAAGCTTTCATACTCCTCCCTCATGGCCCACCGACCTCACATGCTTTCCTTGCTCAGCCATGAGGGCTTCTGATGAAATTCCTGACCTTCCCACACAATGGGGTGGGCTGCTCCTTAGCTCTCTTGACGTTCCCCTTGGGAAAACTAAGCTGAACCTATCACTTCTGGCTGCTTCTCAGGATACTCTGCCCATCAGCTGAATTCTGCTTTCACATCTCCAGGTCCTGAAGACAATTTGTGGTCACAGAAGCCCAAGCCACCACCAGCCTGGACAGGATTCCAAACATCAGCCTCCCCTCCCACGGCAAGTATGGGCAATGTGGAGTTCTCACACCACAAATATCCCAATGTGGTGCAAACGTGGCCTCCAGGCCAAGATTTCTAACAAGAACGTTGCTGGGCAGGCCAAAGTCCCACCAGTTGTGAAAGCACACGAGGCAGAAGAACAAACTCGAAACCACCCTGGCAAGGTCACCCACAGCCTAAATTTTTGCCCACAAAGAAGTTCTCTAACCCAGAACAAGAAGCCAGTGACATTTCCTGCGTGTGGGTCCACTTGAGGTCTGCCTGATCTCAGCAGACATGTGAAGGGCATCTTTACAACTCATGAAGCACAAATATTTGTAACATCAGGAAACTCTTGGCTTGCTGAGTCAAGGAATTCAGCTCTCCTTCCTGCAGCTCGCTGGCAAGTCAGCCCTCACTTTCTGCTTACCTCAGTGCACTGCTCCAGTTCTCTGGCAAGCACAAAAGAAATAAAAGTGGCCTTTTTTAATACTTGACTTTAATGTATATACTCTGTACTGTCTCCTCTTCAGTCTTAAAATAGCTCTTCCAAACAGAGCTTCACAAATTCCTGCAGAAAGGGAGTAACTGGCAGTTCAAACATCCTGTACCACAGCAGAGCTCTTCTCTTCCCTACAAATTCCTTTCTACAACGCATCTCACGATTTTCTAACAGTTTTTCCCCGAGGAAACAGGAGCTACAATATCCGCCCCATCCCTTTTATAGCTGAGCACACAGTAATCCCTTGTTGATTCAGCTACTACAGAACATTTTACCACCCTGAGGAGCCCGGCTCCCTCCTTCCACTACACAGAGGATTTACAGTAACTCACAACTGCACTGGATTCTGCATCTCAGCCCTGCAATTAGAAGCCTGCTCATCTCACACCTCAAACTAATCAGCTCTGACAGCTTTGTTACCATTTGTCCTTTGGCATGTTTACCCTTTAAATCTCCACTTATCCTCAACTAAGACAGAAGTACACGGAAGGAAAATTCTCCTGAATTTTAAAGTAAAGTAAACAGAGGTATTAAAACTGAAAAAATTTCAACCAATATTTCAACGTATCAGGATGTAGCAAGCTATATATAACCAAGGAGTCAAAGTTGGGCATAATATCTGTGACAGAAGCAGCCTCCTGCCAGCATCCACCTACACTTGTTTTTACTCCAGTTTTCACACATAATTTTCAGTACCTGGATCATCCTCCTGCCATCCCCTTAAGCAACTGCAGGCACTACTATTCTAATCCCACTCAACTGAAAGGAGCAATAACTCTGCCTTCCACACCCAGAGAGAGCAGATAAATAAGCTCCTGCTTCAAAAAACAAAAGCCAGAAAGTCTAACTTTGAATGTCTTGACTTCACAAGTTCTCACACACAGAATCATTCAGGTGGGAAAAGACCTTGATGACCATCATGACCAACCATGAACAATTTTTCCCTGCTACAAAATGTCCCTTCCTAAAAAGCCCATTTGGGTTTTCCATACTTTTATTTTATATTATTTAATATAAATACTGCTTACTCACAGTAGTTTAACTGATGCTTTTCAAACCTGAAACTTCAGTTTTTAGTAGGACATTTAGAGGTCATTCACAACTGGCACAGGCCAGTTTTAAGTGCTCTTTGGAATATACAGAACATATCAGAACATACATAACATACCTTGACAACGTTTCTGACTGAAGATTTTTCATGCTAAGTGAAATTAATTTGATTTAAACAAAAAATATTGACACATGTGCAAAATGTTTGGTGTGAAAGTACCCACAAGCAAACTGGGCCTTAGGTGATAGTTGTAATTTTTATCAGCACAAGCTCCCAATTAATGAGAAATTTCTCCTTTATAAATCTACCAAAAACAACAAAGCAGTTTTTTTCCCAAATGCATTTGTGAGTTATGATTTTATTAAAAATTTTAAATGTTCTAATCCACACAACCTGTGATAAACCATTAAATATCTTTACCTCGTGCCCCTGTAGCAATGCACAGTGGAAAAAAATTCCAGACAATATTCACTAGCGAGCAATGTACTCCCCATAAATCACATTACTGTACAGTTTGGGATTAGGATGAGTTGCCACTAGCAACAGAGCCAAAAAAAATCAATTCTGTCACTATATATAGAGAATTCTTGCAACCTCAAACATAGCCAATGTTTTCAGCAATTTGTCTCAGAGAAGTATTAGCAGTCCAGCATGTGATCAGAGGAACATGACACCCAGACACAAAACAGCGCTAAAACAATAGTTTTTCCTTCAGCAGAATACAAAAAAGAAAACAAAAAAGAACCACTAGAAAGCTGCTGGTGAGTGTGAGCAATTCATTCACCCTTTTCAAAATAAAAGCGTGCCCTCTTTATAGCATTAACATTCACAACAAATACAAGGATTGGTTTCAGAGCTTAAGAGTATTTAAAATGATCACTAATGAGTTTTTGTTTTAAAATGGGAAACTAAGCAAACATTAGGGAGAGATACAATTTAGACAAATACAAGGGTACTTTTCCATATAAACCTGATTCATCATATCCAAGGCATTTCCCTTTCAGAAAAAAAAAATAAAACAAACAACAAAAAACCAGCCTAAGATGTTGTAATTCAGACTGTCTACCAGGAGCTTTTAGAAAACAGGAATATGAGGAGTTTCTTTGATCCCCATTTGCTTAACAGCAAGAAGCCAAGACACATTTCATCATTCATGCTTCTTATTTCATCTTGGATCTGCAGAAGGTTTTGTAGCAGGCAACAACCACCTTGGAGTTCTTACTTTACTCATCTGTCACATTTTAGGAATCTTGACAGTGCCACCCAGGTTTATTACAAAGACTTCTCTCCTTTCTTTTCCTACAGTCTTAATACGAGCCCTTCAATTTTAAATGATGCCCTTCACAAGGTTTCTTTGTCACTAACACTGATGTAAGTCAAATTCTGTATTTTAATGGATTCTACAGGTAATAATAATTGCTATAATGGTTTTTTCCCCTCAAAGTACAATCATTCTGTTTTAGAAGAGTACAGTAGATGTACTATTATTTTTTAAGTCAGTAAAATATAACAGCTCACTGAAAACATGTGGCACAATTTCTAAAATCTATCTGTAGGTATATGTCAGAATCACAGAATCATTTCGGTTAGAAAAGGCCTCTGAGATCATCAAGTCCAAGTTTTGACTGATCACTACCTTGGCACCACTGAGTGACACATCCAGTCATTCCCTGAACACAAATATTCCTTACAAACATTTTCACAAAAGGAGAAATTTCAGTCCATTGCCAACCAGGAAAATATATGGAAAAGATATCTGAAAGGGGTCATGTCATCCTGTCTTCTTGCCTCTGACAAGAATATTGATCTTGCTTACTACCTGCAGCACCATCACCTGCCCCAAGCACATATAGGAGTATAATGCAGTTAAAACCATTTTGCCTGAGCTCCAGTAACACCAGAACAGGGCTCTTAAAGGTTTTGTTACAGAATCACTGACTCGCAGCATGGTTTGGGTGGGAAGTGACTTGAAAGATCATTAGACATCTGCCACTATCCCAGGTTGTTCCAAGCCCTATCCAACCTGGCCTTGGACTTGCAGGGATCCAGCTTCTCTGGGCATCTGTGCCAGGGCCTCCCCACCCTCACAGGGAAGAGGTTGCCTCCTAAAACCCAACTACCCCTACTCTTTAGCAGTTTGAAGTCATGCCCCATGTCCTGGCATTCCATGCCCTTGTCTCAAGTACCTCTCCATCTTTCTTATGGTCTCCTTTCAAGTCCTGAAAGGGGCAATTAGGTCACCCCGAGGCTTCCCTTTTCCAGGCTGAACAATCCCAATTCTCCCAGGTTTTCCTGTTGGCTGCCTCTGGGCTGCCAGTTCAGCAGCACAGCTGGGTGCAGAGAAGGCAAAAGGCATTTCAAACATGCAGCTAGCTGTGTCAACAAAAGGGCCCAGCCCTCCTCCAGCACACTATTGAGCTAACCTGCTAAATTTAGAACCAAAAAAAATCCCAACTACAACGGACAAACTTCTCCAGCAGAGAGATCCATTTGCTCCCTGCGAGCAAAGAAGTGTTTGGATGCATGGGGAGATGAGGTCTTGGTTCTTAAGTGGACAACAGCTCTGCACTGCACCTCCACCAGAAGGATTTGGCAGCCAGTGAGCAGAGAACATTAAAGCACCCCCACCAACTCAAAGGAACTTCTCAGGGCAGATCAAAGCTCGAGGTACTTCATAACCCGGGCCCGGGGTGTTCCAAACACCACCCCAAACCCGGGAACAAAGAGCGCTGTGACGGCTGCATTCCTGAGGCACAGCAGAGCCCTGCAGGAACAGCAAACCCTGGCTGCAGGACACACAAGTCCAAGTCTCCCCAGGAAATCAGGAATAATAACATGGCCAAACTCAGTTTCAGGGAAAAGAAACATACCTTCACTCCTCTTTGTTAGGATGAAAAGGAAGAGAGCAGTCTCTCACTGAAAGAAGAGGGAGCAGACAGGAAGCACGTGCAGACAAGGAATTAAAGGACATTTTTATCAGTGATACATTAGAGGATGATCAAAGTCTTTATGCGGGTTTTTAAAAAACTATTTCTTGAGTAGCAAATACCCAACAGACAGAGGATTCAACTCCTCTGGCTTTAGAGATCAAGTTCAGCCACTTTTCACCAACAAGAGGCAGACTGCAACACCAACTTCAACAGCTCTTTGGATACTACAATCAAAATTCTTCATAGTTCCAAATGAAAAACTCTTCTAATCACAAAGATTACGTTCACCTCCTCAGCAGAAAAGCCTAAGCTGCAAATGCTTAGAAAAGCTATAAAGCTGCAAATGCTTAGAAAAGAATATAGGGCCTTCTTTGTTTTCTACGCAGCTGATTAGCTCATAGCAATTAACTACAATCTGCTTTCACATCAATTAATACAAATAAGGACAAACAATGTCTAGAAAAAGTTTGTTTGCATTTTTAACCTAAAATGAACATAATGCACATCATTCAAGCTCTGCATACATTCAGCCAAATCAGAAGATTTTAGGCAGATGCTCCCCTGGAAGCCTGTACATCACTGAGGAAAAATATGAGATTCCCAGAGGGAACTAGTGCACTTTACAAGCTTTCCCAAGTCCTCCCAAGTCTGCCACTATTTATAGTGATTTGAGAGACTCAACACCTCCCACACTGTTACAATTCTGAGCTTTTGCTTTGATTTGAAACACACAGAAAAGAGCTAAGAAGGAGTTACAAACCAGTCTTCCTGCAACTGCAGAAATTACTTTTCTCTCATCTCTTTTCTGTTACTGGGTGGGAAATGTGGGATACAAGGAATAGCTGCAACTCCCACTAACAATCCCAAAGACACTAGTTGTACAAGTACCCCAAAAATACTAATGTTTGCTACACAGAGAACTGATGTTCTTTTAACTGCAATGAAAAGATGAGATTGCTCAGAGATCCAGAGAAAATCATATCATGAGCCTTGAATCTTTTGCTCCCAAATTACCACATTTTAGAAAGAGAGCATCAGTCTCTGGAACAACGTCCCAAGAGATGCATAGGGACCCCATCGCAGAGGTTTTCAAGATACAGATGTGAGGTAACATCATCCAGGCTCCCTTTGCCTTGTAGGGTTGGATGAGAGGGTCTTTTGAGGTGTGTCCTGGAGGCAATCTACTTTTAAAGAGCATCCTAGTATTTTGGTACAGTGATGTATCTCAAGTTTACCACCTTAAACCAATGCTATGGGAACTGGTTCAAAAAAGTTATTGAAATTCAAAGGTTTGGGCTTTGCTGTGACTCATGTCAAAAAAAAACCCCACCCTTGTGATGGTCCTCTCTTAATTTCACCAAATCACACAACCGTGGAATGGCTGGGGCTGGAAGTGACCTCTGGAGACACCCCCAGATCAATCCCTCCTACCAAAGCAGGTTCACCCAGAACAGTTTTTAATAAGCCCAGGGAAGGAGACTGCAAAACCTCTCGGAGCAGCCCCCTCCATGTGCTCTGTCACCTCACAGTAGCTTTTTTCCTCATATTCAAGGGGAACTTCCTGCATTCCAGTTTGCGCCCGTTGCCCCTTGTCCTGTCACTGGAAAGAGTCTGGCCTCATCCTCTTGGCACCTGGCCTGCAAATATTTGTATGTAATGGTAAGATCCTCTCGAGGCTCTCTGTTCTCGAGGCTGAACAGCCCAGTTCTCTCAGCCTTTCCCCATAAGTGAGGTGCTCCTGTCCCTCATCATCTTTGTAGCTGGATCTGCTGGATCCTCTCCAATCGTTCCCTGTCCTCTCTTCACACAACTCTGGCTGAACAGAATTGAGAAGAACAGAGAAAGAATGAGAAGACAAAGAGGAAATTCAAAAGCAGGACCTCTTTCTTAATTAGGTGTTACTAGGCAGTGATATATATTTGTCCTCTTACTCAGCCAGCTCAGATCACAGAGAGATAATTAGAAACAATCACACAAAATCAATTAACATGAAAGAAAACTTCATAAACAACAACACATTAAAATAACATGGGAAGCCACTGCCATCTACACCCTTTCTCACCAGTGGCAACACAGTCGAAAAAGAGCAAAGTACATTTAGAGATAAGACAGGCTAAAACCAGGCTGGGAACAAACCAGGACTATAAAAAGCAGTTGCTAGAAATCAAGACACCATAACACTGCCTATTACTGCTTTTCTGAATATTCTTTTAAATCCACAAGGCAATCTAGCCTGTCTTTTCTACCTCTGCCTGGCTTTAGGATGGGAACGATTTTCAGGTCAAACATTAAGAGAAATTCAGCAGCGTAACATATGGCAATGTTTCAAGACAGAAATTTGCAATTATGTCAAGAGATTACAACTATTTTACTCCCTGCTGAAAGACTGAAAAATAGGGGTCAACTTCACTTCATTTTTCAAGAACCTCAGCCCCTCATCTCTGTCACTCTCAAACCCTGAAATAAAAGTAATTCCACCTTTTAAACAGTTAAGTGATTTCTCAGGTTTCCACTTTGCAGACGATGCCAAGCTGTGCAGTGCAGTTGAAACAACGGAAGGACGGGGGAGCATCCAGAGGGCAGGATTAGATGGGATATTGGGAAGGAATTCCTCTCTGGGAGGGTGGTGAGTCCTGGCACAGGGTGCCCAGAGAAGCTGTGGCTGCCCCTGGATCCTTGGAAGCGTCCAAGGCCAGGCTGGACAGGGCTTGGAGCAGCCTGGGATAGTGGGAGGTGGCCCTGCCCATGGCAGGGGATGCCACTGGATGGGCTTTTACACCCCCCTCCCACCCAAAACCATTCTACAAATCTATGATTCATTCTTATATTCAAAGATCTTTAAAGGCACTTCTGATCTGAGCTCATCTCAGAGTATCATACCCTCAAGAAAAATTGTCACTTGCTCAGTTTTTTTGCCTCCTCCTTTTTTTTTTCCTCCTTCAAAAATGAAACAGAACACAGCAGAGCCCCCTCAAAAAATCTTATTTATGCTCAGGATTGTATGCATTTAAACATGGCCATAAGTGCCAACATTTTCTCCACTAACATTGGCTTGCATCTGGCTAGAAATAACTATACTTAGTGGCTTTACCACTATAACTCTTCGAAAGTCTTCTGCATGGCTGAACTCTGCTCATAAAATTAGACACCAGCGCATTTTGTCTGTCTCATTAAAAGGATGTTTGGTGGAGCTGGCGCAGGAGGAGAGAGGAGTGTGTGAACAACCTTCTCAGAGCCACTGGGGATTGGCCAAAACTGTTCTCAGTGTGGCACAAAGAAAGGAACACTCAAAATAACTCCAAAGGCTCTTAGAAGGAACGACTCTGAAGGTTATGAATAATTTTAAAAGTCTGAGAATGGAATCTCCATGCTTACAGAAGCACACAGGAAAAAAAAAAGCTAGATTTCAACAGATTATTTTTTACTCCCTTTTGTCAAGTTTCAATTGGAAATATTCCATTTGCTTCCTAAATAAACACAAGACAAGACTTACAAACATTAATTCAATACTTTCCCTCTCTTTCCTCAAGTTTTAATTGGAAATATTGCATTTACTCCATAAATAAACACAACCCAACACTTACAAGCTTAAAGTCAGTAACAAGCCCCCAATTTAATATATTCTTACTATGCATTTTGGAAAAATGTTATTACAATTTTAAAACCTACGATAAAAACCAGTCAGAAAAGCACCACATTGAGCCATTATAAACCAGTTTATACTGCAAACATTTGACCAGAGCAACTGAGGTTTGATAAGGTTTTAGTCTTTTTTCAACCGCCAGTTTTATTTAAAAGTATAAATGCAGAACACCTTTTCTGTGTGCTTTCATATGCAGAAAGCAATCAAGATGATTAAACAAGGTCATTGATTTTACTAAGCAAAATAAAATTTAAAAATCAGATGCATATTCATCAGAAAACCAAAATCACCACGTGTAAGATAAGATATTAGTTGGGTCAAAAGTTCACTGGGAGTTGGAGAGGCTGATCTCAAGGACCAGCTGGGAATGGCAAGAAAAGAAAGGACACCAAGTTCTCTGCAGCCCAGATAATCACAGTACATCAGTCCTTTTCTGGGAAAAAACAAGAAAACAAACCCCTCTCTTTTTACCTCTACCTCCTCTACAAGCAATATTTACATGGTGTAGGATTTTATAATCCCATTCCCATTGTTTTTCAGGATGCTAGCATTGAAAAGGCACCAGGTTTCTGAGGTGTCTTGATGGGATATTGGCAAAGGCAGAAAAACACGCAAAATAAATCTTTTGGCACCAAACTAAACTGAACAAAAGGTTGAGGTTAGATACTGGGAAAAGGTTCTTCCCCCACAGACACTGAACAGGCTCCCCATGGAATGGTGACAGCGCCAAGCCTGACTTCAAGAAGCCTTTGGACAATGCTCTTAGGCACAGGGTGAGTTTTGGGGTGTTTGTGCAGGGACGGGCCCATTCCATCAGGATATTCCATGACTCTGAGACAACACACCATGCTGATAGTGCCTGGGATGGGAAGCATGCTCTTCCTCATTCCAACACAGCTTCTTGTTTGTGGGATATCCCCATGCCCCCCATTCCCCTTTTCACACAGGGGTTTCCCATAGGAGCTGGGATGAAAAGCCTTGAGGGAAAGCCTTCACCACACAAGTGATGTGATGAAGAAGAAAGAAAACCCAAGAAGCACCTTGAGTTTGAAGAAGTGGATCAAAGGAAGAGCTTTCTGCTCCTTTAGAACTACCCTGTGCCATATATTTTAACATACATTGTAACTGTCCCCATAAAAATCTGTACCAAAGGCAACTTTACAGGACTTCATGGCAGCTGCTGGTTTCCCAGAGCTCTGCCAAGTAACATCATGGTGAAAAACAAGAGTTAGGTCCAGGAAAAGCCATGCTCGGCTAAAATTCAGGGAAAAAAAAAATCAAACCCACACAACTTTCTGCAAACTAAAGACTTCATTCTTAAAAACGGGGCATGAGTCAAAAGTGAAAATGCAACTCTTGGCAAGGAGTTGTTGCACTCAGAACCTAAATCCTCTTATTATGTCTTGGAAGACGAACTCACCCTAAAGCCACAGCTTAACACAACAAGCCCAGGTTCTCCTGAAAGTCCCTAAAAATCAGACTTCCAGAGCATGTATTGGAAATGCTTTGGGGAAAAAAGCTCATTCAAATGCAAACCTCAGAGAAAAAGAATGGGAAAAAACATGGGATTTCATTCTGATGTGAGAAATGGTTTGTTGGGTGTTTTTACACTATTAGTTCTGCCATAAAAAAGCAAACAAAAAAAATCATCTTTTGATTATTTAACTTCCATCAGTTGAAGAGTACTCAGAAATACTAAAACAGGAGATCCATTAATTTCTGTATGCCAGAGATAAAAAAAAAAGCAGGAATGTGGTCCATTTCTCAATTCCACTGCACCAAGACAGGCCTGAATCATTACACTGTGACCATGTTTATACTAAAACTTTTCTTCTTTTGCTCAGAACTTGGATTTCCACACCCAGTAGGCAACAGATTTTTTTAAAGTACATTCCAAGCTTCTCTCAAACAGTTCCAGTCAAAACATTACCAGATTTTAATTCCGTCAAGAATGTGAGCATCTCATTAAAGCCCTGCCTAATTACAGGTAACGTGCCCAGACCACAGATTCTGTGGTATCTTTATATGGAGTATTATTCAGAAGTAACTGCACCAACTTTTCTCAAAAATTCTGAAATTTCTGCTTATTTAGTGCAGAATATTAGAACCTGGGCAAGAAATTGGCAGTACAAAATAAAGTCACAATAATCACTAGTGGTGAGAAAGATCAACCCAGGAGGGAAGAAATGTCATCAGTTTGTAAGAAAATTGGAAGTTTTAAAGAAATAAATATCCCAGTCACACAAAGGAAAGCCTCAATTGTGAGTCAAACCCAGAAAAAAAGAACATTTTACACACTGGTTTTGGGAATTTTTCTGATTCTTCTGCTGCTTTCCACTTCGGCAGGTTGCAGGTTTCAGAACCTGTAAGCACAGCCAATCACTCCGCTCCTACTGAAATAAAGCCCCAAACACCAGAGGCAAGAATTGCATCTGCTGAATGCAGGGAATGACCTTGAAGGAAAAAGGAAGGACACATTTCTCAGTGGGATAAAGGGAAAAGAAGAAATGGACCTGCTTGTGGGTAGATGAATTTTTTAAAAAGGAGCTTCATCAGATACTCACTAGCCAGAGGCAAACAAGCTCTGAAGCCCAGGTTCAAGAATATCCAAATAAATTGCATTCCCTGCAGCTGGAGACCGGAAAGAACAGGAAGAAAGGTAACCTCACCACCACTACTGTGCCTGGGGGCAGCAAAAGCAGAGATTTCTCAAAATTATTCAGAATCTCTTACAGAATTCTAATATGGCTACACACACATGTAAATACATATTATTTTACAGCTTTTTCTTTTCTTCCATCTGCTCCTCCTTCCACAGCTCCATAAGGCTGCTACCTAACACAGAATCTTTTAAGGGATCTTGTAGAGTTGCAGTATTTAAAACTGGAACTGCTGCTGGTCTCTACTCCAGACTCAGCCCCAGCTGCCACAAACCTTTATCAGGAACCTGCCAACACAGCCAGCCAGATTCCAGAAGCACAAATTCCACCAGGAAGTACAAAGTATATCCAACAGCAAAAGCTCCCACAGAGCATAACTGAGCACAGAAAATGACATGTTAAAACGAGCAGGAACTGGCTGGCCACAGATGTAAATTCATTCATACTTTTACTTTCTTTTTTTAAATATCTGTGCTGCTCGCTCTGGCTTGTTATGACAGGCTGAGGCATCGAAGGAGTTCTCTGTCCTCATCCTGGACACAGAAACACAAATCCTGCCCTGAAATTAATGCTTCCCTCACAGCCTGTAGGAGGAACAGCCCAGCAACAGCATCCAAGCCAAGGAAGGGCTCAGTTTGGTAAGGAAGAGCCACAGGATCTCCCCACTCGGCTTAACACATCTTCAGTGGTTCTGCTGAACATTAAATAGGAAATAATCTCAGAAATAGAGAACTAATTAAAATTCACAAGGTCAGAACTGGATAAAGAAAGGGAGGAGATGAAGCATCTGGCAGGAAAAAAACCCCATAAAATAAAGAAATTGACAAATTGGAAGGGAGAAGGAATTGTCAGAAAGCAGAGCTTTGGAGGAGAGTATGGAAGATAAAAACTCACAGCATCACAGAATATTCTGAGCTGGAAGGGACCCAAAAGGACACCCCACCAAAGGCAAGCCAGCAGCAGGAGAAAGGTGAATGACACAGAGAAATGCAGCTTTATCAGAAAGAAAATGTCAGGAGGTAGAAACCACAAGGACAGAAGAGGGAAAGAAACAGAAGGAAGTATTTGTACACAGATTCGTATCCCTATCAGGAGCACAAGAAGATTGTGAGCCTGTCTTTATGGCAATTCCTTTTAAACTATGAATGTGGAAAAAAAAAACCTGAATAAACTAAATTCAGGAGCCAACAAATGAAAGGACTGTATTGTTACTCCGTCTCAGCCAGAAATCAGGCAATCTTTACATCTCATTTCAAACGACTTAAAAGGATGAAGCAACGTAGATCAACACATCCAGACAGCCAAAACGAGTTAAGACTTAAATAAGGTGAATTTTCCAGAGCTGTAACTCACAAAGCAGCAGCTGTGCCTTCTACAGGGCCATCAGGCTGGGGTTACACGGTGACTTTAAACCCGTGTGAACCTGGGCTGCTGCTGAACAGCTTTGCTTTCCCTCTCTTTCCTCAGCTACTCATCATTCCTCTTCTCTCTCATGCCACACTGGACCAGGGACTGGATTTATTAAAAAGTGCAGGAGAAAAGTCAGGGAAGGTTTGATTTCAAGTGGGTGAGTTCCCTGATCCACAGAACTCGCCCACCCTGTGCTGCAGCACGGTTAGTTGGGCCAGTGGGTCCTGGCCCTACATCTTTAGTCCAGACTAAAGTTAAAACAGACACATAAGCACAAGTTCATTCTCTCCAGCAAAACACAAATGTGAAGAAGTTTTAAAAAGGACATCTTAGCATTCCTCAGCAAATCCTGAAAAGGCATAGCAAGTGCTTTGGAAAAGCAGACCCCAAGCCTTTGAAAAAGCAAGATCCAATGTTTAATGTAAAGCAATTATCACTTAATGAGTTTATGAAGTCTGTAGCACATAAATACCTCACAGAAATGCCAAGTTGAATTAAAATATGAATCATACAGAGTCCCTTACAATTTTGCAGGCACTGGTACACACACAAAAGGAAAGCATCCCTGTGTCCTAGCAAACCAAGAGCATTTGCAGACCCTGACTATGACTTACTTACTACCATCAGTCAAATAAGGCAGTCTTAAAATAAAATACATTAATATTGCTAACACCTCTGATAAATTCAGCCATTCACAGCCCAGAAAAAAAATTATTAACTCCTAAAAATAATTAACTGCCTTAAAGTAGTCAGTGTGCATGGAAGGAAGGACTCCCTGCCACAAATGTTTAAGGGTTTCTGGATTACAGTAAAAAAACCTACATATACCTGTCAAGGAGAAAAACCTTTTTCTCCAACCCAGCGGCAGAAAGACAACCTTTTTTATGGTAATGCCAACACAGATCTCCCACGTGAAGGCATGAGATAGCTTTAGTGAGCTACAGAAGATAAACACATGTCATGCCTAAGCCAAAGACCCTAAAAGCACCCTGAATCACTTGTTCCCAAACTCCCCAGTCACTGAGCATGAAGAAATGTAACACAAAGAGCCAAATAGAGATTATAAACACAGAAATGTATTTTTACTTCTATTTGCTAACACATTTCAAACAAATTTTTTATTAGAATCTTGTCAAGTCACAGAAAGAGACTTCAGCTTGAGTGCTACTGAGCTTCAACAGACGAACACAACACAGTTTGTCACTACTGAAATGGACATTTGGTATTTTTAAAAATAAATACTAAAATTTTACATAAGTGTCAAAAGCCATCCAAAAGAAAAGGGTAGTTACACATATATACCTCAACCCTGACCGAGAATCCCCAGTTTTGCATAAAGATATTGAAGCTGCTGAACTGCAAGCATGCTTTACGGGCTGGTAGACTGCCAAAAATCATCTGCTAATACACCAGACAATGGATGTATTCTGCTGGAGAACTTTCTGATCTTTTCCTCCTATCACTTCTCTTTAGTTGCACATACAAAAAATGTGATTTGAATGATTTATGTGCCAACAAATGAAGCAATTATTCACAATAAAGTAACTTTTTCAAACATGCATTTTTAATCACTGGTTTGCAATCCCTGATTCAGTGTTTCCTGCTGCCATTGCAGCACTTCAGTTTCTGGAATTCTGAGTACCAAGTTGTGCTCCTGCAGTGCCTGAAAGCTGCAGAAACACTAACAAAGGACCCAAACTCTTCTGAGTCTTGATAAACAAATAGCACTCTGCTCAAATTCCATACTTCTGGATAACAGTAGGGTGCTTTCTATAAAAACAACCCTTCCTTCCAGAGTCCAAGAAGATCCTGTGTGTGGTTCCAGCTTTCTGGAATGCTCTGGAACCACAGTGGCCACATATCCCGAATCCAGCCATAATTACAGGGCATATAGGGCAAGGCTGACAGCGAACTTCTCACAGGAGCATCACACCCTGACCAAAACCATGGAGCCATCAAAGCTTTCCCCCTTCTCAATTCAAAAGCCTCTGCATTACACCTGATCTGTATGCACCAAGATCAGGGCTTGTTCAGCAAATGCTTTTAACCCCAAGTTCCCCAGTTCTGAATCTCTTATCTGATATTTGAACAAATCACCCACACCACAGAGCTGTCATACCCCATCCCACACTGAAAGAATGTTTAATTTGTAAATCCATGCAGCAATTTTGCAACCAGAGCGTTGAACACACTCAGTGACCCTGGAAGTGAATTAAACATATTAACCCAGCTTCCTGATCCCCAACATTAAAATTCAGAAATTTAATTAACTGCAGAAATTAAATTACATTAAAGGAAAATATTTTAAGCCAGCATTTTCACATTTTTCTGGGTTTGCATCCACAGGCTTATGACATCTTTCAGAAGAATACAGCCTGAAATGATCATAAGCTCCTGAAAAATAGCAAGTGCTAACAAAACCTGGGCTAGAGCAGCAGTACCCAGTCTAGATGCTCTAAAAGTAAGTTTCCATCTAAGGGGGGTAAATTCCTTGTATCAGTCTGTTACTTATTACTCAGCATTTGTGAGTTACACATTCCCTGGAATAATCTTAATCTGAGGAAATGAACACTGTGATCTTTCCCATACAAAAAATGAAGTGTTTCAATGCCCAAAAAAACAAGGGGGAGAAAAGGCTCCAGCCTTGACATTCTGATTTATGGAGGATGCTGATAGTGAGACAAACAGAACTTCATCTGTCAAAGCCAAACACTAGCATTTAATATACAAACATCAAGCAGGAAATCTCATTTAAATAATTAACATGTGGACTATCCACTGCCAAAAACAGCAGGGCAGCAATGGACTTCTGCTGAATATTTTACAGGAAATTGAATGATTAATCCTCCATATAATGCCAGGTACCCACTGCCACCACATTTTGTTAAAAGCAAACCTTTAATTTCAGGAGGAGCAAATCACATTAGGCGAAAGGAGTAATGAAACCTCCACAACTGATGTGCAGATTTTCACTACTGTTTTGAACCTATGCAGAGTTTTAAATTATAAATGCAAATACCTTCTTGTAACTTTCTGGTAAAAAACGCAATCTGCTCAAAAGTGCTTTTCAAAGCTATCTCTAGTGAGACGTAAATCATCAGTGGCTTTAAAATATTTTAGTGATTTCAGCAGCCTTTTAGAACTGGTAAATCAGTTTCACTATATTATGTAAATAAATACTGCAGAAAAGACCAATGCTTTTTGGATTTTGTTATTGAGTTTCTTTTAACATTTCCCCTATTGAAGAGAAGAAAAAATGGTTTGCATTGTGTTAGCTCCAGTTATAATTTCCAGCTGTGTCAAAACTTTAACAGCCTAAAAGCAGGAAATCCAAAGAGGAAATTCCATCGTCAGTTCCTGAATTTTGTAACTCAAATGTTCTTCCAAAAACTGGACCTTAAAGGAATTTTGGTAACATTTTCTGTAGCCTTACCTGATATCTTCCAGTAGGTCACATTCTGCCTGATGCTTGGCCTGAAGTTTTGTCATCTGCTCAACCTGAATGTTTTTCAGCTCTTGTGTAACTTTCACCTACAAAAAACCCAAACAAACCCAAGGACCACTTATATTTTCTGTACTTCAAGTCACACTTCAACAAGTAAACAAACAAACAAACCCAAGGACTACTTCTACTTTCTGTAGTTCAAGTCACATTTCAACAAGAAAACAAACAAACTGGAAAAGGCTTCAGAAGGTTGGCTTTACATTTTTAGTACTGGTGTAGTTTTGCTTTAAGCCTTGTGATCCTGCACAGACAAAATTCCAATACTTTGGGAACCTACGTGGTAACTGGCAGAGGGCACCAATGGCCTAGGTATTGGGAACAACTTGGTTTTGGAAAGGAACCTTGGAATTGTTTCCTTCTTGTTTTTTTATAAAACAAGAGAGTCTTTGGCATTTAAGCCCTCTAGTGATCACAGGGCATCCAGGTATCGGCCTAAAAAATGATCACCAATATCTCTGAACACATTATGCATTCATGAGGACGGAAATGCCAAACTCTTACTGCAGAGGGATGAGAAATTCACAGAGGAAGAGGGCACTCATCTCCCTCCCTCTTCTTCACTAGCCAGGCAAAAAAACACCCTGGATCTCATCAGCTTCTCTATTTTAACTCTGAAAACCATGCCCCAGCAACAAGCACCCTTTAATCACAACATCACATATAGACAAGTTTTTCACATGACACCAAAAAAATAAATCACTTGTATGCCCCTGACTTTAAGCAGGAAAAGAGTCTATTTTTAACATGGACTTTCAGCATTTTTGGTTTTATCTGTATATAAAAAAGCCTAACTCAAAATAAATAAATCCACACGACACAGCCCAGGTAATGGAAATAAGCTCAAATGAAATAATACAGGCAGAGAACGACACAGATGTAAAATAAATAAACCACCAAACACTGACTGAAATGGAAATGATTTAAATCAAATTGGTTTTGTCTGACAAAAGCAGAGTCTGCCCCTAAAATAAGAGGCTGGGAGGCAGGAATGAGCCAAGGAGAAACCTTCACTGCAGCTGCCTGCCAGGGCTACTGGGGAGCTCCGGGCATGACTAGGGAATCCTGCTTGTTCCCTCCTTCTCCTGGTCACTACTGCAGCAGTTTGCCCGGTGCAGAACCGGGCAATCTCCTCTGCCAACGGAGAAATCCCAGTGCCACATCAAAAATCTCCATGGGGCCACAAACCATCATGGCCAGGAGCACCTCAAAGCAGGCAGCATCTCGAACATGGAGCAGGCACAGATCTCAGCCCCACGGAACTCCTTGCCCTGGTGCCCGCACAGCAGCAGCCTCTCCATCCTCTCCAGCTCTCCCTTCTCCCCACATCCCGACTATTCCACAGAACTCGCAAAATGACCAGCCCAGAAATCCCCACGGATCACCTCAAGACCCCACTACAGCTCAGGTCTCCCAGATACCAACCTGCCTACCCAAACAAGCCACACCGGGCACAGCCTTTATCCCAAATTTCCATTCCTGCTTGCCTCCTCTCCCACACCAGTCCCACTGACGGGCAGCACCCCACATTCCCACGGACCGCAGGGTCACCGCAGAGCCTCCCCAGTGCATCTGCAGGTTGTTCCCATCGCACGTGGGAATGTGTGTGAAAATGCTGTACAATTCCGGCTGTCTCTGCTCCTGCGTGCTCTTGTGTGCTCTTGTGTGCTCCTGTGTGCTCCTGCCACACGCCGGGATAGTCTGCGTCCCTGGATCAACTCCAGACGTGACCTTCCCGAAATCAACCAACCCCTCGCTGCTAGCACCAACAAACCGTACGAGCCCCAAAATTCCCTTGCTAGCACCCCACAGGCATCACAACCTCAGCGCCTCCATGCAGCCAAGCCCTCCGCAGCCACTGATCCCCTCCCAGCCCTCTATCTCCCTTGGAAAGCCCCCGCTGGAGATGGGGGTCCCTGACGGAGCGCTGCCCCCTGCGCTTGCATCCTCACCAGCGCGTCCCCACGCCTGCCCTGTCCTACCTCCAGAGCTCACTCCCGACCCATCCCCACCCCATCGCCACGCCGGCTCGCCGTGCCGTCCCCAACAGCCCCCCGACATTTCCCCAGGACCCACCTTACAGGGCCACCCTGGCCAAACCCTCCCCCAGCCCCCAACTCGCCGCTGCACCCCCCACTCCCTTCCCAACACTTGCGCTCCCTCTCCAAAC
>VWYI01030896.1:341021-429901 GCA_013399455.1 Anthoscopus minutus | reverse complement strand
GAGGGCACAATGGGGCACAGTGGAGGACTATGGGGCACAGTGGGAGGCTATGGGGTGTGCGAGGGTGTGCGCGGGGTGTGCACAATGAGGCGTGTACGGGGTGTGCATGGATGTGCACAATGGGGTGTGCATGGGGTGTGCGTGGATGTGCACAGTGGGCGTGTGTATGGGGTGTGCACAGTGGGGATATGTATGGGTGTGCACAATGGGGTTTGCACAATAGGGGCGTAAGGGGGCCTATGGGAGGTGGAGGTGCAGAGGTGTGCACAATGGGAGTGTGTGCACGGCGGGGCACAGTGAGGGTGCAGGGGTGCGTGAGGGATGCACAAGGGGGTGCACGAAGGGTTTGGGGTTTGCACAAGGGGGTGCGCTGAGGTGAAGGGGTTTGCACAGGGAGGGCGCAGGGTGTGCATGGGGCAGTGAAGGGGATGCATGGGGAGTGCTCGGGATGCTGTTGGGGTGCTCAGGGGAGCGGGGAGGTGGCCAGAGAAGTGCAGTGCCCTCCAAGGCATGAGTCCAGTGCAGGATCCACACACCAGGATTGGGGTGCAGGACACGGCTGGTGGCACTCCAGGCATGCTCCCCCAAGCACAAAGAAGCCATCCCCTTCTTTCCAGAACTTTCCAGGCTGCCCAAACAGAGCTGGGCAGCAAGAGCTGGACTAGAGCTGAAATACCTGAGGGGCCATCACCTCCTGACAGCAGCTGGAGAATCCCTTGATGCTGGCACCCATCCTGGTGCATCCCAAGGGCAGCACACTGGGAGGAGAGCACCCAGACACGAGCCTTTGCACAGGGTTGGTTTTAACCAAAGGAAAATAAAACAAAGCTGAACTCTTGAGCATTGCAGATGCAGAGCCCAGGAGGCAGAAGCGATGCTCCCAGCCCTGTCATGTTCCACTGGGTGTGAATTAAAAACCCCTGATCAGAAGTACTTTTGGGGTTTTAACCCCTCTCCCCATCACTGAAATTCCTGGTTTTTGCTTTTTAGTTCTGCTGCAATAAAATCTTTGAAATATTAACGTGCATTTGGCTGTTTCCCTTAAGTAAATTATCAGGGCAGTTTGCAGAGCATCAGGCAATTCCCATAATTGCATTTTCCCAAGTGCTCCAGCACTGCTCCATCGCCAGCTCCTTCATTATTGATGAGCTGCTTTGCTCCAGCTCCCAGAAAATGACCCCTCGCCTTTAAAGACACTTTAAAATACAACTTGAATTCTGCTTTCCTATCTAGCTATTAGTTTATTTAGTGCTGCTAATTAGTCTTAACTCTTTCTCCCTGGGAAACTTCAAATGATTAGTGAGACCTGGTGCATCAGCAGATGCTGTGAAAATATATTGCATCTCTATTAGGGCTGCAAGGGGATGAGATCTGGATGTGCAGCCCTTTGAAGAATCATGGAATCATGGAATGGTTTGGGCTGAAAGGGGCCTTAAAGCTCATCCAGTTCTACCCTCCTGCCATGGGCAAAGACATTTTCCACAGCCCAGGCTGCTCGAAAAAATCATGCCCAGACTTTGCATGCAGGACTGAGAAGCATTTTATGTACAGGCCTACAGGCAGATGTATCATCCTCCCTTATCATGCAGGTTTTTTGCCACTATTTGCTTGTATTCTTCCATGAATAATTATGTTTTATCTATTTGACCACAGATTCCCTGAAGCTTAACTCATGGAATGCTGCAGGTTTGTTGTGAGTCCTGGAGGGTTTTACATCAGGGATGATAAATCCTGATGGAACTGCCTCTTGTAGCTGCCCATAGCTCTTCCACATCTTAATAATACTGCTGATAATAGGGGAGAAAAAGGATGTGAAATTAAGATTATCAAAAAGTCAATAATATAAGTGTCTAAGTGTTGTGTATTTTATCAAAATAGTTGTTTTCACAGCATAATTTGAATTCGGCTTATGCTGAGCCTTTATCCCTTGATTTTTCCTTTCTGATTGCAGGACTTGAAGGCAGTTGAGTCTCCTGGAATTCCAGAATGGTTTAGGTTGGAAGGGACTCCTAAGGATCATCCAGTTCCATTCCCTGCCATGCATGGGCAGGACACCTTCCGCTAGACCAGTTATTCTATTATATTGACCTTTATTTGGTTTTGTTTAATTTAATTTATTTTTGTTTAATTTAATTTAATTTATGCTTAATTCATTCTATTTCATTTTTTTTCATTTCATTTTGCTTTATTTCATTTTATATGAAGGAGGGCACAATACAGTCCCCGAGCAATACACACCTCTCAGGGAACCCAAACAGAGATGAGACAGCAAGGTTAAAAACCCCAAGAGCCAAATTCCAGCTGATGCTGACAACCCACAGCTGAAAACAGCAGCTTATTCCCTCATCTAGAAGAAAAATAAAAGAAAAAAAATTAGCCATAAAAGCAAAATTTGGAGAGGAACTTCAGGGAATGGAGCTCCCTTGATTCCTATCCTCAGGCGAAGGCAACATGTTAGATCCCAGCTCCCAATCAGCTGCTGTGTTGTCCCGTTGGACCTGTTCATTCTTCACTTCTGAATTTAATCCCTGCAGGGGTTTAAACCTTTTTAAGTACAAAAACACGATGTGTTGGAGGGTTCTTGGCTGCCAGGATGTGCTTCTGAGCGGAACCCGGCGAGTTGGAACCTGCTGCTGGGCCCATGATTAATGCACGAGGCAGTGCCGGCTCCCAAAGCCTTGGCAGAGCAGCTTCCCCAGCAGCAGATCCCAGGCACTGCTGATAACATGGATCTTGCCTGCTGGCCTGGCAGGAGTGCTCCTGGCAGAAGGGTTTGCTCGCCAATAGAGACCAGGAGGGAATGGGCTGCCAGCACAATGGCTCCTGAGGAGCTTCCTCTAGGGAAGTCAGCTTTTCATAAGAAATGTATTTAATAGTAGCAAATATGAATATTTAGGAATAGCATGGAATCCCAGAATGGTTTAGCTGGAGGGAACCTTAAAAAATATCTCGTTCCACCCCTGCCATGGGCAGGACACCTTCCGCTATCCCAGGCTGCTCCAAGTCTCATCCAGCCTGGCCTTGGACACTTTCAGGGGTCCAGGGGAAGCCACAGCTTCTCCAGGCACCCTGTGTCCACCCTCATAGCCAGGAATTCCTTCCCAATATCCCATCCATTTCCTCTGCCAGTGGAGAGCCATTCCCCCTTGTCCTGTCCCTCTATCCCTTGTCCAAAGTCCCTCTCCAGATCTCTTGTGTAGGTATATTTATTTTATACTATGTGTGGATATGTATGAAGGTATTAGAATTTATTTTATATTTAAATGAATATATAAGTAATAACTAGCTTAATGGATATAATGATTGAGACGCACATAGAATCATAAATTAGTTTATATTGGAAAATACATCTAAGATTATAATATATAAGAATAAAATAACGAAAAAATTAAAAGAAAAAAGTGAATAAAAGTATAAAAATTTAGAAATAAAGAACAAAATTATCTAGAACAATTACTCATAATGTCCATAATTTTCCCGGCTGCTCCCTGGAGCAGCTAAAGCCAGAAATCGAGTTTGACATTATCTGACATCCACAGTTCTGTTCTGAGTGTTTCTTCCTGGCTTTCAAAGCTCATGGTGGCACTGAGTGAGGTCCTCCCTCCCTCCCTCCCTCCCTCCATGTAAAGGAGTCAGGCTGGGGCCAGAGCCTCCAGGCTTTCCCCACGTGGGGGTGCCATGTGGATGCGAATGACATCGCTCCTACAGCCACGGGAAGGGGACGGGTGACAACTCAGCAGCTGACATTGCTCACTGCTTTTTGCCAGGAAAGAAAAATAGAAAGAACTATTAAAAATATAAAGAAAAAGAGGGAAATAAATAGATGAGTTGGGAAGAACAAGATTCATAAAGCACGCAGGAAACATGGAATTCTACAGATGGGGGAAAATAAGTTTCACAGGGCATGATGCACATTCCCCCATCCAAAGAATTCCTTGCTTCTTGCATGCTTTGTCTTTCCCCAGCGGAATTAAAACCCCTCTTTGAGGCTTGTTGTAACCCGATGTGGACTGAGGAAACCTTGAAGGAGCCCAGGGGATGGAATCAGCCTCCTCCAGGTCACAGTGGGGCGGAAGGACTCGTTGGACAGCCAGGATAGCCAGGGGGGCATGGAGGTCCGGCTGGGCTGGAAGGGAGCCCTAGCAGCCCTGCCACGTCCTGCTTGGGCCTGTTCCACCACATTTTGGGGAAGGCTGGTACACCCAAACAGCTTTGTTCCCCTTGCTCCACTGTCCCGGCCTCTCCCCATTCCTCACTTCTCGTGTTTACCATACCTGCAGGCGTGAGACTGGGATTAATTTCCATGAGAACACATTGACAGTGTAAATATCTCTGAGCAGGGACGCTTGGCAGGTTTATGCGGTTTGTTTTCCTCCAGGAACTGGCAGCTTTCCTGTTTTCTCTGATTGCATATGACCAGATGTGAACATTAGGCATCCGGAAATCTGGAGCAGGACTTGATGTCTTCCCTTTGTCCCATCCCAGCCTGGTTGTGCTTCCAAGGCTATCCAGGTGGTTCTTGGTGTTTTGAAGTGGATGTTGCCTTTCTGCTGATATAACCAATATCCAGTCATCCAACTGGGCCTTGGACACTTCCAGGGATCCAGGGGCAGCCACAGCTTCTCTAAGCACCCTGTGCCAGGGCCTCCCCAACCCCTATTATAAAAAACTTCTACCTCGTATCTAAACGAAATCTCCTCTCTTTTAGTTTAAAACTATCACAACAGGCCTTGCTTGAAAGTTTATCCCCATCTTTCTTACAGTCCCCATCTGGTTTCCCACTCCTTCCTTGGCAGTACAAGTTGTCTCCTCATCACGAGTTTGTCAGACTAACAAATCCTACTGTAAATTTGCTCTGGCCTCATGGAGACGGATCTGATCCCAAAAGTCTCAGTGTGTCCAGGTCACAGGGACCTGCTACTGCCAGGAGCATGTCAGGATGAGGCTGTCCCTTGTGCAGTCCTGCTATAAATTCCCTGCCTGGTCGTGTGTCACTTTCACTGCTACTCTCCCCCTTCTCTTGTTAATGTGTAACCTGAAACTCGCCAGGGCACATTGCTGCCATCCCAGCGTTATCTGTCCCCGGTCAGGTCCATCCCTGCCTGCTCCTACCGGGGTATTTTTATCTGCAGATGGATGGTGTCGTGTGAAGGGCAGGAGATGGGGAGGGCTGAGTATCCTGGATCCTTCCACTGGAAGGCTCCTAAAAGGTCTCTTCAAAGATTTCTCTTCAGCCTGGAGAAGAGAAGGCTCCAGTGAGACTTTGGACAAGGGATGGAGGGACAGGACAAGGGGGAATGGCTTCCCACTGCCAGAGGGCACCATTAGATGGGAGATGGGGAAGGAACTGTTCCCTGGGAGGGTGGAGAGGCCTTAGCATAGGATGCCCAGAGCAGCTGTGGCTGCCCCTGGATCTCTGGAAGTGTTCAGAAATCTGTAGATGTGGCACTTGGGGATGTGGTTTAAAGGTGAAAATGGTGGTGCTGGGTAATGGTTGGACTTGATGATCTTACAGGTCCTTCCCAACCTTAGAAATTTTATATTTCTGAGATCTCTTCCAATATGACCCTTTTTGTGATTCTATGATCCCTCCAGGGCCACTGAGAAAAACTCCATCTTGGACAGACAGTGAATAATCACCTGAAGGGAGGTTCTAAAAAATGTGTCTGAGAGCAGTTTTAGGGGACCAGGAGTTTCACAGGGCTCAAGACTATTGTGTGTCTGGGAGAGGATGTGGGGAGGCCTTCTCCTTCTTATTTACAGCTACAAAGAGAAAGAGATTGCTGGATTGCTTTCTGCATCCATGGTGGATGTTCAGAAAGGACAGGGCACATCCAGAGCAGATGTGTGTGGATCAGGAGCGCTGTGGGAAGAGCTGGCTGAGCAGCAGAACAATGGAGGTGCTGGCACCTGGCTGCTCCCTGCCCTTCTCAGAGCACTGCTCTCCCTGGGGCTCAGCTGCAGGGGGACTGTGTCAGCCCACAGCTGCTGGGCTGGATTGGGCTGGCTCCTTTCCAGTGTTCCCCACTGGACCACATCCCATGGCAGCCCTGATTATCAGCACCAGCCATTGCCTCCACCCTGGCACTGAGTTCCTCTGGGTGCTTTCTCATGCAGATGCCTCCATTCACCTTGGCCAGCCCTAAGATCCCTTTTCCACTTCTCATCCTACAGCCAGGGAAGCAGGGAAGAAGGTGTGTCCTTCCTGAAGAAAAACCCCTTCCAACTCCAAAAGCTCTAAGCTGTGAAGCCCAGGAGTTTGGCTCTTGTTCAGCCAAGGGGAATTGCAAACCTTGGGATCTGGATGCACCCTCAAATCATGGAATCACAAAATGGTTTGTGAAAAAGACGTTAAAGCTTATCCAATTCCATTCCCTGCAATGAGCAGGAATACCTCCAACTAAACCAAATTGCTCCAACCTGGCTGGCCTGGGACACTTCCAGGGATCCAGGGGCAGCCACAACTTCTCCAGAACACCTGTGCCAGGGCCTCACCATGGTGAATCTTCTCATGGTGAAGATTAAAGGTAAAAATCCTACACAGATTCCCTTTTCCCATCACCTTTTCCAAACAAAAGTTATCTCTGTCAAGTCTTCCCCTGGCACTGGGTGCCAATAAAAGAAACTGAGAGGAAGATCCTAAGAGATCTCCTTTTGTAAGGAGAATGGACCTGGATGAGGAGAAAGCTCTTTGATACAGACGGGAGAGGACATCAGGAGATGAATGTGTGGCCTTAGAGGTCACCAGCCATGGAGATCTTGGAGTTGCTCATTCTCTGCCAAGGCTCATTCTCTTCCAAGGAAGGAAGTGAAACAGAGTAGAAAGTGTGGCATAAACCAATTTCATCACTTTTTTGCCCATTCATTGCATGTCCTGATGTGTTCCGTCCAGAGGGAGGATGTGGGAGGAATGTGGGTTTAGAGCTGGACCTTCACACCCATAGGGGAACCAAAACTTTCTGAATGAAGAAGTGGTGGGAGCAAGTGCTGATGTGTCGCCAGATGATTTAATTCTTATTCCTGTTTCCCAGAGATAATGCTCTGGGCTGCAGCATCCTGCTCGCTGAAGCAAAGTGACCACAAAGCTCCATCCTGAGGGAAGAAGTGGATTTATCCCTGCTGTAAATGAGAAAAGACACAGAGACCAGCCCCACTCCTGCCAGTTTGTCTCTTCTGCTGGTTGTTTTTGCCAGTGAAATGATGTTATTTGAAGGGTGAGGCTTTGAGAGGTGGATAGGTGAAAACTCCAAAGTGTGAAAGAGAATAAGAAAGGACCTCAGAGAATTTTCTTCTCTTGGAGCATTATGGCTGTAAGAAGTTATGGCTGTAATTACCAATCAAAGCATTTTAACAATAAGTAATCTCCTAATTTAATATCCCAGTGTAAAAATGGAGATCTATTGTGGTTTGAGTTTTCTATGAGCTTGGATTGATGTTTTCAGCCTGAGCACCAGAAAGCAGCAATAAACCCCTTACAAATACAAATTCACTGCTGGTTTCTCATCAAAAGACAGAGAACAAGCCTCAAGTTTCCCTCCCAAAGATGAGTTTGTTCAACCCTAGTGGATTATCAGTGCCTGAGAGCACTAAATTAGGGCACCTGGGCACACAATTTAGTGGTGAACATGGAGGGTCAGGGTTAATGGTAGGCATGATGACCTTAGGGCTTTTCCAACTTTAATGATTCTGTAATTCTAAATCAGCCTGTATATACATCACCTGCATAAAACCAGCCCCTCTGACACTATGAAGACCTGTTATTTTCCAGCCAAAATTGCTTTTCCTGCTTTGAGGGCATTGCTTCTGCCCTGGGAAAGGTTATTTTTCCCCAGGAACAGCTGATGGGGAACAATGGCAAATATAAGAGCCGTGCCAGGGTGTATGCTCATCTCTGAGTCACAGGGGAAATGAAAGAATTTGTGCCGGCTTTTAACTCCATGAAATACTTAATCCGTTTGCTTTGCCCACTCACAAATGCAGATCTTAAATCTGGAAAGTCCCAGCACTTGGAGGCATAAACATGAGCTTGGTTAAGCTTTATACTGGCCCTTGAGAGAGAAGATGCCTATCTGGGAAGTGTGGCTTAAGAAAGCTCAGGAAAAAGGCTCTGGAGCCAGGCAGAAAGAGCTAGAGGGATTCAGCTTGGAGAGGAAAAGGTTCTAGGAAGATGTTAGAGCCCTTTCCAGTGCCTAAATGGGCTCCAGGAGAGCTGGAGAGGGAGAGGGACAAAGACCTGGAGGGACAGGACAAGGGGGAGTGGCTTTCCACTGCCAGATGGCAGAGTTAAGTGGGATGTTGGTAAGGAATTCTTGGCTGTGAGAGTGGAGAGGTCCTGGCATAGGATGCCCAGAGCAGCCCCTGGATCCCTGGAAGTGTCCAAGGCCAGGTCAGAGATTGGGGCCTGAAGCAACCTGGGACAGTGGGAGGTGTCTCTGCCTGTGGCAGGGATTGGGACTGGATGATCTTTGAACTCCCTTCCCATCCAAATCATCCTATGACTCCATGATCTGGCCAGCATTTGCACGAGCAAAACTGTGCCTCAAAACCTCAAATCTCTCCTGGATGCATCTAAACCATGCAAAATAAGGATTTTTCCATCCTTGCTGCTGCTGACTTGGCAGGCACACTTTACTGCCCATGTTTGCTTTTCTACATGCCCAGACTCCCAGAAATGCCACGCAGGGCTGGTCGTGCTGCAGAGCACCTCTGACTCACCTGCTGTGCCACGCTTGGTTGCTGGCAGTGGCATGTCCCAGCTCAGGCGGGAACACGACGCGGAACCCTCTGAGGTGGGAACGCCCTGGACAGCCCCATGCTGCCCTCCCGGCTCTGGGATAGCATCTGGGATACACATAGGACATGGTGACTCCGTGGTAGCACAAGCTGAAATGAACTTTGTTGACACAGAGCACCTCTGTGCCCCAGGTGAGATGGATTTGCCAGCCAAGGTTGGGAAAGAAACACTGCCTGGGAGTGCAGGTTGCCCTTGCCAGGATGTGGGAACATTTTTTGTCTTCTGAACATCCCTTTTCCCATCACAAAAGGCATTTCCCAGGGATAGGCTGTCCCTTGGACCAACCTGCTTCTGATCTTGCTGAGACCTAAACAGAGCCCTTTGCTTACCCATGTTTTTGTCAGCCCTCTGTGGCATGCCCTTGGCCCAATCCTCCCCAAGGGTCAACTCACTCCTCACTGGCATCCTGGGGACACCAGGTAACATCAGGATGTCATTGGGAGGTACAGGGACATGGCCTGAGTGCTGTCCTCTAACAGCAGGAAGTGACTGGACAGCTGAAGGGTTAACCCAGCACCTGGATGTGGGCTGTTGATCCCACACATGCAATATCCCACTGCAGCTGCACTTGGGAGATCCTCTCCTGCACACTCCAGGGAGTCCTGGAGGGCCAGTGGAGGCTCAAGAGCTCTTTGAACAACCTCCATCACTCCTGTGACCACCTGCATGATGGAATGGGAATGCTCAGGGAGTTTGGGAGCAGAACCACATTGGGGAGCATGGTTGGGTTGAGAGAGGCAGGGCTGATGGAGGAGCTGGAGAGGTCCCACTGGGGAATAGAAAATCCCCATCCTTGGAGGCAGTCGAGCCTGTCCTCAACAAAACCTGACCTCATTGAAGGTCAGGCTTGGAGCAGAGACTGCAGATAACCCCGCCAGCCTCAGATATTCTGAAGAGGCCAGGACATGGTGCAGAGCTCATGCCCCAGTTCCTGTGGATGCTGGTCCCACTGTCCTGCCCTTTATCCTCTGTCTTGCTGGGGTTTAGGGTTTCTCAGTGAGAGCTGAATTACTGAGCAGAGGTCACCTAGCAGTTCAGCAATAGGCTTCCCACACACCCTGAAAGCACATTGGTGTGAGATGATCACGTGCCACCTCCTCACGGCCCTCATGGAAGATCACTGAAATAGTTTGGGCTGGAGAGGACTTTAGAAGTCATCTACTTCCATTCCCAGCCATGGGCAGGGGCACCTCCCACTATCCTAGGTTGCTTCATGCCCCATTCAACCTGGCCTTGGGCACTGCCAGGGATCCAGGGGCAGCCACAGCTTCTGTGGGCACCCTGTGCCAGGGCCTCTCCACCCTCACAAGGCAAAAATCCTTCCCAATATCCCATCTATCCCTGCCCTCTGGCAGTGGGAAGACATTTCCCCTTGTCCTGCTCAGCACCAGGATTGAGCATTGCCCCATGCTCCCTACTTTTCCCTCTGCTCCCAGCTGCTGCCACCCTTCCATAGCCACGGTGGGGCAGGAAGCACAGAGCCAGGGTGGTGAGGAGGCACTACTGTGCCAGGGATTCCCCAGCCTGCGCTTCTGGCCCTGGGGGACACAGGAAGAAGCAGTGCATTGTAGCATTGTATCCCAAAATAGTGGCCTCCTTTACAAAGGAAAGACCCATGGAGTGCCAATCTGCCGAGGGTTTCCTCCTGCCACAGGAAGGTGAGTGACTCACTCTTATGTAAACTGGAGGCAATCCCTCTCCCTGGTGATTATCTATCTGGAGAGAAATCTCCATCCACTTCCCTTGGAAATACCTGCTCCCAAAGTTATATCTTCCTGCGGTTTTCTTATCAGATGATCTATTTGTTTTAAAAATCACAAAGCCCTGAGGGTTCTATCTGTGTCTCCAAGGTTTTGCGATGGACACCCCATGACTGACTCATTAGAAGGGACAACTTGGACAGTCCCTATGCCTGGAATAATCAGGAAACACCTGCAGGCTCTTAGCTAAGGGAAGAATGTTCCTTGTGGGGCTTCCTAACCAGGAAGAGGTAGATCCCAGTGACGATGAGACTTGGTTGTTTCTGCATGACTCTGTGGTTCGGTTCTAGTGATGGCTACCAGCCCAAGGTGAGTGTCATTAAATGTCACCAGTGGGAGAGTTCAGAGTCCAGACTTAATGGATTTCATGGAAGTTTGCAGGGTGAAGTTCATGTGGAAGCTGAAAGAAAGGGATCTGATTTTCTGCTGGCCTCAGTAAAACTCCCCATGACTCCCCCAGTTTGTGACAGAGACTCAGAGCTCAGGGCAGCGGAGCCATACGAGACCAGGTCATGATGCTGCTCCATGTGACCCATTTGGGATCCTTGGATCACAATATGACCACGTAAGTTGAGCTGGAAAGGACCTCAAGAGGTGACAGTCCAAGTCCTGGTCATGGCAGGGGCAG
Source organism: Anthoscopus minutus (assembly GCA_013399455.1). Taxonomy (NCBI): domain Eukaryota; kingdom Metazoa; phylum Chordata; class Aves; order Passeriformes; family Paridae; genus Anthoscopus; species Anthoscopus minutus. Next base: position 418,719 of record VWYI01030896.1, on the reverse strand, counting down.
ACCTTCGGTCAGACCAGGTTACTCAGGGCTTTATTCAGTTGGGTCATGAAAAGCTCTGAGGACAGAAGTTGCACAACCTGCTTGTGGTGGAACAGTTTTCCCTTTTCTTCAGTAGTGTCCATGTCAGCAGCGCTGCCAGCATTACCAAGACTTCCTCAAAGAGGTCTCTTCATCACAAGAAGAGAATGAAGTCAGTTCCAGGAAGCAGTTCCAGGAAGCCCCACCATCACCTCTCCTGGAAAAGCCCTATTGACACCAGAAGCAGCCCTGGGAGATATGGGGAAGGAACCTTGTATTGTCCTAAGTTGCTTTGTGCACATTTCGATGCCACAGATTTGGTCTACCCAGCTGGGAAAATGATGCTGGTATGAAGGTTTGTGTCTCTGCAGAGGACACATTGCAGGTCCCACTGTCCTTCCCATCTCCTGTGCCACAGACTATCAATCCTTCTTTCCCTGGGGATAATGGAATTTCTGTTCCACTTCCCTCTCTCCTTGCCCACACATCCTCTGCTCCTTAGGTACAATTTATCCCTTCATTGGGAGATGGTCTCCCTCATACTCATTTCATTAAGCACTCAATTACTCTCCTCTTGTATTTAACTTGGAAGCCCTTTCCTGTCATTCCAGGACTTGTTTGGACAAAAACCATGCACAGGACCAGCTGTAAGAGCTGGTCAAACAAACTCGATGCCTCCAAAGCTTTTTTCGCAAACTTGGACTTCCCAGGACTGCTTGGCTGAGGGCTAGGAGCAGATTTACATGGAATAAATCATTTGACCAGGGGAATTGGCTTCTGTTTAGTTCAGAATTGTCCATAGCTCCATGCCCAGCTCACGGAGTACATTGGACCTGGTGCTGGTGACAGGCCCACTCCTGGCCAGGGGATCTCCAGCACTGGGAGTGCACACCCAGCATCCCCAGGCTTTTGCTGCACCTCGGTCCCAACAGGGATCCCGAGCCAAGGAGCCGGCCTGGGAGGCTCCAGATTAATCTCTGGAACGTGACCTTTACATGCTGGGAGTGGTGAGAGAGATATTTTAACTGCAGTGGCAAAGGTCCAAAGAAGAAACACCAGCCAGGCCCTGGATAACAATATTGGCCTCCTGACAAGGGCTCCAGCTGGGAATGAGCCTCAGGACTTGTCTCCCTTTTCAGGGCGGGAAAAATCCATGTGGACCCAATTTTCCACCTTCCCTCTTTGCTCCAGCCAGGAAAACAGGGGTCACAGAACTCTGCACTCCTGAGGGTGGGCTTCAAGACCCCAGTTAGGGTCTAATTGGTGTGTTAAATGAAAAAAATACAGGAAAATGCAATTTTAAAATAAATAATGATTATGGAGAGGTTTTAAAACAGAAAAGCTGGATTGCATCCATCCTCTGCAGAGAGGTTTTCCTGCCCAGGGCAGTGCTGGAGTCCCCATCCCTGGAGGGATTTAAAGTCATGTGGATGTGGCACTTGGGGACATGGGTCAGTGGTGGCCTTAAAAGTGCTGGAGGAATGGTTGTACCTGATGGTCTTAAAGGTCTTTTCCAGCCTCATGATTCCATTATATTTATTGACGGCTGAAGCAGATCTAATGTTGGTTTTCTTCTAAAAGTGTTTGTATCCATGGGGAAGCTGCTAAAGGATGATTTGAGCATAGGAGGACGTCACCAACCTTCTCTAAAGGGCAGGAGGCAGGATGGGTCACCCTGGAGGCTTGCTGGGACATTGAGAAGGTGTAATGGCACCCTCCTCATCCTCACCCAGCCCTCAAATCCCCACATGATCAGTTTGGTCTCTAAAGAGACACTTGGTGTAATTCTTTCACCCATTTGAATATCAAATTTGTTTGAAGTTAATTGAAATGGACATCTCCAAGGGGGCTCCAGGCATGGGCTGAACTCACTGGGGCTGAGCAAACCTCCTGTCTTCTGGGCTGAGCTGGATAAGAATCATCTCCCTTATGTGGCATCCACAGGGAGCAGTGGCTTTCTGGGGTTCAGGGTCACACCCAGAGGTGTCTCAGTGGGAATCTCCCTGAGGACACAAGGGTTGTTTTGGAGCAGAAGGGGAAGGAAGTGATTTCAAAAGTCTCACAGTGAGAATAAGTTGGTTTTTTTGAAACAAAGAGGTTCTAGGGTGGGACTCTGTGCTGGTCTCCATGGTGTCACTGCTGGGAGCTGAGAGCAAAAATAATGGCCCACAAAAGTACTGGAAAATGGCTTTTTCTCCAGCACCAATGGGAGCTTGTTCCTGAACCACTCTGTGGCTTTTCTTTGCTGTGGACTTCATGAGGATCGGGTGAAAAATGGGAGACATAGGATGCTATGGGAGCCCTGCCACTCCATCCCTTGAACCAATATCCAGCTGGAGCTAAAATCCATTGTGGTGCCAGGCTGTGTTTCTACCCCCAGGCTGAGCTGCTGGTGGGTCAGCCAAGCAGCAACCCCACAAAATGTGGGGGTGATTGGGCCCCACAGTCTAGCTGCTCATGCCCAATGAATCCCACCAAGCTGCTGCCAGGAGTCCAGGCATGGCTGGGGCCAGGCCACTCCTGCACAGCTCCTCAGCTGCTGCACAAATAGAGAAATGAGGAGAAAGGAGCCTTTTTCAGGAGAGCCTCTCCCCCAGCACTATTTTAGGCCAGGACCATTATGTGGATGGGTCACTGCTGCTGGTTTTAGGAGGACTTGGTTTGAGAACGTGTTTACTTGTGCTATTGAATGCCAGGATCATTGCAAGATCTCCAGCAGCAAGTTCTGTCCTCCAGGACACCTCTTCCAGCAGCTCCTGCTGTTGCAACTTCTCAAACCCTCTTGAATAAGACCTTGAATGATTTAGTTGGGTTTTTGTTTGTTTGTTTTTTTAAATCTGCCTTATTCACTATTTTCTAGGCAGTGCCAGAGGAAGAAGAAGTGTCATGAAATTTGGCAGAAAACTCAGCATCTCTGCTCCTATGAAAGACATCAATGGGGTCAGCAGAAGCAGAGATGACCTTGCCAGGGCCGACCTCATTGAGTCATTTTGTGAATTTTTTGTGACCCCCACCCCTTCACCCCTGCATGGGCTGCAGAGCATAACCCTATCTGGCAACTCACACGTGGCACACGTAGCCCAAGCCTACGGGTTAATTTTAACACATCTGCCCTGGTGTGAGGTGTTTATTTATTTATGGTCTTCCTAGAAGTAACATTTTTGGTCACAATAGGATGCTTGTGTTTTAGGGCCCGGCAGGCAGCTCCTGCCAGAGGTTGTGGCAGCACCCCTACTCCTCTTTGCAAGGATCATCCTGAGGAGGGGAAATGCACTTGGAGTCTGAAAACCCCTCCAAAAAACCTGGGCTTTGCAGGAGCTCAGAGGAAAAGTGAGTGGCACCTCCATCACTCTCCTGATGGTGAGGAGGAGGAGGGGAGAGGCATCTAATGCACTCAGTGGGGAGAAAATGAAAGCTGGGCTAAAAAAAAAAATACCCAACCACTTATGGAGAAGAGAAAATCCACACCCAGATGGCCACAGCCACAGAGCAAAGCCCTCCCTGCACTGAAGCAATGTGCTCAAGGCTCACTGCTCGCAGCTGCTTGCCCCAGAGAGCATCGCAGGCAGCGGGTCTCCTCCAATTCCCTCTTCCCCACGGAGCACCAGACAGCAAAGGCCCCCTGTGCCCTGTCTGCATCCATGTGTCAGTTCCTGTTAAAGGGATTAGTGCAAAAATGGTGGAAAAGGGAGGAAAATGTCTCTCTGTGCACAGCACCCACCTGCTGGGTGCTGCAGCCTCAGAGGTGGCTGAAGGACACTCCCCCAGAGCATGTGCAGATTAGGGATGGACAGAGGGACTGGTATAGACAAGGGGAAATGGTCTCGAGTTACACTGGGGAGGTTTGGAATGGATATATTTGGTTTAGAAAGGTTTCTTGACTGAAAGGGTGGTCAGGCATTGGAACAGACTGCCCAGGGAAGTGGTGGAATCACAGTTCCAGGAATGTCTGGATGTGGTGCTTGGGGACATGGTTCAGCAGCAAACACAGCAGTGCTGGTTGGACTCCATGATCTTAAAGGGCTTTTCCAACACTACTAATTCCATGACTCCATGCTTTCCAGCCCCAGCTCCCACCTCCAACCAACCCACACTATTTTGGAGCTTGACTGGCTGCTGGGAAGGTGATCCCATGTCTCTCCAGCCTCACCTGACCTCATCTCCAGCACACCCCAACGGCACTGTGAAGAGAGGTTTCCTTCTCCAGCTGCATTGGCTTTTGCTGCCCCTTGAAAGTTGTTGATGGTCCTGAATAAGAACATTCTGGAGGAAGAATTCAGGTCTCCTGGGAAGCTGCAAAATCATATCTTCTCCCATGGGATATCTCTTCTGCAAACCCACACAAAGTCACACAGGGCAGGTTTCTGTGTCTGTTAGGTGACTGAACACCTTTCCAGCCAGGACACCACGAGAAGTACCAAGGTGGGATCAGTACATCAGTTTGCACTTGCACAGATTTAGGTGAGTATTCACCCTCTCCTCTCCCACCAGCCAACACCAGGCAGGGCTGCAGTCTCAGCTCAACACTCCCAAACTCTCTTACTGGCTGCACCTAAGGCTTTAAAAACAAAATAAAAGGCAAAAAATAAAGAGATTTTATATATTCTAGCTTGTCTGCAACACTTCTGCCTGTGTCTTCCTGCATGCTTGAGCTGGACCCATGGGTGCAGTGCAGGCTCTGCTGCCTGCAGGTCTCCAGCCTGACCTTCCCAGTCCACCCATTCCTGTATCACATTCCTGCCAGCTAGTCAACATGGAAATGTTTTGAAAGTGTCTTAGAAACCTGCTGGGCTGCCAAGACAGTTGAAAAATGAAGCCGCAAAGGGAAATGTGGGGCTGCTTTCCAGGCCGGCTTGCTGGGTATTGCCTCCATCTTCTGTGCTGCAGCTGCACAAACCATTTGGTTTTCAACGGGATTTAAAACATCTGCCTCTTCCCTGGGCTTGTTTGAGCTGCTGTGGAGCTGGGAAATGGAGATTTGGGGCGAGGGAGGCTCTGGTTTTGGGTCCCCTGGGAGATGGGACCTGCATGAAGGACAGAAATTAGTAAGGTGGGTTAGGGTTGACACCCTCCTTCCACCTCCCTCACGCCCAAATGAGAGGAGAAAAGTGAGGAAAAACAAAAGAAGGGAAAGGAAAGGTTTTTCCTTGCAGTAGGCAGTGAAGCTGGGAAGCTCCTGCTTGCTGGAAGCTGCTGAGACTTCAATCAGGCTTGGAAAAGGTCTGATGGGAAGAGGACTCTCTGGGGGACCACTTCTCTGCTCCAAAGAAGCTTTTAGAAAAACATCTCCTCAGGGCTGCTGAAGCATCCAGCACCAAGAGGCCAAGCAGACCTCTCAGCTGGCCTGGCCATAATTAATCACCCCTGGAGATGAGGAAGCCGCCTGCCTCTTGTTTTTGAGTTGTTTGGCTTTATCTTGCTGAGGAAGAGCTGCGGGTGTTCAGACATTGGAGGACCAGGCTGGGGGAGATGGCGCCAGGCAAGGGCTGCTCACCAGCAGCGATCACCCCGCGGGTCACGGCTCATGCAAGGACAGCATCCTGCCTGGACATCATCCACAGGTCCATCCATCACCTCTGGACATCACCCCTCCTTGATAGGGTAAAGGATTTGGAGGATGAAACCAAGGTGCTATGGCAGGGTGAACCCAATCTATGTCCAAGAAGTGTTTCCAAATCCAGGAGAGCACCCAGGGCACTGCCAGGCAGCTTCACCCAGTTGAGCCTCACTCACCAGCTCTGCCCAGGCATCTCCCTCTCTCTGGCCAAGGAGCAAGCCCGTCCTTCCTCCCTTATCAGCCCCAAATAGCTGTGATGTGATGTATTGTTTTCCCTCCTCAAACAAATTACATCAGAAGAAGGAAACAGGAATATTTTTTTTGCTCTTTTCTGGCATGGAGGTCCGTGAGCAAGATCCCTGCAGCACTGTGTCCATGCCAGGAGTTCATATCCTCTTAATGCCTTCTTAGCCAGCTGCCACTTTCTGCTGGTGAATAATAGATGCCATTGGTGCCCTTCCCCTCCTCCAGAAGGGACTTCATGGTCCCCCCCAGCCATAGCCAGGGGGCCTAAGGACCCCCACATGAAATCAGATCCAGCTGGGGAAGGAGGATCTGGCTTTCACCCAGGGACACACATGGGGAATACTCAGGGGAGCACCAGGGCTCGCTCCACGCTCGCAGCAGTGGAAAACAACTGGGCCACCTGCACATGATCCAGTGGGGCTGTTCCTGTCCCAGAGCCCTCCAACTCCCCCAAATCTGAAGGGTTTTCACCCCCGTGAATGAGCCCCACTGGGAAGGTTGGCCTCTGCTTCCCTTGGGCAGCAGACACCTGCAGGAGAGGGCAGGCTGTGAAGGCAGTGGTGGCCCTCCACAGCTTCCTGCAGCTTCCTGGGATGTGTGGTGCCAGGGCTCTGTGGGGACAGCGGTTCAAAGAAGACACAGCAAGAAGCGAACCTCCAGCAAACCTTCTGCCATGTCCTCTTGGTTCCAGCAATGATGAGAAGTCCCAACATCCCAGTCCTGGCATCAGCCCCTGTCTTAGCACTTGTGGAGGTCAGTCGGGTCTCAGTCCCAGCTCCAGTCCCATCCATGGTCCCATTCTCGGGGCAGAGAGGTGGGAGGGTTCCTTTCCTTGTCCTGCGACCCCACGCCCGGGGGAGGATTTGGGAAGCTATCATCTGTCCCCAGTGTCAGTCCCAATTCTGATGCCATCCATGCTCCCATTTCTGAAGGGGGGGGTGGGGGCGGTGCGTTGGGGAGGGGTTGGGTTTCCTGCCCTTATCCCGGTCCAACTCCCTGGGGAGAAAGGGTAGAGTGATCGGTGTCTGGTCCCGGTCCCAGCCCCAATCCCATCCATACTCCCATCTCCCGGGGAGGGAGCAGGGTGTCCTGCTCTAGCCCGAATCCCGATTCCATCCATAATGCCATCCCGGAGGGGGAAAAAGAGGGGGCGGCCAGACTCCTGTCCCGACCCCAGCGCTGATCCCACGCAAGTTCCCATCCAGAGAGGAGAACTCCTGTCCCGTCCCAGGGGGAAGGGGCGGTCCCAGCCCCGGGAGGGGCAGTTCTGGCCCCGGTCCTGCCCTGTCCCAGCCCCGTTCCCAGCACCGGGAGGGCGGTGCAGCCCCACGCCCGCCCCATCACTGCTCACACGCGGCGGCGGCGCCGGGAGCGGCGGGACCGGGAGCGGCGGCACCGAGGTGGGGGAAGGACCAAAGCCGGGCATGGAGTGGCCTCCGCCGCCCTCCTGAGCGGGGTGATCGGCGCTGAAGCCTGGCACGGAGCTCCCGACTCCGCATCGCCCGGTGAGCGCGACCGCAGCGGGCGGAGAACCGTGGGGGGACCGTGGGGAGACCATAGGGGGACGGATGGATAGATGGATGGATGGAGGGGTGCGTGTCCTGCCCACAAGAGGGAAGGACGGGGGCGACCTCCAGGGTCGAGTGGGAAATTCGTGCATGGGGTGGGAGTGGGGACACGGGTCGGGGAGACACGCACATGGGGGAGACGCGACACGCCACGCACACACGTGAGTAGGGGACAGCACACACGGGTGGGACACACGGGTGGGACACACGGGTGGGACACCCCCCCTCCCCCCCCATGCGCTCATGCACATGGACACGGGCGCACACATGCACGTACTCCCGGCACTTGTTGCTGTCTGGGTGACATGGGTGACACAGAGTGCCGGTGCACCCAAAGCAGGGAGTGCGGCACTGCATGGACAGAGCCGAACCCCGGCTCTCCTGCTCACCTCCTCTCAGCCACTCATACTGCCCGTACTGCCACTAAAACTGCCCAAAAGCCCCTAAGTGCCCCGAGGCAGGGCAATGGGGACAGCAGCCAGCAGGGAGTCGCTGGCATGGGTGGGTGCTGGCACAAATGGTTCAAAATGGGTTCTCACGGAAGCCTCCTGCTCCTTTTGCTCCTCTTTACCTGAATTATTGGATTTTTCATGCATTAATTCACAATAATATTTATGCTGCTCAGTTTCCCTATTCCCTGGGGAATTCACTGGCTGTTTATCTATTATTTCCCATACACAGTTCTGGTTAAACTGCACAGCTGACTCCCTGCTTTGCTCCGTGTGTTTTTCCACCTCTTTGCATGCTGGGCTCCCTATGTAATTTCTTTGGGAGTGTTTTAATTTACACTGCAATGGGTAATACTCTGATTTCAAACTGTTTGACTCCTTCTAGCAGCTCCTAAACTCCAAAACACCCTTCTTACCAGAGCTGGGCACTGACTGACATCACTGCAGGAATGACTTTAGGGGAAAAACAATTTCTTTTTCTGTTCCAGTTTTCTTATCAGTTTATTGCAAAAGCCATTTGGCAACCCACTGCCTTCCTGTACATGAGGTGAGGAGCAGCAAACCCAGCTCTGGAGGGCCACCAACACTGGGGGATGGTGACCCTGGATTGTGGTTGCTTCTGCCAATATTGAGCCATTTCATTACCACCAAATTCCTCTTGTTTTCCCTCAAGCAAAGGGTGGCTGACAGGTTAAGGGGCTCCAGTGCAAAGGGAGAGACCTCAAAATGCGCTGAGCCCTGAAGCACGGCCACATCCCAGGGTTTAGTGGGTTATAAAACCCCCAGAAGGATTTCTGACGGCTGTGGCATTGAGTGACTTTATCCTGTCTCTGCCCAGTGCGATTTTTATCTTGGGCTGTTGACATGAAGCCAAAGCCATGAATAGTTCTCTGGCAGTGGAGCGTGCTGCCGGCCACACCAAGCTCCCTCCTCAATGCTGAGCAGCCCCCACTGAAACCTGAATGGGAACCACTCATGAAGCAAAGACCCTATTGCCTCCAAAAGTTTATCCCCCAGAGTCTACCCCCTGTGAGGTCTTCTGGTGATGCCATGGTGGAGCCAGGTAATTATGTTATCCTGGTTGTCCCTGGAGTGCTTTTGGTTTTTCCAGGGTGATTGTGGCTCCTTTGGTGTGGGTAGGAGGCTGAGAGGTCTCCATGGAAATGGCCTTTCTCCCAGATATGGAGCTTGTAGGGTTACCAATTTGGCCAGAAACTAGTCCCACACTTGTCTGTTTGACTGTTGCTTCTTCCAGTGAGCATCAAAAGGTTGTGGAGGGCAAAACCAAAGTCAAGCTCCTGAAAGAAACACCACCTTTCTACCTCCAGGAAGCCTAAAGGATGCAAATGCTCTGTTTCCTCCACGGAATAAGTAACACTGGAAGTTTGAAGGCTCAAATAGTATCCACTCCAATCCCACAGCAGGGAAAAACAGGCAGGGAGCATCACCTTTGCTGAAGCAGGAAGGGAAGTGTTGATGAAGGAATTAAATATTGGCCAGGGTTGATGTTTGCTTCCAGAAGGACCCATCACCAGAGCCTTGCCATGCTGGGAATTGAGTCAGGTTCAACTGAATGAAGGTGGTCTTAATTACCATTGTCACTGATGCTTCTAATGCTTTTTAAGTCACTTTAAAGTCACAGATTTGGTTAATCCCAGTTGATTTCCCGTGGCATGGAGCAAGGCAGGAGATTTTGGTACTCCCTGGGAAGCAAAGGTTGGAAGGGGGATTGATTCAGGGAGTTTCTTGGGGGGGAACCAGAAATTCCCGGAAGTGATTCGTCTCAAATCAAAACATATTTGACCTCCAAACAAAGTCATGAAGTTCTTTTAAACTTGTTATATCTTTTCTCCAGACTCTCTCTCCTCTTTTTAGTGTGGATCAAGTTACTGAAAAGCTCTTTAGGAAACCAAAACACCGCCAGAAAAATATTTTTCACGGGGAAAACAAATTCAACTCTGCTGTTCCTGAGCCTGGTGACAGGAGGGGAAACTGAGGCATGTGGCTGCTTCAGTGGAGTGGCTCCATTTCTGGAGTGGAGCTGCCCTCCAAAGGTGCTTTTTTGTAGGGACAGAAGCACAGATTCTTTGCAAGGTTTTGGTTTAAATGAGGTGTTTCGACTGTTTTGGGGATGGAAGCAGGGGTGGATCACACCCATCAGGGAAAAAGGAGGAATGATGCCTGGCAGGGAGGTGAATAAAGCCCCTTAAACTGCTTGGCTATCCTGGAAGTGAATTTTGGAGGCGTCTTGCCTTGGGATCACTGGAGAGAAGTGCTGGGGATGGTGGAGTTGGGACAGCTGGGGAGGTCCTCAGCTCATGCTGGTGGCCGGGGCCAGCCTGGAGGAGAAAGGCTCTGAAGGTCACCATGGCAGAAAGGATCCAAAGGGAAAGGGCAGATGGAAACCAGGCAGTTTGGGCAGGCTCAGATTTCGGCCGGATCCTGGCTCATGGCTGCAAGCAGACGAGCTCAGGAGCATCTGAATGCGTTGCCTGTTTGCTTTTGGTCACAAAGGGTTTGAACCACAATCCCAGAGCAGTGGAAAACAATTCCAGGCTGTTTGCTTCTCAGAGTCTCGAGTAGCTCCTGATTCCAAGCGAGGATTTTGATGAGTCTACTAAATGCCTCTGGATTAGGGCAGGGAAAACACCTACGTTCTCTGTGTGTCCTTTGGAAGGGAGTCAGGGAGAAGATGTGGTGAATGGATCGTGGTTTCAGTCTCCAGCACAAAACAATGGGAGCTGTGGCACAACCAAGGGATGCCTCTGTGAGGTCCTGCTGGAAAATTAATCCACATTAATTATTTGGGAAGGCCAATTAAACCTCAGCAGCCCTCTGTGAAAATGCATCCATCGCAGCCGTGATTTGGTTGCGCTTTGTTGTCTTCAGTGACTTTGCTGCTGCCTGGCAAATTCCCAATCGCAAAACATGGCTGGGATGGCACTGGGAATGCTGAAAAATGGAGCAGAAATCAGGAGTCAATGCCTTTACTTGGCAATTCAGTGCCTGTCCTGTGGTCTCCCTGTGGAGTGCTGCCCATCCCTCAGCTGCCCATGACCTTCTCCCATGACAGCCCCCTCCTATCCCATACTGGCTGATCTAAATATCCCTGGCAGATACAGTTACAGGAGCATTTTGGGATGCTGACTTCACATGCACATGCCTGTGGGTACTTTATTTGAGGGCAGTGATCTGCCTAGGCTCCTCTCATCACCAGGCTCCTCTACTGTGCTGCTTTCATCCAATGGCACTGAGGTACATGTTTTCTGGGAAAAAACTCCCATGTCCCATGGGATAAACAGATCCAAGAGAGAGAGATGGTCCAGCCACTGCACCCTGCAGGTGGTTCAGCATGGAGGGAACTATGTTTGGATGGCTGGAGGGCACCCAAGAAGTTGTGCCTGGTCGCCTGCATCCAGTGCCAGAGAAAAAACCTCCCACCATGACCTCAGAAGGGTCTGGGAGCTGCAGTGGTGAGGCAGATGCAGGTGGTTCTCACCAAAGCATGGTGGTTTGTTTGCTTTTGGGGATCACAGGAGTGATCCTGTGATCTCTCTTTATCTCACTTGGCATCTTCAGGGATTGCTGCTGCTCTCGCCCTCCCCTCGTCCCTGCCAGGGGCTCCGAGTGTCATGGTCAGAGCTGGCATTGGTACCACCCGTGGGCACAGCAAAGGGCAGTGCCAGCTGCCAGCTCTTGTGCCTTCACATGCCTTGGCTGGCCCTGGCCTCTCCAGCTTGCTCCCTGCAAATGCAGCAGGACTGGAGTGAGGGGGTGGACTGTGGCCATAGGCCTGGCACACACTGCAGGGTTTGTCCTAGGGATTCTGGGCAAAACTAGGGTAAAAAAGGAAAAAGAAAGGCTTTTGCATTCCCAGGAGGAAAAGGAGGGATAGCACGACAGCAAGGACAAAGGTCTGTTCAAACCAAGCAGCAGTGTTTGCTCCTTGTCTTGAAGAGGGAGGTGAGGAACTTGACACATCCCTGGGCAGCCAGAGGAGATTCCCCACCTTGGCTTACAGATGGATGGTGGTTGGGTTTTCTCACTGGGGTCTCAGGAGCCTGTGGGAAGATGAGCTGGAATTCAGGGTGATCTCCCCCCATCAGTGCTGGGATACGTGCAGGGGAGAGAGGGAGTGCAGATGGAGAAATCCCATGCCAGGATGAAGCCTCTGGAACTCTGTAACCCTTCCCGGTGCCTTTTAGGGCATCTTGTGTGGCTTCCCTCAGTCACGGTGGCCTGCCCAACCCGTTTCATCGGCTGCCAGATTTGCGGGCAACCTCTCTCTGGTTGGCCACAGATCTGCAAAGCTCGGAGGGAAGGAAGAAACTGCGGAGAACAGCAGCTGGAAAATGTTTTCCCATCTGCCTGAGCTCTGTTAACCCTCTCCATCCACAGCCACACTCCTGAGGGGGAAGCAGAATGGGAGCAAAACTGATCTGAGTGCAGGAAGAGCACAACCCTGAGGCCAGGACAGTGGTGGCTCCTGATTTTCATCACAAAGTGTTTCCCAAAGTTATATTGGGGTTTTTGGGGATATTGCAGATTAGTTGTGAGTGTGTGTGTGATTCCCACCCCTGTCCTTCGGAAGTGTGAGCCTCAGCCATCACTGTTCTTGCTTTGCTCCAAGGGGAAAGCAACAAGGTGGGGAAACATTATCAGGGATGGTGTCAGTGCACTTCTGGACAGGTTTGATCCAGTCCCTAGAGCAAGGACTGGAGTTATCCCCTTGTGATGGGCTGGAAGCATCACTTCATCCCTTCTCCCTCAGCAAACAGTTGTCAAGCTGCTTTTTGATACCAAAAATGTTTTACTTTGGTGAGAGATCATCCAGGCTGGCAGCTTCAAAGAGACTGTCGTTGCCTCCTTCCCTACAGGATCTGAGCTGGAGGTAGGGGCAGGATAGCCCTGGATCTGGTGCTCATTTTTCAAGAATGGGCACGGCCACAGTGTCTCTCAGCATGGTGGCAGCAGGTTAAAGCTGAGCCTGTTACCTGAAAAGGCCGGGATTGCTCTTTTCCACCTGAAACCCTGGTGAGGTTTGCATCAGGGTACATCCCACACACTCATTCCAAGGGCACCTTTCCTCAGACCTTTTCTCCTGCAGGAGCTCCTGGTCCCTGAGCTCCTGGGCTGGATTCATTTCCCTGTAACCCCCCATTTCCACAGACTTCCCGTAAGGCAAGGAACAGCAGGGACATCAAATCAGCTTCTCTTACGGGAAGGGAGGAAATGGGTTTTAATTTGATTCCTGACCCATGGACTCACTTGGAGATCATGTGTCAGCAGAGCCCAGGGCACAAAAGAGCCCTTGTCCCTCCTCACAGACAGACCAGGCTCTGTGTCTGCAGAGACCCTTTCAAGGCCATTTGTCTCCTCCCAGCTAATGTGTCCCATGCAGAAACCAGCTCTGCACAAGCAAGTCTCAAAGCCAGGGGCAGGACTGTGACCTGGCTACCATCAGCCCAACACTAAACCCATTAAAAACCCCTCATCAACAGCCAAGCCAGGCAGAGCCCTGTGGTAGAGAACATGCTCCTTTTGGCAAGGTTTGATTACAGGGCTGCCAGGTGTAGTGAGGTTTGCCCTACCAGAACAAGCTGAGGACCTCTGAAATGGGGGCCAGTCATAAGAATTGCTTGCTGAAATTCCACTTTCTAATCCTTTCTGCCTGGAATTTAGCAGGACCCACTTTTAATGGTGCTCAGCTGAGCCACTTCTCATGGCTGGTTAAACACTGAATGGAGCATCTTTCCTATTCTGTGATGCAGGAGACCAAATTTCTGTGTGGACCTGATGGGAAGGGCGGTTTGGGACATTGAGCTGGGCTGCAGGAGGTCTGAGGTGGACTCCCATATGTGGCCTGGGGTTTGTTGGTGACTTTAAAGCAGCTCAGTTCTTCCTCTGTGCTCCAGATGCAAAATGAGGTTAAATAAAACTCACCTCATCCACCTGACCATAATTCCTCCATGCCAGGGACTACTCAGCTGTGTCACCAACACCATGAGGCCATGGTGTCTGTGGTCAGTGATGTGCTGCCCTCTTGAGCCATTGTCCCCATGTCCTTACAGCCTTTTTGCTTTCCCCCCAGGGTGATGGAGAACCTCACAACTCCTGCAGCCTGGACCAGGATCATCAACAGCTCCTCAGACCCAGGTGTCACGGATGACAACCCCTACAAATGCGTATTTGATGAGAACTTCAAATACATCCTGCTGCCCGTCTCCTATGGCATCGTGTGTGTGGTGGGGCTCTTCCTCAACCTGCTGGCTCTCTACGCCTTCCTCTTCAGGATCAAGACCTGGAACGCCTCCACCACCTACATGTTCAACCTGGCAATATCTGACACGCTCTATGTGGTCTCCCTGCCCCTCTTGGTGTACTACTATGCCATGGGGGACAACTGGCCCTTCAGCGTGGGGCTGTGCAAGATCGTCCGCTTCCTGTTCTACACCAACCTCTACTGCAGCATCCTCTTCCTGCTCTGCATCAGCATCCATCGCTTCCTGGGCATCTGCTTTCCGCTGAAATCGCTGCAGTGGGGCCAGGTGCGCCATGCACGCAGGGTGTCAGTCGTGGTGTGGGTGGTGACCGTGGTGTGCCAGTCCCCCGTGCTCTTCTTCGTCACCACCAGCGTCAAGGGTGACACCATCACCTGCCATGACACATCCAGCAAGGACCTCTTTGGCCAGTTTGTCATTTACAGCTCGGTGATGCTGGTGCTGCTCTTCTGCATCCCTTTCCTCATCATCATTGTCTGCTACTGCCTGATGGCCCGGCGGCTGCTCCAGCCCACCCGGGGCATTTCCCGCCTGTCCCGCTCCAAAAAGAAGTCAGTGAAGATGATCATCATTGTCTTGGTGGTCTTCGTTGTTTGTTTTCTTCCCTTCCATGTCACTCGTACCTTGTACTACTCCTTCCGGAGCTGGGACCTGAGCTGCCAGACCCTCAATGCCATCAATTTGGCCTACAAGATGACTCGTCCCCTCGCCAGCACCAACAGCTGCCTGGATCCCATTTTGTATTTCTTAGCAGGGCAACGATTTAGGAAGTTTACTGGCAACAAAGTGCCAGGGAAGCCGCAGAATGAGGTGGCGCTGGGCATCGTGCCCAACCTGGGAGCCAGCAGCGACACAGACATGCTCTCCAAGGAGCTGAAATCCTAGCTCTGCTCCTCAGCAGAAGGGTTTATCCTGGGTATGAAGGGAGGACAGGATGCTCTGAGGCCCGAGGCTTTGGGTGTTCAGGGTGCCTGGGCTTGCACTCACTCCAGTGTGGTCTGTGTTAAACGCGCTCCTCTGCTTGTTTTGCTGTATTTTTTTCAGGAAGATGCAGCTGTGGTTGCACACATGAACCCTGATCTCTGGCTCTGCATCCCAGCCTGCTCCTCTGATCAACGCTGAGGTGACCAAATCTGGGGAAAAAAAAAATCATGCCCTGAGTGCCTTGAATAATTTTCTGGGGCAAAAACACCATGTGCAAAAGGTTCCCCTAAAGAATTCTGTCTGCAGACTGCCTTGCACAGAGGGGCCCAGAGTTTCTCTGTGCCTTGGCAAGGCAGGACAGGCTTTAGGGGGGATGAGGAGAGTCAGCTGCAGTTCTGCTGAACAGCTTAATGCAAATGTCAAGGACAAGTACCACCCACAGCAGGAAAGGGTCTCCCACAGCTTTGCATCCTTGAAGAAATGCTCTCCCAGCTTCGGGCTGGCAGAGCAGGGATGGGATTCCCAGCTCCTGTCCAAGGGCTGCCTTCTCATTAACCAGGGTGCTGATGGACATTCCATCCCCCTGGAGTGCACTGGTAGTAGCCCACTGGAGTTTACTGGTACCATCAAGCAGGTCCCCTGTAGGTTTCTCCAGTGGGGCCAACACCTTCCAAAACACCCATTAGAGTGCTTCCCAACAGCAGCAGTCACCCTTTAAAAGCTTTTAGGAACCTACAGCTTCCAGCTGCTGGCTTTAATAATCATCTCCAGCTTATTAAAATTTAAGGTGAGCTCTTCATGTCTTGTTTTTAACCCCCTTCCTGGTGACTCATGTTTCCAGCCCAGCAGCAAAGACCAGTGTTCATCCCTTTGGCTGAGCGCTGCCACATCCCCACTGCTGTCCCTCTGAGGTGACAAAATTTGCCTGGGTTGAGGAGCTGTAAGTGGTGCTGAGCTTAACCCCATTCTGCCTGGATTTGGAAAAAATGTCCACAAAACATTTCACCAGAAGGTGCTCTCGGTTTTTTTCCCTCTAATTGTTGGGTTGGAGAGCCCAGAGCACAGGTCCATGGTTTCCCTGACAGGAGGATGCTGATTCCTCCCCTCAAAAATGAGAATTTGCTTGGGCTGCAGCACTGCACGAGTCACATTTTGTAAAAGCCCTATTTCAGGACTATGCAAACACATTTGATATTGGCTTAGGCCAAGACCTCAGACCACTCCTTAGTTTCTCCCATCCTTCCTTCTTGTGAAGTGGTTTGGTGGAGACAAAGCCATGCCAGATGTCACAGGTTGTGTTCAGTCATGGGTGACTGGAACCATTCAGGGTTAACTGGGAGGTTCCTGTGGTCCCACCCCCAATGGGAGGCTCCTGTCCCAACCAGCAATGTCACAACCCCAGGAGGCAAAGGCAAACAGGTCATTTTTAGGGTGGTTCATCTCACCCTTGAGTGTGTTTAGGATAGGATTGGGTTAAGACCGGACTTGCATCATGGCAGCGCCTTTATTCCTTTGTTCTTGCAAAGGGAGCTTGGCTTTATGGTGAGGGTCATGGCACAGTCACTGGGGTGAGACAAATAACTGGGAGAAATGGAATTCAGCCAGGGCACTGAGCTGGTACAAACGTCACTCCAGGCCTTGCCTGGTCTCCCACACTTGCCAAAAAGCAGTGTGGACACATTACGTGCTCTGAATAACTCAACAGAAACATACCCAAAGGTTCTTCCTGAGGTCCTGCTTGGAAATCCCACCTCCCTCTGAGCTGGCTTCGAGCCACCACCCTGGGCAGCACTGCCAGTGCCATCAGGGGTGTCCCTCTGTGATCCTCATCCCCAAGTGATCCCATTGGCCAGATGCAGAGCGGTTAAAGAGGTATCAGCTGGAAATTTAGCTCTAGACTTTTTTTGTTGTTTTTGTTTCTAAAATGAACTAACTTATACTGGATAGAGAAAAAAAATAGGTGAGTTTTATGACAGTGACTGTACATTTTTATTTTTGTAACATGTAAACTCCTCAGATTTCTGATAGTAAATGAGTTTATTTCTACTACGAGCACTTCTCTGCTGTCTCCTCTGATTGTACAGAGACAGGTATTGGGGGTAGAAACTGGGTTATTGAATGCCATGGAAATATTTTAATCTCCAGGTACAGCTGTCCACTCCTCTGTGAATCTTTATCTCCATCTAATTCAATGAATTCAATCTCCACTCTTGATTCAAGATTTTCATGGGGCTGGTGCCACCAGTTCTGGCCAAGCCCAGGTGCAGAAACAGCTCTGTGGTCACAGCAGGGCTTCACAGGGGACAAAACCCCTTGGAGGGTGACAAATTCAATAGCCAACCATTTTGGTTGAGTCTCCGTGATCTTGGAGCCTCTCCTGGGCCACTTTTGTTGAAGACTAGAAGAAATTGTTAGATTAAGTAATTAACAAATCTCAAAATAATTAGTCTATTAGTCTTCCATCCCACAGACCTTTTTCTTTGTTTTTCTGGTTCTCCCAGCCACTCAGAAGCCACCAAACCAAGATGTTGGAAACCTCTGGTTCTCACCTTTCCCTGCCGACACCAGGAGGTTTCCTGAGCCTAACCACAGTCCTCAGGAAAAAATACATTTGGTTTCAATTCAGTTTTCATTTGGTTTGCAATTTATTTTGGTCCCCAGCCTGGCATTCACTGGGCCTTTCTCTCTCAGTGAAACAAGGCTCAGGACACACTCAGCTCCATGGATGTGTTAATTCCAAACTGTGGCCAAGTCACCTTGCAGTCTGCTTGGGAATGATCTGGGCAGCTCAAAGAGGAAACGCCAAGGGATATATGGAAATATATCTATAATTTTATGGAAACCCACTCCCCTGTGCATCCCTGGAAATGTTCAAGGCCAGGCTGGACAGGGCTGGTGCAAGATGTCCCTGCCCACACCAGGGGGGTTAGAATGAGATGATCTTTAAGGTCTTTTCTGACCCAAACCTTCTGAGATTCCATGACTCTCCATGTTTCTATGAATTTCTTCACTTTTCATCCTGAAGCTGTTTTCAAATCAATTTACACTTGATATCCCAGCAGTGTCTTTAAGGGGCAGCTACAGTCACTCATCACCACCCTGTGGGACAGAAGCCCTTCATGGTCCCCTGCACCAGTGCAGAAAGCATTGTGTTTTGGCAGCCCTAAGGGCTACAGAGTTCTTGGAAAGAGTAAGCAAAGTGAAGTCTCAAAAGCATAAAGCCAAAGAAATAGCTGTGAGCCCCAGAATTGCTAAATCAGATATCCCAAGATGCACCCTTTGAAAAGCCCCTCTTGGTTTTCAGCCCAGGTTTTGGGGTCTTTCCCTGGGGGCAATGCCCAGGGGCCAAGAGATCACATATGATTAGGTTTAACTTCTGGGATTTAGAGCATCGTTCCCAAATCTTTACTGCAATGTCTCTGAGCAGCTCATACCACCACTGAGTCAGCCAAACCCAAGAATGTAAATTAAGGAAGAAAAACAACTACTGATGGGGAGCACAGAGGTTGTGCAAAGAAACAAGCAGAGAAAAAAGCCACCCTGCCACGCCAAGTGGTTACAAACCACTTCTTCTAAATATCCCTTAGCACAGCAAGCAGGAAGCAAAAGTTAAGAGCACTGATGGTTTCCTGCCAAGGAGATAAATCTGCTACATGTGCTTGAGGGATGCACACTTCTGCTGGACCTTCCTAGCATCCAAGTGGAGAGCTTTTCCTTCCTGATCATGCCTTTCTAGGAAGCAGACCCTTAATGGGACAGTGGCAGGCAACAGGCCACGTTGTTACTGTAAACAATTAGTCCATCCACCTCTTTTCCTAAATCCTGTCCCCATTTTTTTTTCTTCTGGTTTTCTGCCTTGGGGCTGGATTTTCCAGAGGAACAAGTCTGTCTGCCCCTCCAAGTAATTTCTGATCTGGTTGACCAGTTTGATCCAGGGACAAAATTGCCAGCCACACTGTCAAGCTCCTATGAATCTCATGGGAAATTGTGACATGAAGGAGAATGAGCCAAAGGAATTGTCACCCAACAGCTCAAAATCTGTTTTAGCAGAAAAACCTCCTCCATGCCAGAGCCTGAGGTGGCTTGGGAGAGTGTCCCTCACACCGTGATGTGTGAGGCCCAAAGCCACCCAGCAGGTCAAAGCTGTGTTCAAACACAGGGGCAATTCCCAAATCCCACAAACCAATATTTTTGCAGAAGTTCCCCCAATATGGATGGGCCAAGGCAGCAGTTGCTCAGGGAGAAACAAAATCAGTGGGTGTTTGAAATAACATGCCAATCACCCAGCTTTGTGAGGAGTTTATTTGAAGACTTTCACAGCTTCAGTACCAATATTTGCAGACTCTGACAAATAAATGCTCAGGAAAACCTGAAAGTTTTAAATACTCCTTTTTAAAAATGACTACTCCTCAAATACCTAAAGTTTTAAGCCCTGGCTAAGCACCAACATTTATGGATGTTTTTTGGGGAGCAGCTGGGTTATGCACATGCAGGCACACATGCATGTGTTGCAGATGTACACGTATGCCCACACTTCCACTTTTCCATGCTTCAGGATTGGAGAAGGGTTTGAACACCTGATCTCCCACAAGGGCAGAGGAGAGCATTTGGAACAGCCAAAAAAACCCCTCCAAAACCTAATTTATACAAGAACAGCAATTAGACAAATCCTCCAGGCCAGCTGAAATCTTCCTGGCTGTGGCTCCTCACTCACAAGATGAGCTGCAAGGTCTCAGCTCGGTGCTCAGGCTCCCACTTTTGCCTCAAAAACCACTCTTGCAGCACCCACTTTTGCAGCATCCTCAAACCCCCACATTGACTCGGTGGGTTTTGCAGCCCCCTTTGATGCTGCTGGTGGGAGAGCAGGAGATTCTCCCACCAGACCCTTCTCCTCTGCTATTGCCACTCGCTGTGGAAAGGCACTGTGTCACAATCCCATTCCCAGCCCCCCTTAAATCCTGGGGGAGCCTCAAGATTCCATCAAACCACCTTTGAACTTGGAAAGAAAGGGGTGAGGTGTTTCCAGCTGAGATCTCAGCCAGTGGAGGACCTTGGGAGATGGTTGAAGGTACATGGAAGATCCAGGGCCCAGCAATGCAAGATCCATTCTGGGCTGTTTTAATAGAGAAACAATTTAGCTGGATAGGCTGAACCTGCAGCAGCAGAGTCCTCTGCTGGTGCCAAGGGGATGTGTCAGCAGCGGGGTCCTTGTTCCCAGGCTGGGGTTGTGGCACTCACTCAAGGCAGGGTCCTGATTTTCATGCATGGGACTTTCCAGGGAATGGGGAAGTTTTCTGTTCACGTTCAAGTTTCCGTTGTGTGGTTTCTCCTCATGTGATCTGTGGGTTTAATGACAGGGGAAGTGCCTGGTCTCCATGAACTCAGCATCCAGTCTCCCACCTGCTGTTCCAGCTCCATCCCTTCCCCTAAGGGAAGTCTTGATGATCATTTAGTGTGATCCTTTTTCTCAGCTGGGGCAAGTGGGTTGGGAACTGGCTGGATACCATTAGGAAAGGATGGATGTGTATGGATGGAGGTGGAGGCCACTTGGCACCCATGCTGGGAAGGACCTTGCTAGGTGCCCTTCATGGTGGGACTTCCCGACCCTCACTGCCTCTGGGAATGAGTTTATTTCAGATGTCCCTGATCAATCATTCATCTGGGCCCTGGAACTCCCTGCAGATCTCTGCTTAGAAGCAGGAGGGTGGGATTACTTCCTTAACCTTCTCCAGGTGAGCAGCTCCACCACCCCCAGCTGGATGCGGTCCTTCCCCTGCTCCCTCCCCATGACTTGGTTACATTTTGCAGCCTGGCAGCAGGACAAGGCTCCACGTGGGTGCCAGCACAGCCTTTTTGCAAATAGGGTGCGGGTTCAATGCCCCACATGGCCTGTGGAACGAGTCCATCTGGTCCCAAATGAGCCTGAGAGCCTTGGGATGGGACTGCAAAGCAGGTTGGGAATCAGTGTGGGGCTTCCATCTCTTTGGTGTCATCCTGTCACTGCAGCCTGCAGGGCCAAGAAGAAAGGCTGCAAGAAGGGGGAGGTGCTCAGGTGATCCACACTCTTCTGGTCCTCCTTGGCCAAAGGAGTTGAGACTGCCCAGCTGGGAGTTGCTAAATGACCCAAACTGTCCCTAAATAGCTCCATGCTCAGCAAGATGCCGATACTCCGATGTCTCACCCTCCAGCATCCTCTGAGGATGAGCTCACAGGGCTGAGACTTAAAAATAACTCCCTGGGGGCAGCGGGTGGGTGGGCATCTCTGTCACTGTGCTGTCACCAGCATCAGCATTCCCAAGCCTGTGTTTCCAAGCCCATCTGCACTCCCATGCTGGCCTCGAGCCCCTCTGGCACACGGTGGCTGCGCCACGGCATTTGAGAAGCCGCAAGGGGTTGCCAAGGAAGTCTCAAAAGGCCTGGAGCAGCTTCCCAGCTCGTGCCTCCCCATCTGCTTCTCCTCAGGCAAATGGGCTCCTCAGGGTGGTCTGGGCTGGAGGACCCCTCTGTGGTCAGCTCCTGGGGTGAGGCACCAGGTGTGGGGAGCAACAGCAGTGCCAGGGGGGTGGAATCTTTGGGATTGTGGGCCTGGATTGAGCAACCTGAGGATGATGCCTCAGGCCAGGGCTGTGGGCATCAGTGAGTGGCCATGTCCCAAAATGCCAATTCCATATGGTGATTAATTTCCCACTGTCCTGACCCTCATCCAAACGTTATGAGGTCATTTCCTCGAAATCCATCATCCCTTCCCAGGCAATGCTTCCCAGATGTTGCAACCCATTGCTGCATTTCAGTATCTGGCTGGTGATGTGAGGTGGCACAAAGCCTGGAGCGAGAGCAGCACGTTCCAACAATCCCTTGAAGCATCAAAATCCCCCTCATTACCAAAACATTTCCATTTTTTATCCCAATTATGGTGACTCTTCGAGCACCCCCAGAAGGCAGCTGGATTGAAATATGCTGCAGATTTGGATTTGTACCAGATGCTCTTCCTTCTGGTTGCCCGTAGATGGAGGAAGAGCACTGCCCCCCTCTGGGTTCCTCCTTCTGCTGCCTGCTTGATAGGGCACGTGGTGTTTTGGGGGTCTCCTCCCTGCTGCTTTGGCCCATCAGATGCTTGGTTTGGGTGCTTAAAGTCTGTCCTGGGAGAGATGTTGGCTATGACCTGTACAAGACCCCAATACAAACCCACAAGACAAATATAGGGCCCTCCAGGACCCCATGGACCCTCTTGAGATGCCCAGGTGGCCACATCCAGATGGGCATCCCCAAAATAAAAAAGCTGCTTTGGAGGAGTCTGGGTCCAAATCATGCCAGTGGTGGTACAAGGATTAATCTGGACATTCCCAGCCCCAGGCTATGAATCCAGCTGGTGATGTCCAAGGAGGGTGAATCATTCCAGGTGAGCACCACACAAAGATTTACCAGCAAGGTGCTGCTCCACTGCTCAGAGGCTGATGTTTAGTTGAGGGTGGAAATATTTTGGGGAGGAACAGAGAAGATGGGGGTGGAAGCACCCAGGGCCAGGTTGGATGGAGCTTGGAGAAACCTGGATAGTGGAAGGTGTCCCTGCCCATGGCAGGAGGTGAAACTGGTTGATCTTTAAGGTCCTTTCTCACCCAAATGATTCTGTGATTTCTATAAAAAACTCTCAGAAAAGCATCATCACTCTGGGAGATAGAATTATTCCCCTTCCTACTTTTCTGATACAAAGCACTTGACTTTTCATTTCAAAAAGACACTTTTTTCAAACAACAAAAAACAAACAAAACAAAACAAACAAACAAAAAACCTCCACTCATTTATTTTACCAAAGTAAGCAAGGGTTAAGAGAAATCAACAGAAACTACTCTCTTTGACCTCCCTTTGACCGGCATCATGTTTTCCTCCCAAATTTTGGTTCAGACACCCAGTCACAAAATGCCTCCTGCCCCAGCCTTGCCCAGGGCTGGCTTTGTGGGTTTTGTCCGGTTTCAGGTTAATGGGATTATTGTGAAACTGGTGGACGCACACTTGACGTCGACCCTGTGTGGGAGGAGGATCAGCCTGAAGACTGCAAGAAACCCGATTTAGTAGGAAAAAAGGCAAGGGAAAGACTCAGTGCCCTCATTACCCTGCAGATAAAGTGCTCACAAGAGCAGGGAGGGATAAAGAAATCCTTTTCCAGTAAGAGCATATGTTTACCCTGCATGATACCAACTGACCCCAGGTGATCTCAGGTTTAATGTCACGGTTTAGTACCACTGAAAAGGGCCTCTTTTGTGTTTCTCAGGCTGTCATTCAGAGATGTCTCCACGGGGGAATTTCCTATGGATATCTGGAGATATCCTGGTAACAACAGTGACACTTTTCAAATGGTTTGTGAGACCTGTTATACATATAAGTATATATTTATGTGATTTAAGATGTGCTATGCATTTAGTTAATGCATATTTGCGTACACCCCAGTGTCCCATTGCTGGCAGAGGCCACAGGGAAAGGGACAGGGGGAAGGAATTAGCAATGTGATACCTGCTCTGAATCACACCCTGCTTTTGTGGCTGCAGGATTTTGTGAGAAGGAGGTGGGGTAAGTTAGATAATCTCCAGAAAATTTCCCTGCTTTGGAAACTTTCCCGCTTTTATAACCTCCACACATCACACTACCTCCTCCAGGTGGGTGTTGGAGGGTGAATGTTGGTAGCTGGAACTCCCCTGTTCCATCCAGGTGCCCTTGGATCTTGGTCCTGGGTCTTGAACAGGTCTTTTACAGCCATGAGGAGATTAATCACTGTCTGAGGTCTCCATTCTCCCCAGCCTGTCACACAGATGGCCAGCCCATCTCCCCATGGCAGGGACAGCTCACAGGAGATGCTGCCACCTCCTCAGCACTGTGCAATTCTGCACAATTAATTTTATCCACCACCACCACACCACCACCACCACGAAGCTCTACAGCTCTGCACTGTGGGCTCTGCTTCCTGTTAACTCCTTTTGCAGCTTTCAGGGAGCTGCTTCTTAAAATCTTCCACACACTCAAGTGGATTTTCACATTCAACTTGCCGTGTCCATCACCTCTCCCATGCCTCCCATTTGGACATGCCATAGATCTTCTGCAGGAGAGTTTCTTTCACCTGGTGACATTTCTCAGCCTGCTGTTTGGACCTGGCTGCCCTGGGCCTTTTTGAATCAGTGCTTTGCATTTGCATCCTTAGCCCACTTCCACTCCCTCTGCAAACATTTCATCCTGTTCAGCTGCTTAATTCTCAGGAGCTTCCTCATTTCTCTGTCATTTCCCTTTTTACAGTCAAACACTGCAGTATCAAGAATTTTTTCCCACTGAAAATACTGTGCAGCAATACTGAACCTTCTCTTTCTAACCATGGCCAGGCACGAGTTTTAGCTGGGCCAAATCAAACCCATCAAGGTAATGCCCAAGGATGGTCAGCCCTATGGGTTGGCCATTAATTTGTCCCCTCCAAGGATGGAGCACTAATTCAGGGCTAAATTAGGAGGAATCTGAGAGCTTTAATGGCTTTGCAGAGGTTGAACTGCTGTGGGCTTTTACAAAGAAAAGTCAAGAGCATCTTGCAGCAGAAGCACGTCTTGGATGGTCTCAATAAAAGCAAGAAAAGTCTCTCAAATATTGCTGTATAAAATGACTTTTTCTTGTATTTCACGATCTACACCAGGGTCCAGGATCTCACCCCCATCAGCATCTTCCTGAGGCAAGGCTGGTGGAGGTGTTGATAGCCTGGTTGAAGTGGGTGTGCTGGGAAGCCCTCCCTGACACACACAATGTTCTGGGACAGCCAGAGCTAGTGGGACCCAAAGGGTGCTTCAGTCAGGAACACACTGCTGTGGACATTCCTACTCTGGGCTTGGGGTTTTGCCAGTGTGATCACCTCTAGGTGCCCCTTGTCCACTGTCCTGCAGGGACAGCCTCTCTGGACCTCTGCTCAACACTCGGGGCAGGCAGTGACTCTCCAGACATGTAGCCTCAGTCTGGTGAGCCTAAAAGGAATATTTGTTCTGGACATGGGCCAGGACACTTTAACTTCCCAGCCCAAGCCCTGGAGAGTCAGTGGTCAGTGTTGTGGCACAACAAATGCCTCGTCCTGGCTCTGCCTGTCACAGCTTGGCCACACAGAGCTTGGTGGCAGCACCCCGAGCTTGTGCATGGATCCTCCAGAAGAGGAGGGAAAGATAAGGAAAAGCATCTTCAACTTTTAACAGTGCAATACCCACAAATTTACTTGGCTGCGTGGTGTCTCTACATCCCTAAAACAAGGCATAGCCTTTTCTTTTTTGCCCAGGAAAACCCAAAATCTTTTTTGCCCAGGAAAACCCTGTTACACAAGGGTGTAAAAGTTCTGTCTTGTGCAGCTACACCAAAGTCTCTCTTTATGCTGTCAAAATGTTGTAGGGACAGCAGATATCCCTGATATGCAGCCAGATCCTTTTTCCAGGTATGCAACCCCTTGCTTGGCTGAGCACACCTGCAGAGATAAAAATCCCTGTGAATATCTTGGGGATCCTCAGAGATTGACCCCTTTCCTAACCTTTCCATCTTCATGGAGAACAAGGATGGGGACATCTCTTTTGTCCCCTAAAGGGACAAAGCCCGACACCGCCTGCCCTCGTTGCTATTGTTCTGTGTGGCCTGAGGGTTTGAACATAATCCAGGGAGAAAAAATGGAAATTCCCCAGAGCACAGAGGAAAGGAGGATGGAGAGGGAGCAGTTCCTGATCTTGTGGCAGCAGTGAGGCTGCTTTTCCCTGGTTATGGACCAGGCTGTGCCAGCTGGGAAGCCACAGGGACCACTGGGATACATAGTTCAGGGCAGGCTGACCTGGTAGGTCACCTCTTACTAGGCTTTTCTCCTCAGCCATGGAAGAAGAGATGGGAAGGGCCTGAAGTGATGAGCCTGTGGTCAGAGAGAGGCAGATGAAACCCTGGATCCTTTATCCAGAATCCCTGGAAGTGTTCAAGGCCAGGACAGGGTGTGGGGGTCTAGTAGGAGGTGTCTCTGCCCATGGTGTGGGATTGGAACAAGATGGTCTTTGAAATTCCTTCTGACTCAAATAATTCTATGATTCTCTGAACACACTCCAGTGTGCTCATGAACACCTGCTGTCTTAGAAAAGCCACCATCAGCCCATCCAAAATCAAATACAACCAACTTTGGGAATGCAAGAATAAGACATATTCTGTTATTGCTTTCTCTCTATTTATCTTCTCATCTCAGGGTTTTTCCAGGATTTTCTAAGATCCCTTGTCCCCACAGGGGCCAGAAAGCTGAAACTTCAGGAATTGTCACTTCCCAATCTCCAAACTGAGACAAGCAGCTCCTCTGCACCCAGTGAATGGATACCCATCATTAGAGACATTGCTGAAGCATCAGCTCTTCTTTCCAAGCTCCTTAGGATTTCTGATCTGTATTTGCTCAGCTCTTTTGCACTTCTCTGGCATTGTGTCCCAAGTGCAAACACAAATTACCACTGGCTGTGGTGAGAAATGTGGCTGATATCAGCAACACACATTAATTCCTGGCTAATATAATCCATCAAAACTAGCAGGGAAGAAGATATGGTGTCCTAGGAAACATCACGAAGAGGAGCTGAGTTCACTGTCCAGGCTCTGGCTCAAATTCTGGTGCAGCTTGTTATTATTTCCCCCCCAGCCTGTTATTATTTCCCTGTTATTATTTCTCCGCCAGCCTCTCTTCTCCTCTGCATTTTCCCTTCCCTTTCATCCCAGTCTAGGGCCAGGAAAGCTCTGCAGAAGGAACCCTCATGGAGGGTGTGAGAGGGCAAATATTTGGCTTTTTCTGCTGTTTGTGTGCAGTATTTCTGGGGCGCTGGTATTTCCCTGTTTCTCCCACTGTGGCTGCTCGTGGGAGGTCACTGTAATTCAGAGGTAGGCAGCAAACAGCTCTGCATAATCCCAAGCCTTGTCCCCAAATATTCAGAAATCGCTGGTTTGTGGCATTAAGGACTTGCATTGTCCTTTGAAAATGAGCTTTGCTGTTGAGTGAAGGGATAAAAGAAGCAAGATCCTTCTTGGGCCTAAAGGGAAGGGAATCAGGAAAATCCTCAGGGATGCTTAGATCTGCTCAGCATGCACCAACCTGAATGCAAGGAACAAGGTGGAAATCAAAGAAGATGGTCTGAGAGGGAAGGAAAGAGGAGAGAAAAGTTTGCAGTGCATTGCAGAATCATAAAATCATCAAGGTTGGAAAAGACCTTGAAGATCATCAAGTCCAACCATTAATGTTGGACCAAGCAGAAGGACCTGGAGCATCTGACCTCCATCCAAGGCCAAGGGAAGGGAATTCAGGGTGAATTCCCAAGGGAAACAATCCTGAGCATGGTATTGCATCCAGCTATAGAGATGCCACAGAGACCTGGAGAAAGAGCCAGAGCCTGGATCAAGGTGCTGGGAGATGCTCAGTTGTTATTATTTATAGCTGTAATTTGCAACCCCAGGGATGCAAAGGGCAGCGGAGCAACAGAATCCAGTTGGAACATCCATGATTTTGGACTGAGTCTCAGAGAGGCAGGGTTTGTCCATGGCCCCAGGGCTGGCAGAGTCTGTCCCTCTCCTATCTCTGCTGCAGTCCAGGGTGGCTTGGCCCTGGATGCAGCTTCCTGGAGCTGAAACAATTCCATGCTCTGCAGCTCAGCCAATGGCTGCTCTTATCTCAGCCCAGCTCCCTGTGTCTGTACCAGCCCTTATCTCCCCCACAAACACTCTCCCAGTGCTTATAAACTGGGAGAAATGTTTAACTGGGAGCACTTCTATATTGGGAGAACATCCCTCCCCTGACAGCTGGGTGAGCATGGAGGGGTGATTTGGGGCAGTAAATACATGGTTATGCCCTTTTTCCCATGTTTCTTTTTTCACCACTTCTCTCTCCATTTTCCGTTCTCAAACCAGGAGGCTGGATGCACTGGGAGGAATGTTAGGAGTGTGCTGGGAGGCCTTGCTGGAAGAGAAGGACTTCCAGCCACCCTGCACAGCTTGTGAGGGACACAGTGGCCCTGTCCCCTTATCCACAGTGGGTGAAATGTCCAGGATGCTCCTGAGCACACCGAGCCAAGCCCTGGAGGGCAAGCACAGTCTGGAGCCAGAGAATGGGGTTGTTTGGGCTAGGGAGGAGCTGATTAGAGCTGCTGAAGGCCCTCAGAAAGCTGATTTTGCTGCAGGACAATGCTGGGGCAGAGGGGTGGCACGCCTCCTCTGAGCAGCTCCCAGGAAGACAGCTCTTTGATTCTCCCACTGGAGCAACTTTTCCTGCCCCTTCCCTCCCTTCACTCTGCATCCATGGGAAGTGAGCTTTGAGATGGAAAAAGAAAACAGCACAGGAAATTAGATACAAGAAGTCTGGATTTTTTTCATAATGACGGTGTCAAAACACTGGCACAGGTTTCGCAGAGAGGTGGTGGATGCCTCCTCATCCCTGGAAACACTCAAGGTCAGGTTGGATGGCACTTTGACCAACCTGATCAAGGTTTGGAGTTTGGTTCCTTCCAACCCAAACTGTTCTATGATTTTATGAAAGTGGGTGGCTTTTTCATGGCACAAATCCTTCTCCAAGCAGTTTCTCACCAGCCCAATATTTTACTTGCTTTTTCCCCAAACCAGATGTGGTCATGGCTCTTTGTGCATGTAAGAGGTGCGGGTGCTTCCCAGTGCTTCTCATCCCCAGAGGAGCTTGTGCTGCCTTTCCAAACCAGCTGGAAAGGGGTCCCTCTCCAAGGAGAGCAGGTCAAGCAGCCACTGTGCCCAGATGTTTCTCCTGGACTAGCCTTCTCCCTCGTTTCACCCCTGCCTGTGCTCTGAACATCTGGACTTTGGCACCTGCTTCAGAGGGCACAAGTTCATGTGCTGCAGCCAGAGTTTTCTCTCTGATCTAATGACAAAAACGTGGTGCTCATCCTTCCATAAAGCATCTGGAGGATGTCTGGGATTTAATGGGGAGGGGGGGAGGGAGGAGAAGGAGGAGGAGAAGAGGAGGATGAGCTCACTGTGTCCTTGCAGGGCCACTGCATGAGTCAAGGCAGGCGACTGCACTCCTGATGTGCACGGTGGTGAGTGGGAGAAAGCTTCATAGAAAGGCTCAGAAAGGGCTGGAATCAGCAGCCCCTCCATCATGCAGAAATGTGGGTCAGACACATCCTCATCACACCCAACTGTGGCCTCAAGGACTTCCCTGGTCACCTTTCAGGCACAGGAGAGACTCCCCCCTTCCCACACAAGCAGACAGGGTTTATTTCCTAAGCATGTCCTCTCCTTCCTTCCCTTCCAGAGGGCCTGAGGCTGGCAGGAACCTCTGAAGCCCATTTAGTCCAGTGCTCAAGGTGGGGGACTGGGAGTGGGTTGCTCAAGGCCATGTCAAGATGCACTTTGAGCATCTCCACAACCTCAGCTGACCACTCTCACCATAGCAAAAATCATTTTCTAGTGTCTAAACAGGATTTCTCATGTTTCAGTTGGTGGTCATCACCTGAATACTACTCTAAAGACTCTGGCTCCATTTTTTTACTCTCACCTTTTCCACTGCCTTTGGATTTTTGCCTTGCAAACAGCTGGTGGAGACAGCCTCCCTCCTTAGCCCATCAGAGCAAAGGATCTGCCTGAGCCAGGACTCTCGGGAGGTCTCAGCCTCCCTGCCCTCCAACCATGGCCCCTGGGAGGGCTCTGGGCAGGCTGTGAGGGATTGAAGGGGTTTGGCTCCCCGTTGTCCTTGTATGGGAATTTGGATGGAAGCAAAAGTGTAAGAAGCTGGCCAAAAGGAAATACTCAGCGTGACATGTCAAAGCAGACTTTAATAAATGTTTACAAACCTCCCAGCAGCCAGGAGGAGGAATAAAGAGGGAAATAACTATAGGAAAGGACAGGTTTACTATTTAAAACTTCTTTGATCCATTCACTACCCAAAAGGACAAACAACTCTTACTCATTTTCCTTAAAAATAGAGACCCCTGGGAGTCTGCAGGAGCAGCCTGCATCCCGTGCAGGAGCAGGCAAGCCCTGTGGTGTGTGAGAGAGGGACCTTCCCAAATCTGGGATGAGGTCTGTGCCACTGTGGGACCCAGGTGGCCCTCAGGGACAAGATTTATCTTCCCAGTGGCATCTCTGTATGGATTGCTCTGCTGACTCTGCACTGGGTGAGGAGCAAAGTTCCTGAGCACTGGAACTGGGAAGGGAAGAAGTTTTCCACCTGCCCCAGCTGAATTTAGTGAGAGGATCTATCCTGTGTCTTCTCCAGGACCATGTGGATTTGAACAGTGAACAATTCCCAAGGCTCTGCCTTGCCTCTGCTTTTGTGCTTGCCTTGGCACAGGGCCATAGCATGACTCACAGGCGACTTGCTTTTTGTTCAACGTCCCTGTTCCGGCTCTGCCGACTCGCTCAGAGAGAAGTTAATTCATAAACCAATCAATATTAACTACCCAAGGAGGAGGAGGAGGAGGAGGAGGAGAGGGAGAAGCCAGGCTGTTTGCCTTCACCACCACACTAGTGGCCCATTTAATGTTGCCTGCTGGTATGGATGTGTCTTTGTCACTGGTTCTAGGATGATGATGTGACAATCTAGGACGATGTGACAGTCACAGCAAGTATGTGAGAGTCCTAGGACAATGTGACAATCTAGGACAGCATGATAATCACAGCACCTCTGGGAAAGTCCTAGGACCTACGTGACAGAAGCAATGTGGACATGGTTGTTCTCTCCAGGCCCTGCACACCTATGAAGAAGAATTCCTGGGGACATAAGGGAGTAACACAAGCCCCTGGACACATCTGCCTGGAAGATTCCCAGAGGAGCCAGCCTGTCAGCACACAGGTCCCACCCCTGGGCAGTGACACGGGGATGTCTCTGACACTTGTGAGCTCTCCCATGTTAATGCCTGGCAAGGGACGACCACGCAGAGCAGGGAGGAGCAGGGCTGCTGAGGCACGGAGAGAGAAGAGCCAGTGGAGGAACACATCCAGGAGCTGGCAGAGTGGGAGCCAAGCCCTTGAGCTGTGCTGGTTGTTTGCAGACTGAAAGCCTTGTGCACACATGAGCACAGGGAAGTACTCTTTGAAGGTTCCCAGTCTGGGAATGACCAAATGTCCTGGTTTAGGACAAATTTGGGAGAAAACCTCCAAAGGGGGCCTCTCCAGGCAGCAAACCCACACGGCCCCTCCCCCCAATCAGTTCGAAAAGGACTCCTTGGAGAGAAGTGGAAAGAACCTGTTTATTGAACAGGCGAGGCACCCCCAGCACACAAAATGAACAACACCAGATAATAACACTCTTTCACCGCTCTGAAAAGATGACAAACTCAGAAAGTCTCTCCTGGGAGTGGTCGCTCTGTTACCGGTCCCTCCGATGCTGGGGCAGCTGCTGCAGGCCACAGGGTGCAGACTCTCGGTGTTTCCCAGGTCCCAGTCCGGAGCAGGTTCAGGTGGTTCCAGAGAAAAAAAGGGAAAGGGAAAAAAGAGCAGTCCAGGGAAAAATTTGGACTGCTTAGATCAACTAACTAATGAGCAAAAAGCAAGAGCAAAGCAAAGCCAGAGCCAAGCAAGAGCAGAGCCAGAAGCAAAAGCAAAAGCTGCGCTACCTACTGCCGCGTCTCTGTGTCCCACCAGCCACTGGGGGAGTGAGCAGACTGATAGCAAAAACCAAAACAAAACCTCACTCTTCAAAGCCAGTCTTGAAGACACAGAACATAATATCCAGTGTAAACAGAACACACAATTGGGGATACAAGCACTGTAACATCACCCTAGGACACCAAACCAGACCATTACTGTGTCGGCTCATGGGCCATGTGGTACCTCTAAAATCCCAGGGATTGGGACATTTGGACCCTCTCCCAAGAGGAGAGGGGATGCAGCTCAGCCCTCACCCTGGAACTGAGCAGAGAGACATGTCCAGGTGTGTCACAAGGTGTGTCATGCTCAGAGGTCCTGCTTAGCCAGGGGTGGTTTGCACCTGCTTTCATCCTGCAGGGAGGGGGAAACCAGCATTTCCTCTCGTGGCTGGGTTAAAAACCAGATGTCCAGGTGCCTGGAAAACAGAGAATTAATGATTTGCTTAATTACAGCTGCCTGGTCTCAGCCCATCTTGGCCTCTGAGTGACAAGAGTGGGAATAAGTCATACTCAGAGCCACATGCCGGGGACAGAGCCCACCACAGCACAATTCCAGAGAACATCCAGGGCTCTTTCTCCAGCCACCCTGCTGAGATGAGCCAGTTTGGACCAAGGATGCCCAACCTCAGCAACTGCCCCTGAGGGGAGCACAGCACCTTCACCTCCCTCTCCAAGAGGGATTTGGAGCATGGCACTGTCACATCCCTACACAGGAGATTCCCTGGAACCTTCCTGGAAGCCCAACCAACTTCTTGTCCACCATTCCCGTCATTTTTCTGGTTTTATTTTAATCTCCTGTCTGTTATTGTTCAGTTTTCCTTTGAGCAAATTTCTGTGAGTATCCAGAAATAGAAGACACATCAGATAATAACGGGAAGGAAGTGCGAATGCCTAGGATTACTGGATATATTAAATCAAACTCATTTCATAATTTTCTCTGTTTATGCCAGATTTGTCTGGGTATTTATCCCTTAAGTTGGAGGAGTCACCACCCTGCTGAGATCTGGACTCTTGGTTTGACGTGCGTGGACAGAGGGTGATCAGACACTGGCAGCTCCTGGCCTGGATAAAGGGATTTAAAAATAATAACTTGGAACAGAAAAGAATAGAAAAGAACCTTGTTTGCAGGAAAATTATTTAAAAAAAAACAAATTCAAGAGGCTGAAACACTGCAAAAGGTGCTGTGAGTGAGGTCACCCACTGCTTCTGAGCCTGCCAGCACACGCAAGCTCCAGGGCAATGAGCTGATCCTGTTTCCCATCAGATTCCCCTCCTCCCTCTCTGCCGAGGTGCAGAACTCAGCCACTGCCTTGGTTTTGCAACACATCCCTGACAGGATGGACCTGCTTGAGCATTTTTGGCTGGGGCAGGTCTCAGGTGTCCTGGATGGCACAGGACGGGCAGGTTGAGAGGAGGGAGGGCCCCGCCTGCTGCTCCAGGAGGTTTCACCTGTGGCAGATGTGGGACACAACCTTCCAATGCTCTGTTTGAGGGTTTTATAGCAGTGACCTGGAAGTTGGAAGCTGGGCGTTCATTCTTTTGTGCAACTGAGGAAACTGAGGCACAGACTGGGGTCATCACGGGAGCTCCCTGGTACACCCTGTCACTCCCAGCAGTGACAGGCACGGACCTCCTTGCTCAGGATGGTCTTACAACCCCCTAAAAATGCATCTGACATCCATATCAGCACCTCCTGAGCATCCATGAGCATCTCCTGGCCATGCTCCTGTGTTGGACAAGCACCTGAATGCCACCCACCCAAACCCCCAAACTCATGCAAGTCACCACACCAAAAGAGAAGGCTCAGCAGCCATGCCTGGGTTTTGCCCAAACAGACAATTGATGGCCAGGACCCCCCAGGATTGTATTTTCCATGTTATGGTTTCCCCCCGGTGTTTGGATGAAGTGTCTGGGCACTGGCTCTGCTCTGAGCTTTGTTTAGAAGGGGCTGCCAAGGTGGTGTTGCTCCCAGCACTGCTGCACGAGCACCACGTCCCTGCAAAAACTGAGCCCATCCTGGGAAACTGTTCCTTATCCTTATCCTGGGAAGCTGTTCCTTATCCTTATCCTGGGCACAGAGCTGGCCCCAGACCCCTGGTTCCTGCTCCTAATGTTCTCCACAACACCAAGCAAACCCTACAGCAAGCCCTGAGTGGGTTTGCCAGAGTTTGAGCCCTTCTCTGCTTGCACAGAAGCAGATCCAAGGGATTTTCTGGTAGATTAGGTGGGGGAAGTAATGGAAATAATTCCCCTTTGGGAATGGAGGACATGGAACTGTCCCTCTGTGGGGCTGCTCCTGGTAAACCCAACAAGTGGCGGTTCAGTCATCTCCTAGAAAGCAGAGCAGAAAAATCTCTTATCCCTGAATCGAGAGGTATTGTTACCTGGGATGTCTCCAAAGTCTTCCTATAAAATGTTGCCATCACGTTTGGTTTAGCTGAGTACAAATCTCAAGCACTGGTGGAGTTGTTTGATTTTTTTTTTTTTGCCCACATGTGAATGATGGAAGAGAAAACTGTGACTCAGTTTCGTCTTGTTTATGTAATTCTGCTCTTCCACAGAAAAAGGAAAAAACCCCAAAATCCAAAGTATTTTCCTTCTTATAAGAGAGAGACCAGTTCTTGGAATTAAAAAAAATAAATCACTTGGGACATGCCTTCCCCTTTCATCTTCTTCAAGGGCACAGCGTGATCTTCTGAGAAGCAGAATCGAAAGGGAGAAGTAAAGACACGTGAGTAGCCCCCACAGAAAACATCATCAGTGATGCCAGACATGAAACAGTTATTTTTCCCCAAAATAAATGTCCAGTTTGATTTCCTCTGCAGTGAAAGGAACAGGGAAGTGTGGTTTAAATATTTGCTGTGGTGGCTGGATGTGATGAACATACCTGCAGGAAAAGAACCATCCTAGGACTTGAGCAGATCCCTGCATTCTCCTGGGAAGCAAATGGTCCATGCTCTGGGTTTGAACTCCTGGAAGGCTTTGGTCCCTCTGGGAGATGTCTCATGCCTTGAAATTATTTTGGGCTCTCAGGAATCCCCAAGGCCCCATCCTTACAGCCCTTGGCAAGGGGATGGGCAAACTGAGTCAACAGCACTGCATTTAATGGTATTAATGAGGAAATAACTTCAATTGATCTGAAAAATGGCTCAAGAAAATACTTTAAATTCCCCTAATGAAAATGCACAGACCTTCTGCACAGACTAAAAACTGCACATCAATCCAGCTGGGTAGTTCCATCCATGGTTTGGAAGTCACACAGAAAATTCCTTATTGCTTCCAGAACTGAGCACAGGGCTCCTATGGAGGCAACAGGAAGTTGCACCAAGTGGTTTTTAATGTAAAGCACTACATTTGTGTTGCACAAAATTCCTGGTGAAATCCAACCATCTTGTCGTTGTGCTGCATGGCCTCTGGGGTGGTGCAGGCATCTCCACCAGCATTTCCACACTAGATCCCTTGCTGTAACTGGTATGAATCGTTTCCCAGAGAAGGCTCTCCAGCTGCAGAACTGCCAAAGTGAACAAGCTGATGAGGAAACAACGAGTTGAGGGAAGTTGTTTTAAATCTTTCCTGGATGGAAAAATCCCAAAGGCATCTCCAAGTCCCCTGTGCTTTGAGCTCCTTATTCGTTTTTGTGGATGTGGTCTGGAAACTGGAGCTGGTGATCCAAAGGGTGCTCCACCATCACTGCCAGGCAGCATGGAGACAGATCATCCAGGTCCTCAGAGGGATCTGAGCCTGCTTTTGGACATCCTTTTGTCTTCCTGGATGGGAAGAGGCACAGAGAGGTGAAAACCCAAGGGTGTTCAGGATGGAGGGCAAGGAGCCAAAGGAGGGATTGTGGACAACCTGGAGTCATTTGATTTCCACTCAGCCATGAAAAGTTTGGAGATGTCCCCATCCCAGACCCCAGCTCTGTCCTTGAAGGGACAAAGTTGACCACAAATTGTGAAGGTTTGAATTGCAAAGGACTCCTCATGGCAGTGGAGAGTGATCAGTTTCTCCACCTCAGAAGTCCAGCAGCAAGAGGACTTGTCTGACTCCACTCCAGCTGGCTGCAGTGCTCTGACTGTGGTGAACTCTGGTTGCAGCAAGGTCTACTCCGTCAGAGTAGACCTCAGGAGATAAGATTTTCTGCACCAAATGCCTTCTCTGCCAAAATTCCACCAGGGACTCAAAAGGTGCTGGGATAGCAGATGTCCACGGAAGTCTGGGGTGACCATATCCTCTGAGCTGGTTTAAAAAGAGAAAGTTGTCATCAAATGTGACCTCCTCATGAGCAAGCTCAACCAGCTCCACCATCCTGGCAGGCTGGAGTTGTCAGACCATGAGAGATTAACTCCATTTCCGTTACAAATAGCTTTTAGATGTAATGAAATTCTTCGGTCTGGTGAGATGCAGCGGAGCCCCAGGCAGAAGGGACCCGGCCTGATCCCTACATGTCTGTGCTGGGGAACAACCTGAGAGCTCTGAGGAACCTCCCCATGGGGACAGCTAGTGTCTGGTGGTGGGGGCATCCCATCCCCGAGGCTCTCACAAAGCTTCAGCATTTGAAAAATGCTGCTCTTCACATCCAAGAGGTTTTGCAGCTCTTGAAAGACCATGGTCCCAGTTCCGAACAGCCTCCCTGGCCTTGACCACAGATGCTCCTGTCTACATCCAACCATTCTGGCATCTGCTGGCAGCTGGGAGCCTGGATACCGGTGGGAAGCTGCAATTAACCCCGGGGACAGCAGTGGCAAAGGTCACCTGCACTCAGGAGCTAATGCAGTTACTGGCAACATCCAGCCGGAGGAACAGAAACCAGGGGCTCAGAAACTCAAGCCCAGCCACCGTGCCAGGCCTTTTTGCCAAGGATTAATTCACTTGGTCAGGCTCCAAGAGGAACCCAGGCTAGTCCCTTTCCCCACTTGTTTTTCCCAATGATCCCTTCATATGAATAAAAAGAGGTATTAAAACAACGCTGGTTTTATATTTGCCTCTCCTATCCCTGCTCAGCCCCCAAAATGTCACTTTTGGGGATTTCCCATTAATTCTAGGTGCTCTAGGGCTGGGCTTGTGGCTCAGTGGAGGCATTTGGAGCTGGCAGGCAGCCAGGAGCTGCTATTATATTTTCTGTTTTTTAACACTCCCACCATTATTTACAGTGTCCCCACAGCAGGACAGCCGGCTGTTCACCTTGGTGTCTGCAAGGACACCCATCGAGCCGGCAGGGAGGAGGGCACCAGCCTTCCCCAAAGCCAGAGGCAGCACAGGAGGTGGGATACATGCCCTCGCTGTCAGTTCACTGGGGGGAGCGAGCTGCGTCCATCCCCAGCTGCATTCCCCGGATGCTTGCGGGAAGTCCTGGGCTCCCCATCCCAGGACGTCGGGCTTGTTTGCACAAGGTGTGTTTTCTGGGGAAAAGCACATTTCCTCCCCCAGTTTTCCTCTCCCCGTGGAGGCTGAGGCAGCGGGGAATTTCACAAGGGCACCGAGCCATCGCCAACCCAACCCCACAAGTCCGGGCAGCCCCGGGATGTGAGAGATGGCTCCAGCCTGGCTGTGGTTGCAAATATTCGTGTCAGATCCTGCCAGAGCCCATCTCTCCCGTGGCCACGCTGCCCGGCTGGGCCGTGGGCTCGTGCCAGGATCGATGGAAGCCCGTGCTGTCCACTGCAGCAGGATTCAGGTGCCTCTTTCCACTTCACCATCCATTTCATACGACCCAAACCCTCTCCCGGCATATTGGGTGCCTGCTCATATTTGGGTGACACTGGGAAGCCCCTCGTGTAGAATTCCATCATCTGGGTAATGCCTTCAGCACCTCCTTTCCTTCCGCATCTACCGAGACCCATCACAAGCCCCCAAAGAGAAAGCAGGGAATAATTCTGGAGGGCTCCCAGGGAAAGGAAGGGTCAAGCCCGTCATCCTGCGGAATCCCAGCATCCCAGCGCTGTTTATGCGTACCCAGCCCGTCCCCCCGGGGTTCTTTGCCTTTATTGCTCGTTAATAGCCCTGCTCAGGAAGCGCGGAGCCTTGACGGCCTGGTTAATGAGTATGGGAGGCACCGACCCTTTTGGCTGCGACCCTGTGCCGCAGGGAGACCCTGTCCCTGACACCCAGGGCCAGGACAATCCAGCAGTTCCCTAGTGCGTGGGCATCCCACCCTGTAAATCCCACTTTGGGGGCCACGATACAGATGCTTGCCCAAGACCCTAAGCCAGATGTTTGCCTGGGTGCCCCCCATGCTGAGCCGCCCAACCCAGCTGTTTGTCCCCCCTGCCTCCCCCCAGTCCAGCTGTGACCCCTCCCCAGCCCCCTCCGGGCTCTCCCACAGGTGCCGGAGCCGGAGCGGGGCGGAGAGGGGCGGCCCCGGGGCGGAGCGGCGGCGGCAGCGGGGCGGCTCCGAGCGCTCCGTGCCGCGGGCTCCCGGCGCATCCCGCTGCCGGTAAGTGCCGCGAACGGTGGCAACGGGATCAACCGGGCCGGGCCGGGATGGGACCCAACAGGGCCAGGGTGAACCGGGCAGGCTGGGACCCGACGGGTCAGACCCAACCGGGCAGGATGGGATCTTGGTGAACTGGGCAGGATGTGTCTGGACCGGGCGCGATGGGGCTGGAAAGACCGGGATGAAGCCCTATAGGGTCAGAGTGAACCCGCTGCCTCCCGGCGCATCCCGCTCTGGTACGTGCCGCGTACGGGGAGTACGGGACAAGCCGAACCGGGAAACGATGGAATTCAAGTGTGTCAGAGTGAAGCGGGCAGGATAAGGCTGGAAGGACGGGATGGGACTGGACCGGACGGGATGGGACCCGACAGGGTCAGACCCAGCCAGGAAGGAGGGGACCTTGTAGGGTCAGAGCGAACCCGCTCTTTCCCGGCACATCCCGCTGCCGGTAAGTGCCGCGAATGGGGAGGGGGGACGGGACAAGACGAACCTGGAAAGAATGGGATCCGAGCGGGTCAGAGTGAGCCGGGCAGGATCAGACACGAGGGGGTAAGGCTGAACCCGCCAGGTTGGGATCCAACCCAACTGGGCAGGATGAGCGCAGGCTGGGCAGGACTGGACGCAAACAGATCAGATCGAACCGGGCAGGATGAGGCAGAACAGGGGAAAATGGGGTCAGATCCAGACAACATCCATTCTTTCGCCGGGACTTGGGGTGATCCCAGAGCCACTCCAAATGGAAGCTGCCGGACTTTGCTCTTGGGGAGGTTTGGCAGCTCTTACCATGAGCTCTTACCATGGAGCAGGGCTAAAATTTGCACCATGATCCCCCTGGGCTGGTGCAGAGTGGATTCTCCCCTGTTCCTCTGCTCCCATGGTCTGGGGTGCACCCGGGATGTGCCTGCATCTCTCAGGCATCCATAGGGATCAGCCCCATGCCAGAGGTTGTATTGCACATGAATGTGCTTAAATCTGCTCGAGGGACCTGTTTTTTTCCTTGGCACTTCTGCTGTGGGTGCCAGTAGCCTGGCCTCTACCTTTTATATATGTATAAGTATTTGTGCATATATACAGCCAGAGGTATAGATATATTCCTATATATGAGCATGTCTGCATAGACATGTGTGTATAGGTATACAAAAATATTTCTGTACATATGGATGGAGTTATGTATCAACATAAGTGTGACTCCATAGGTTCAGGGACATATATTTGTGTACAGGGGTGCAGAAGTTTGTGTGTGTGTGTGTGTGTGAGAGAGAGAGTGGAGAGATACATATTTATAAATATATAATGTGTGTGTGTGCACCGAGAGCCATAGATATGGCTGGATGCAGTGGAGAGTGCAGAGGATGCCGTGGATGTGCAGAGGTGCATTTATGTATAGAGGTAAATGTTTATATTTGTATTTGCTAGTATCTATATTTAAATGTATAGAGGTATAGGCCAGCTGGGACTGGGAAAGCTCATTGCACCTTTGCCATCCCCATCATTCCCTTTCCAGCAGGGAATTGCAGCCTGGGTTGCCCAGAGCCCCCCTGAGGTGCTGATTTATGATGGGGCACCAAATGAAGGTGGTCACCCAAGGACAGAGTGGCTCTGCCACCACCCTGTGCCCCATTCCCGACAATCTGTGTTTAGTACACCAACATTCCCAATGTTGTCCCAGTTTCTCCGCATTGTTACACCCTCAGGCTTCACTAAATAGAGATTACCCTTAAAACATCCAAGACTGGCTCCCCACTGGGCAGATGGACAACTGAAGATGTTTTGGCACTGGCTAGGAGATTTCTGGGGACGAGGATGTGGTGGCTTTGGCCATGCAGTGACATGCAGGATGGAGCCCCCCCATTTCATGCTCTTTGAAATCTGCTGAGCTGGAGCTTTCACTTCCACCCAGCCCAGCTTTCCAGCCCTGCCAGTGAGCCACAAAGACCAGGATGGGAATGATAAACCACAGAGGAAGATTTCCAAGGGAGGAAGCCCTCCCCCACATCCTATTAGAGGGCAGCAACATCCAAAAGCTTTTCCCACTGTATCCAGCTTGCAGAGCCCCCCTTCAAATCAATAGCAGGGTGTTAATGAAAGCTAATTCCACTGGAGAAGGGCTTGGTTTGAAAGCTAAGAGGCTGGAGGGGGCACGTGCAGGGGGAAGCTCACGGCTGCTGGTGATTATTTTTAATCTCTTCCCCATCTGGCCACAGAAAGGTCCTACTTCTCTTCCCTGGTCCTTGTTCCTTCTCTTCAGGCACCTTAAACCTCTGGGATGAGAGTGACCCCATCCTGACCCCTCCCAACACCACAGGCACCCCCTTTTTTTCCCCATGAAAGTCTCATTTCCCAATGGATTTCAGCCAGTGTCCATCACTGTGGTGGCAGGGCACCAGCTCCTATGGATTTGGGAGGTGCCAGCCCCAAGATGGGACTGGGATTGGCAGTCCCAAGAGCTTTGAAATTCTTGAGAATCCCAAAAGATTGATTTGGGGATCTCAAAAGATCTCAAGATCTGGCAAGAGCTGGCAGGGATTCCCATGATGGGGTTTTGGGGTGAGAAAAGGGATTTTTGGGATAATCCACCTGGACAGACAATGAGGTAGGAACATGCCCTGGGAATGGAAACAGGTTGAAGCTAAGGGTCTCATTGTGTTTTCACTGATTGGTTTCATTAATTGGTGGGTGTGGCTGAGGGTTATGGGCAGCTGCAGGCCCTGGATACAGTTGGGATGGGGATTCTCCAGTGTCTGGCTTTTCCCTGGCATCAGGAGGGATTTTTCCTCCCCTCCTCTAGCTTTTGTGTCCCTCCAAACCCAGCAGCTGGAGGGTTCAGTCATGTTTCCCTCTTACAAAGAGGGCTTTTTCCCTCATTTGCCTTTTTTGGGGGGAGATCTCCTCTTTTTTTGACTGCTCCTCCTTTTTTTGGATGCCCTCCATAACTGAAGGCCTAGGTAGCTTTGGGCATGGCCCTTAGCAATGCCCTGTAAACACCTCCAAGGGGTGCTTTGGGGGAAAAATAAGTTTAAAAGGGGTGTAGGCCACACTAGTTCACTTCAAACTCAGTGCCTTTGCCTCAGTTTCCCTTGTTTTACTGCAGCTCCTGGACAGCTGGAGCATATTCTTCCTCTTGGTGCCACAGTGCCAGGGGACTTCCCTGCCCCCAATGTCTGCCCACACTTGGAAGGAGCCAAATCTGAGGGAAGTGTGGCAGAAATGGAGGAAAGACTCAAATATGAGGAAAAGCAGCCAAAAAATGAGGGGGAAAATTAGAAAAAAATTTAGAGAAAAGACCAAATAATTCATAATGGCCTGAGCTGGGCGCATCCTGGCACCTGCAGGCAGGAGCATCCCTTGCCCTGGTGGCATCTGAGCCGTGCCACAGCCCTGCAGGGCCACACAGAGCCAGTCCAGGCTGGCACCCACCCTGCCAGCTGGGTTTCTGTTCCCCGTT
Source organism: Anthoscopus minutus (assembly GCA_013399455.1). Lineage (NCBI taxonomy): Eukaryota > Metazoa > Chordata > Aves > Passeriformes > Paridae > Anthoscopus > Anthoscopus minutus. Next base: position 377,176 of record VWYI01030896.1, on the reverse strand, counting down.
TTCCCGGGGGCTGCTGCTGAGAGGAAAGGGAAGTGTTGCACCCACAGATGTGCCAAGAGCTGGCAGAGCGGTGGGTGCCAGCACCCTGGGGTACCCCAGCAGGTCCAGGTCCCCCAAGACCCCTCTTCCCAGCCACCTTGTCCCCAGTGTCCTTGGTGGTGCTCCCCTGGGGGGTGGCAGAGGTTCCTGGGGGTGCTGCCCCAACCTTGGGTGCTGAGGGAGCTTTGGGGGAGCTTTGGGCAGACCCAGGGGATCAGGAACTTCACAGCCCTGGAGCATTTATGGGCTTGGAGGTGGAAGAGGTGAGTGCTGGGACTGCCTGCAGCTGGGGTGACAGTGGGGTGACAGTGGGATGCAGGGAGCTCAGCAGGGTTTAGGGGGGCACAGTGGGATGCTGGGTGGAGATGAGGGCTCAGTGAGGTGACAGAGGGACTCAAATAGGGTGTGAGGGGTTGAACAGGGGTGCAGGGGGACTCAGCAGGGCACCAGGGGGAGAGGAGGTACGTGCAGCAGCAGGGGAGCTGATCCAGAAGCCCCAAAATTGTGTCCCTAACACTGACAACATGGCTGAGCTGCTGAATGCCCAAATACCTGAAAGGGGGAGTACAAGCTGATGGGGTGGCCTCTGGACTTGTCTGCTTCTCTCTCCCTGGTGCCCTGTGCCCCATTATCCTGGCTGGACCTTGGGTACCTTCTCCCTGCCTCAGATTCCCCGTCCCAGGCCATCCCTTTGCAGGCAGGTTTGTGCCCAGGGCAGCAGGGGACGCGGGGGCTCCAGGCAGGGCAGGGAGCGAGGGTAGGGAGGAGAAGCGGCTCTCCTGGAACTGCTGCACGCCGAGCGCGGGTGGAGAAGGACAGAGATGCTGCCCAGTGACACGGCTGGGCCAGGGGACTGCGGAGGGACCACATCTGTCACGCTGCTCTCAGCCTCTGAGGAAAGCAGACTCTCGTCCCCTGCTCAGAGCAGCCCAGAGGAAACTGGGTGAACTCTCGGAGCCCACTGAAAAGCTCCGAGGTTGTTGTCAGCAGTGCAAATTGCCGGCTGGAGGCTCCCAGGAGGGTCGCGCACGGCTCGGTGCGGGTGGCATCTCCCGGGCTGAACCCGGCTGGCTGCAGGGCTTTGGCACCCCCTGCAGAGGCGCAGGAAGCCGTGCCGGCGGCTACCGGCGCATCCTGCCGCAATTTCCTCTGCCGGAGGGGGATGACAGCGGCTTGGCCTTGTACGAACCTTCCTGTGGGGGATAAGTGCCGTGGAAAGAGGAGCTGGGATGGTGGCAAGCGTGGCCACCACGCTGTCCTGTGCGGTTCCACTCGCTCTGCCTTCACCTTCTTGTTAGACCCCTAAATCCATCATGTGGCTTGGAATTGTGGAATTACAGGAGGGTCTGGGTTGGAAGTAACCTTAAAGATTCATTCCAGTGCTCTGCCATGGGCAGAGACACCTTGCACCAGCCCAGGCTGCTCCAAGCCCCGTCCAGCCTGGCCTTGAACACTTCCAGGGATGCCGGAGCTTCTCTGGGTAGCCCAGCTCTCCCAGGCTGGCTCCAGAGCAGAGGGGCTCCAGCCCTGGAGCAGCTCCAGGGCCTCCTCTGGACTCTCTCCAGCAGCTCCATGTCCTCGTGCTGCTGGCCCCAGGGTCAGGGCAGCTCTGCAGGTGGTGTCTCACCTGAGCACAGGGGCACAGGGGCAGAATCCAAATCCCTTTCCTGCTGCCCACTCTATGGGATCAGCCCATGACACAGGGGGCTGCACATGACTTCACATGCTTGGGTCTTGTCCAGTTTCTCATCCATCAACACCCCCAAACCATCAGGGCTGCTTTCCATCCCTTCATCCCTCGGCCTGTGTGGGTACTGGGGGTGCCCCAACCTGCAGAGCACTGGTCCAGGTTCATCCTGTGAGAGCTTATGCAACACAGCCGAGACGAGTCACCAGCTGCCCCCCTGCTATTCACAGGTGCTGCAGAGAGGACGCCGGTGGCTGGGAACAGCACCATGGCCAACCTGACAGCCCTGAGCGCCGGGAGGAACTCGTGCACCTACCATGAGGAGTTCAAGCAGGTCCTGCTACCCCTGGTGTATTCGGTGGTGTTCCTGGTGGGGCTGCCCTTGAACGCCGTGGTCATTGGGCAGATCTGGTTGGCACGGAAGGCGCTGAGCCGCACCACGATCTACATGCTCAACCTGGCCGTGGCTGACCTGCTCTACGTCTGCTCCCTGCCGCTCCTCGTCTACAACTACACCCAGAAGGACTACTGGCCTTTCGGGGACTTCACCTGCAAGTTCGTGCGCTTCCAATTCTACACCAACCTGCACGGCAGCATCCTCTTCCTCACCTGCATCAGCATCCAGCGCTACCTGGGCATCTGCCACCCCTTGGCCTCGTGGCACAAGAAGAAGGGCAAGAAGCTGACGTGGCTGGTGTGTGCGGCCGTGTGGTTCATCGTCATTGCCCAGTGCCTGCCCACCTTCGTCTTTGCCTCCACAGGCACGCAGAGGAACCGCACTGTGTGCTACGACCTGAGCGCGCCCGACCGCTCCGCAGCCTACTTCCCCTACGGCATCACCCTCACCTTCACCGGCTTCCTGCTGCCCTTCGTGGCCATCCTGGCCTGCTACTGCAGCATGGCCCGCATCCTGTGCCAGAAGGACGAGCGGATCGGCTTGGCCGTGCACAAGAGGAAGGACAAAGCTGTGCGTATGGTCATCATCGTGGTCATCGTCTTCTCCATCAGCTTCTTCCCCTTCCACCTCACCAAGACCATCTACTTGATCGTCCGCTCCTCGCCCACCCTGCCCTGCCCGGCTCTGCAGGCCTTCGCCATCGCCTACAAGTGCACGCGGCCCTTTGCCAGCATGAACAGCGTCCTCGACCCCATCCTCTTCTACTTCACGCAGCGCAAGTTCCGGGAGAGCACCCGCTACCTCCTAGACAAGATGAGCTCCAAGTGGCGGCACGACCACTGCATCAGCTACGGCTCCTAGGTGAGGACGAGGTCACCTCGGTGCTGCTGGGGCGCGGAGCAATTTCGGCTCTAAGCTCCACAGGGCAGAGATGGTTTCTCTGAGGACATGCCAGAGGAGAGGAGGATGGCATCTCCTGAGCTTTCAGCACTTTCAGCCCACCTCCAGCCTGCCGTGGTGCAGTATTAACCCCATCACAGATCCAGTGTCCTCTGCCTGGCTCGTTTGCTCACTTGGAGCAGCTCAGCACCTTGGTGATCAAGCCACTGATGCAATAAAAACCCACTGGGACCGTGGACAGACAACACAATGGGACCACGAACGACACATCCCTGGCTCAGGATGAGCTGCTGGGGGATGATTCGTCCCCATACTCAATTAAAAATTCCCTGATGGGGACAGCTTGCGAAGGCTGGGGAGGCTTTGCTTCAGCTCATACCATGGGGCCATGTGTTTCTCCAGCTCAGGATCAGTGTCACGGATGGTTTTTGTGTCACACTGGGACATCCCGATCGCCCGGTGCCCAGAATGAGGCCACACCAGCAAGAGATATGGGCTCACTGGTGTTGCTGGTGTTATGAAATGGTGGAGGCGCACCCCTGGACGGACTGGGAACAGGGAAAGGGGACATCAGGGCAACTGGAACACCTATGCTGGATTTCCCACTGAAGCCATGCCCATGGGCTGGGTTAGGTACAAGCCAGCAGCATTGTTGCCTGCCTGGTGACCTTCATCTGAATCTAGCTCCCAGCTTAGCCCAGCACCCCAAATCCGACCCATCCTGGTGTCAGCGGTGCCTTGCTGTCACCTCCTAACCAGGATCCACCACAGTCAGAGCCAGCAGATGTGGGCATGGTGCCCCAAGTTGGAAGATGCATGCCACAGGGAGCTGATCAGTGTACTGGCCATGTCACCACACATCCCACAGCTGGCTTGGCCCCTTCACGGGCTTGGGGATTGAGCTTTGCTTCCACAGCCTCTGTTGGGATGCTGCTCCCTCCCAGCAAGGAGGGATTTGTGAGGTGGATGCGCCAAGAGTCCTCTCTAACATATAGGATGTATAGAATTAACTCTCTGCTCTTTCTCAGATGGGTGTATACACCCACTGTGTGCACAGACATAGAATGTATCCGAGCAGAGGGAGGCTTGTGGCCCAGCACAGGCTCTGCAGTGCAGAAATTCTCTGCCTGAACACCATATATGTATCTATTCAGTGTATATATATATAAATATATATGTGGATGACTGCATTTTTCATGTCTGCTTATAATAGTCACACCTAAGTGGATTTGAGTAATTTGGTTCAAATCTCCAGGGTTGATCCCCTCTCCAGCTTGGCTGCCTGCAGCTGGCCAAGCGTGCAACTCCATCCTGACTTGCCCCCTGCAGGTACAAAGTGTCTCCTCAGGCACCTGGCCACCCAAGCATCACTGCTGGCAGTCCCTGTGTGTCTCCTTGCTGTCATGAGGATGAGGAAGGTGTCCAGAGTGATCACAGGCTCTTGGATGATGCTCAGAGATCTCAGCATCACAGCTGGGCAGGGATAGAGAGGGATCCTGCAGAAGCATTAGCTCAAACCAGCTGGTTCTGCAGGAGCTGTGTCCCTATCCTGGCAGTGACAATGACTGCGTTGGGGCACAGAATGTGATTGAGGAGGCAAAGGCAGCCCCGTACTTTCCCTTGGCCTGAGCTCATCCATGCCAGAATCCCCTCTGATGCATCTTCGGGGTCCTGCAATGGAAGGACAAAATGCTGGGGGGCTGTGAAAGCAGTGTCTAGGGGGACAACCCCAGCCTGATGTCCCCATCTCTTCCCAGACAGGAGGAAGGTGACGGGGTGAGAGGGCTGGGCCACGCCATCTGGACCCAGGAGAGGGCGCAAAATATTTAGATTTGGAGAAATCCGGCTGATCTGTGGGTGTCCACCCCGCTCCAGGCAGGGTGGGAGGAGCCCCGCACCGTCAGAGTGCCCAGTGAGTGGATCGGACCCACGGGAGGAGGTGGCCGAAAAAATCGAACCACAATAAAGCTCTGAGGGTGGGGAAAAAAATTAATCTTCTTCCAAAAAGTCTGGTGGTGGCTGCATGGGCTGCATGGGCTCAGGTGGTCACATCCAACAGACTCAGGATGATGTTCCTGATAGTGGAATCACTCCTTTGGAGCGTTTTTAATGGGAAGGGACACACAGAGGTCTCTCTGGATCTCACCATGTCCTGCCCTGCCTTGGGGTCCTGTCAGCAGTTCCCTTGGCACCACCAGGCCTAGAAGCCAGGGTGATGGGAATAAAGGGATGCCTTAAAAATGGGATGAATGCTTCAACACATCTCCTTTGCTTGTCAAATGCTCACAGCGAGCAGCTGAGGAACAGCTCCTACAGAACCGAGTAGGGATGAAATACCTGGCTCTTCCCAAAATGCCAGCTGGGGTGGGAAACATTGCAAGGTTGCCATCCTTGCAGCCAGGAGACACCCAGGCCTGGTGGAAGCAGGGAAGCAGGGCGGAGGGTGGGAAGGGAGAGCCAGGGAAGGAATACTTGCTGGGGCAGAGCATCTCACGGCATTGCTGCCGGCGCTCTTTAGGTCCCGAAAAATGCATTTACAGGAGATGTTGGATTTCCCCCCCTTTTTTTTTTCCTTTGTACCTCGGGGTCAAAGCCAGCAAGATCTTCTTCGTGGCCAGGACACCTCTCCAGCCCCATCCATGTCTCCAAGGCCACAGCTCACCCACCAGCTGTCCCAGCCGCCTTCATTTTTCACATCCGCAGTGATAAATCTGCTGTCTTGGGGGAAAAAAGGGTTATAGGCTTCAAATAGCAAACGCTGACAAGCGATGCTGAAAACCCACGAGAAAGTCTGTTCACGGGGCAGTGCTTCACTGGAGAGCTCTGCGAGTTGGGAACAAGGTGTTCTCTCTTCCCTGAGATGAGCTGCAAAGCAGGGTCTGCTGCAATGGGGAGAATTTTTCACTGGCGCTCACATTTTTTGATTATATACCCTGCTTCCCCCTAAAAAAAAAAGCTGGGAGGGGTTGGAGGGAATCACTGAATGGTTTGGATTGTAAGGGATCTTAAAGACTATCTAATTTCAACACCCTGCCACACCTTCTGCTATCCCAGGTGGCTTCAAGCCCAGTCTAACCTGGCCCTGGACACTTCCAGGGATGGAGCAGCCACAGCTGCTCTGGGCAACCTGTGCCAGGGTCCCATCACCCTCACAGGGAAGAATTTCTTCCCAATATGCCACTTAAATCTCCCCTATTTTAGTTTAAAGTTGTCCCCTCATTTCCTATCACTATCTGCCCATGTAAAAAGTTGCTCTCCCACTTTTCATAATCCTCTTTATGAAAGGGAAGGGGGATGAAGGATGCTGGGGGAGGGAGCTGAGGAAGAAAGGATGCAGGGGCAAAAGAAGGATGCGGGAGGGAGGGGGTGAAGATGCAGAGGGGTGAGAGGTGCTCCTGCTTAGCCTGGGAGCAAGAGGGCAGCTCTAAAGCTGCCTTCCTCTCCCCACCACGGTCCCCTCCAAAAAAAAAGAAGGGAAAAAAAAAGAAAAAGAAAATAAGAAAATAAGAAAATTAAATAATTTTTTTTTAAAAGGGAGCAAAACTTCAACCATCCCCCTCTGCGGGAGCAAACCCCGCCTCCGGGGAGGAAAGTTTATTTGAATGCAACAAATAAAAAAGCAGGGGGTGAGGGAGGAGGAAAAGCCAAAAAANAAGTTTCAGCGCCGATCGCGGAGCAACAACCGGGCCGGGCTTTTGGCAGCCTGGCCCCGTCGGTACGGCAGCTTTCGCTTCGTTTTACCGAGCCGGAGCCGACGGGCCCGGTTCATGCCGGGGCTCAGCCGCCGTCCCCGGCTCCACCGCCGCCCCCGCCGCCGCCGCCGTCGCCGCCGGGCCCGGGGTTAAACGCGGAGCCGCCGCGCTGGCCCAGCGTCCCGGCGATGCGGAAACTCTTCGGGGAGAGCTGCCGGCAGCCGACGGCAGCGACCGGGAATGGGATGGGGAACGGGAGCGGGAGCGGGAGCGCCCGCGGAGCTCCCCCGCCGCCTCCGCCCCGCAGCCGCGTCCCGCACCCGGCGCTCCGCTCTCCCCGCGGAGCTCCGCCGGAGCCCGGCCCGCATTCCTGGCATAACTCGACTCGACCGCAACCACCCTCCTCCTCCCCATCACCCCGCTCCAACGGGGACGATGAAGCCGCGGCGGCCCGTTCTCCCCGCGCTTCATCGGGCAGCGAAGGCGAAGGGCAGAGCGCTGCCCACCGGCCCCGCGCCGCGCGGAAGAAGAAGGAGGGCACGGCGGACGGCGATGCTGAGGCCGAAGGCTGCGCTAGGGTGGTCCCCCGCCACCCGCTGCCCATGGTGGCCCGCGTGTCCAAGGTGAACATCCTGCCCTTCGGCAGCCCCGGCGGGTCACGCAGCAGCAGTCGTTATTCCAGCACGGAGACGCTGAAGGAAGAGGAGCAGTTTGGAGTCTGTTGGCCCAGCCAAGGACGGACTCTCCAGGCAGGTTATGGTATCTATCGATCGCCCAGCTTCGGGGCCAGCGATGGCCTGGCGTGGGGACAGCCAGGTGTCCGCATCCGCCCCAAGCTGCCCCAGACTGTGGCCAAGGCAAAACCGGACTATGGGAGCGAGAGCCTGCACCAGCCAGGGCTGGAAGGGGAGCGGGCCAAGCACCGCAAGTCCTTGTCCAACCCTGACATTGCCACTGAGACCCTGACTCTCCTCAGCTTCCTCAAATCGGACCTCTCGGAGCTGAAGGTGAAGAAGAAAGGGGTGAAGATTGGACTTGATGTGGGTTCTGACGGATGCTCCAGCGTTGCCAGCCCTTCCCCAGGCAGCTGCGGTGCCACTCATCCCCAAAACCGCTGGGCGCCGGGCGAGCGGCCAACGCTCAAGGACCTGACAGCCACTTTGCGTCGCGCTAAGTCCTTCACCTGCTCCGAAAAATCTGGGACACGGCGGCTTTTCCTGCAGAGCACCATGAAGCAGAGCTCCTCCGAGCTCCTTCTGGCCTCTACAGACAGCCAGGACCGGGTGGCTCCACGTGGGGGACAGCAGGGGGACGAGGATCCTCTCCCCATGGTCATCCAGGACCAGTACATCCAGGAGGCGAGGCAGGTGTTTGAGAAGATCAGCAGGATGGGTTCCCAGCATGACTATGGCTTGGCCGCCGAACAGAAGGACAGCGGAGGTGTGGAGGGCGCTGAGCTGGTGGCACCAACGGGGACGACAGGAGCAACCCTTCGGGGACAGGTGGAGAGCACACGGTGTTTGAAGGATGTGGAGTTGGAGGAGAACCTCTCTCACAGTAAGTCCGTGGAGGAGCTGTCGGGTCACGAGTCAAGCGTGACGGACGAGGGCATCGTCACGGAGCCAGAGCCTGTGGGGATGCCCTTCCAAGACCTGCGTGGAGCTGTGGATGCCTGGATTCTGCCCAGCACCGGGCTGGCAGCGGGTGGCTCTGATACGCCGCAGCCCACTCATCTGATGGCAGCGGCTGAAGACCTTCCAGCTGGCAAACCCGAGACACCGAGCACCCCTGGCAGCCTGCGGCGCCGACGTAAGTTCCCGTCAGCGGGCGCCAATGGGATGGAGGGCAGCAGCGAGGGTGGCACTGAGGCCTACCGCTCCCTCAGTGACCCCATGCCTCACCGGAGATGCTCGGTGGCAGAGGAGGCAAAGAATTTCTCCGTCGACAGCAACCTGCTGGGCTCACTGAGCACCAAGGCAGGCATCCCCCAGCCCACCACCATCGCGGGCAGCGTGGGCAGCGCGGGCAGTGACCTGTCCCTGGGCAGTGATGGGCCCCGGGACTACAGCAGCCTCATCCGCACCATCGTCAGCCAGCCCGGCGCCATGGCCAAGCTGGGCGACGACAAGGCCAACGGCAAGACCATCAAGAAGAAGTCGCTGAGTGACCCGAGCCGCCGCGGCGAGCTGGCAGCGGGCACCTTCGAGGGTCCCGGTGAGGCCATCAGTGAGCTGGAGCCCAGCATTCCCCCGTCCAGCAGCGAGCCCATCCTCTCAGCACGACCGGCAGCACCGGGCACCGGCCGCGGCTATGGCTTCGACCCCAAGCTGGCCGATGTGCTGTCCCCTCGCATCGTCCGCCGCAGCTCCAAGAAGCGCTCCAACCGTGCGGCTCACCAGGAGAACCAGCCGCCCCCAGCGCCCGCCGTCCTCACCAAGAGCCGCCCGGCCACCAAGCACGTCCGTCACACCAGTGAGCCTGCCACCTTTGTCCCCATCACCGTCCCCGAGCCGCTCATCCCCTCTGGCCACCATGGCCACCTCCCTGTGCCGGCTGCTGGCCGCTCACCTGGAAAATCCTTCCCGAGCCTCCAGCCTCCTTCTCTGGAGGATGTCACCAAGCGGTACATGCTGGCCCTCAACTCAGGTGACACATCCCCCAGTCCTGGGGATGGACCCCGCTCGCCACCCGCTGCCCCACCGCCCCGGCTGCCCCACTGCTCGCGACTGCCCGAGGAACACGGCCCCAGGACCAAGCCACAGGTGGTAAGTGCCCATCCATCCTAAAAGCAACTTTGTTTCATGGGGTACACCATCCATCCAAAGCGCTGGTGGCCTTGGGTGTCTGTCACGTGTCCCTTGTGGTGGACAAATTCCCATCTGCAAAGGCACTGCAGCCAAGAGCCCTCACAGCCCTTTCCGGTGGTCCCCAGGGGATGAGCTCTTGTTTGTTGGAGGAACCTCCCTGATAAAAAGGCAATTTTTGGATGGGAAAAAGCAGTTTTCAGGTTAAATATCACCAGGTTTTGGCGGAAGAGGGTTTTATAAATATTTATATATATATATATATATATAAAAATATTTAATGTTTATATATAACATCTCTCAGTGATGCTATATTTAAGGTACTGATAAATTGACCATCCCTGAGGTGCTGAACCAAAAATTGCCTCTTCCCTGGCTGGGAAGGCTTAAACGATCCTTCTGCTTGAGATTCCTCATGTTACACCCCTTACTGAGCAAATCTGCATTTTCCCCCCCAAAACACCACCATCCCTCTACTCGGGATCATGAGCACTGCCATGCTGGTGGGTGGGAAAAAGGGGGAGAAACATCTCTGTGCATGCACTGAATATTTGATCGATAGGTAAAAGTTTGATCTTCTCTGGGGAAGAGCTGGTGCAGCCTGGGGAATATGAAGGTGCTCTGCTGGCCCTGAAGCGCAGCTGCGTGCTTTGGGATGGGTTTTTGGCATTGCTGGCCCTTGGCTGCTGTTTGAACATGGACTTGGGTTCCCATCACTCCGGCTGTTTGTGCCGAGAAGGGCTTGGAAGCATCACCTCCTGCTGCGGTGCAGCAGTGCCAGCACCCACAGGGCTTTTAATAGCTCCGGGAGAAGCCCAGAAATACCCATTCTCGCGGGGGATCTGCCGAGAGCTCGCAGGAATGATGCTGGCAGGGCTCTCTCCCCTGCTCCGATGCCGGTTTAAGAGGCTGGGCTGGACCATTCCCTTCCAGCAGCCGCCGGCAGCCAAGCGTGAAGTCCCCAGGGCTGAGCCCAGCCGTGTAACCCTTGCTGGCCAGGGCAGAGCTGCATGGAGAAAGGCTGCTTTTCTTTGGATCCTCCCAAAATCCAGATCCCTGCAGCACCTTCCCCCCAGGATATTCTCTTGGGATCTGGCATCCTTCTCCCAGGATATTCTCGTGGGATCCAGGAGCCCTGCAGTGTCATCGTCCTCAGGAGGTTCTCCCGGGATCTGGCATCCCCACACCATCATGTCCCCAAGTTATTCTCTTGGAATCCCTGCAGCAACAGTCCCCTCGAAATATTCTCCAGGGATTCCTGCTGCCCACCCAGCTCCTTCTCCCGTTGTTATCCCCATTGCCAGACAATAACCGTTGGTGGCTGAGAACAGGGATGGCCACTCTTGGCCACTGTGTGAAACATCCTTGGGGATTTTTTGGGTGAACTTGGCAGTGTTTTTTTGCCTGATGGACCAGTTTAGGTTTAGTTTTTTGTCTTCTGCGATCATGGGCTGAAAAGTGCTACAAAACCATCGAGCGTTATAATTAAAATGGGTTAATGAGGAACCTCCTGGAGCTTTGGCTGGTGCCACCTTTGGGACATTGGCAGGTCCCCAAAACGAGGCTGCACACCCAGTGGCATTTCTAAATAATTAATATGTTTCGTTTATATAATATATGGTTTATCTTAATAATTCATAGAGAGATATTTCTTACTCAGACAGGTCCCTGTGGTGCCCTGGGGCCGGTACCTGACGGCCCCAATACCAGAGATGCTCTGCTGACCCCACACCCCAATGCATCCCCAGCCCTGGTCTGATGCCAACTTTGGGATGATTTGGGGTGGATTCTTACCAGCTAGGAGCCCTGTTTGGCAGAGCATGTCCTCAGGTGGATGGACCACCCTGTGTAAGCAGACTCTGAGGATGCTGCTTGTCACCTTGCCTGAACCCTCTGGCCTCAGGGAAGAGGGTGCGAATTTTCCCTTTTAAGGGCAACACCACAGCTGTATCTTCAAATCTCTCTCCTGCCTTGGGATTTCTTTGTGCTCTAGCCATATCCTAACTGGAACCAGGATTTTTATTTCTCCTTTTGATTTATTGGACGGTGGAGCTGGGATGTTTTATTTCAGATGGCACCAGCTTTGCCTGGGGGGGCGGAGGGGGACTGGGCCCTGTGAGGGAGTTGCTTTAATTCTAAGTGAGAGCACTGAGGATTGGATATAACTTGGCACTGGGATGGCTGGCTGGGAATGGGGATTTATGTGCTCCCTGACCAGCACAGAAGAAATAAGTTTTATCTTTTACTTTTAGATTTTTTTTCCCCTCCCCAACTCAGTGGAAAGGGCCAGCGTTGCGAGGCTGTGAGTCTGTATGGGAAAATGGTCACCTCCTCTCAGGAATTTTGGGGCATGGGAGCATCCATCTCATATCATGGTGGTGATGGTGAGATGGTGTGTATCTCCAGCAGACTGTACTGGGAAGGGATTAATAATGGAGTTTGGCACCTCTGGGGCAATGCTCCCATAAAATATTCTCTCCCAAAATCTTTCACCCTCAAGATATTCTCATGGGGTTGAGTATCCCTGCAGCATCATTCCCCCAGGATATTTTCCCAGCTGCCATGGTTTGGTGGTAGCTTTGGCAGAGGTGCATCTGCAACATCCTGCCCAGAGAGGTAACATGCTGTTCTCCCTCAGGGGGAGCACTGTTTGTCCTGGGTGCTTTCCAGCAATTCTCCATGGGGCTGGAGTCATCCATTTCATCCTGGGTGCAAAAGAGTTCCTTCACCCTGTGCCTGATGATGGTTACCAGGCTTTTAGTTCCTTAGGGGTTGTTAGCAGCATATCCCACTCTGGAAGATCCTGTGGGGAAAAAATCCCCAAAACTCAAGATAAAAGACTTCTTCCTGCTTCCAGCATCCTGAAAGCTGCTGGAATGGGCAGCACACACAAGCACATGTGTGTGCACCCGTGTGCAGCCCCACAGAGCTTAGCAGCAAGCCAGGATGCAATTAGGGTGCATTTGGGATGGATTTGGGGTCCATTTGCTGCTCAGTGAAAGTATGAGCAGGATGCCAGACTGACAACCCCTTGGATCTTTCTTCCCCCCATGGCTGAATCCGTCTAGGGATGGAAAATTAGGCATGTTCCCTGTCATGTTGTGTTTGTTGACTTAGCAGCGCTTGGATTAAACAGGAAAATATTGATTTAAATAGAGCACCTCTGGGGAGCAAAGGAGTCGTGGGAATGTGGCCCCTGGCGCCCTGGCCGCTGCCTTCCCCACCTGCTGGTCCCAGAGCGGGGCAGCTGCACCCCGGAAAAGCCATCAGGGATGGAGGGGGATCCCGGAGGGAAACGTCGGGGTCACGTTCCCAGGGACGCCTGCGTAAGCCACCCCCTTTCCTCCCCAGCATCCTCCCTCCCAGCCCATCCCCGATCCTCCAGAAGCTCCTCCTCACTATGGGAGCAGCTCAAAGGCCAGATCCAGGCACTGGCCATATATTCCTAAAGTTTGTCATCTCTGGACTTAGTTCCCTCTGTTCCATTTCCATAAATCCACACAGAAACCAGGTTTGGGGCTGTGGCTGGGAGTTGTCTCTTTTTTTGGTGTTACTGGAAATCTGTAATTTAAGCAGCAGCAGGGGAGAGGTGAGAATGGGCAAATCTTGGGTTTCCTCTCCCTGTTCTGATGGTTTGCCTGAGTTTTGCATCCCTGGATCTGCCGTGCTCAGTGAAATGCTGGAGTGGGGGAAAACTGAGGCACACAGGCAGCCCTTCAGAGAGATGGGATGTGGGATGGAGCTTGGGGAAGTTGGCTGGAATCAGGTGATGCTGCCTGTCAGTGGCATGTATTGACACTGGGATCAATGACATGGGGCCGGGCAACATGTCCAGGGGGGTGACCAAGCCCAAATCCCCTTAGCTCTGCCCATTTTTTGTCTTTCTTTCCCCAGTGCCAAAATCCCTTATCTTTGCCCATTTTTTATTCTTTCCTTCCCTCAATGCCAAAATTCACTTAACTCTGCCCATTTTTACCTCTTTTATTTCCCTGGTGACAGAGTCCTCTAAACTCTGCCCGATTTTTACTCTTCCCCAGTGCCCAAATCCCCTTATCTCTGCCCAATTTTTGTCTCTTCCTTTCCCTGGTGCCAAAATCCCCTTAACTCTGCCCATTTCTGCCCCTTCCCTTCCTCACTGCCAGAGCTTTGAACAGGGTTGCTTTGTCCCTTGTCCCCCCATCTTAATTAAAAGCCTCTAATTAATTAGGCAGCGAGCTCTGCCAGAGGGGATGATCCACGTGGGATGTGCATCCTTTGAGGCCTGGGATGGTGGTTTGGGGCAGGATCCAGCCTTGGAGTGACAGGGTTAGCACGGGTCTGAGCTGGTCCTGTGGGTTGGCCTTGGCCTGTGGCTGCCTGATCCAAAGGTCAGGCTCTTGGCAGGATCCAGGGATTGCAGCAAGGGTAGGAGGCTGGAATGAGCTCCACAGGAGCTTGGCTGTGGAGAAACCCACAGTCCTGCAGCTGGGATGCACCAGGAGCTCCCTGGGGCTGGAGTGGGCACGGAGGGGTGCACAGGGAGAGGCTGGTTCTGGAGCTTGTGCATCCAGGGAAATCCCTGGAACTTGTGTGGGTGTGCATCCCTGCACAGGGAGTCCTGGAGTGCAGAGACGCACATGCAGGGGTTATGGAGAGGGTTGTGATGCTGGGGTGTATTCCCAGATAGGCACAGGGATGTATTCTCAGAGGTGCACTGGGCAGCCTGCCTGCACCCTGCCTGCATCTGTTCACAGATGCCTGGGCTTTTCCATGGAAAATCACATGCCTCCAAAGCTTCTGGGAGGAGGTGGCCTTGTTCTTCCATCTGCTCTTGCCAGGGAAGCAGCAGGTTGGCCTCTCGGTGATGTAACATTCAAGTAACCTCCTGCCACACCCAGCTGGGATGAAAGCTCAAAGCTTCCCAGCGCTTGTTCCTGCAGCCTTAATCCATTATTGCAAGGGTTGTGGGATCCTTGGAAGTGTTCAAGGCCAGACTGGGTGGGCTTTGGAGCAGCCTGTTCTAGAGGGATGTGTCCCTGCCCATAGTACGGGGTTGGAACAAGATGAACTTGAGGTGCCATCTGGTCCAAACCATTCTGTGATTCTCATTCTCTGATTTAGAGCCTTTCCCAGGGATGTTTCTGAAGAGGGAGATTTCCCCTGTATATTGATCCCTGTGTGATGGTAGTGTCCAGAGAGGTGATGTGCTGAGGTCTCCCCTTGCTGAGCTCCCTCACCTGGTCACAGCAGGTCCCATGGGGCACCCCACAGATTCAGAGCTGCAGCAGGAACTTCTAAATCCAGGATGAAAAAGGAGGTGCCCTCACATGAAGAGAAGGTGCAGCAAAGTAGCATTGGGGTTTGGCCAGTAGAGTTTCCTCTTTTCTCAGGACATGCCCTGGAAAACAGGGAAGGAGACTCCCATCCTCCCATCCATCCATCCATCCATCCATCCATCCATCCATCCATCCATCCATCCATCCATCCATCCATCCATCCATCTGCTGTGTTCATTCACCAATCTTCATCCATCTCCTCCCATCTCCATCAACCTCAGTCCATGTCCAGCATCCATGCTCCCATCCAGCCATGCCCCTCCACCCATTCCCACCACCCATCCAAGACAACTATCCCCACACTCTGTCCAGGCATAATTTTCCAAGAGAACATGGTCCATCTTCCAGGATGTTTCCTGAATGCATCAAGCACGGCTTGCATAGACAGAGGCCACTAAAACAAAAGCGTTGCCATTTCCACCATGGTGCTTCCAGGCCAAGATGTGTCCAATGAAGAAAAATCAGCCACTTCCACCCCCTCTTCCTCAATGTGGCTCTTTTTAAAGCTCTGATGGTTGGTCCCAGTGGGGCTGTTTCTTCGGACTCCCTTGGTTTCCATGGAGAGGATGAGTGAGGAATTTCAAAGGGAATGGCTCCAGTAAATGAACTCTTCTCTAAAAATAGTGTGTTTGCTTTTGGTTCTTTGGGAACTGCAGCCCGGCCAATGGGAGGGAGAACAAAAATCAGCATCTGGGTAAAAGTATTCCAGTAACTCACTCTTTGTGCAAATTCCCATTGGAGCCGCTCAGCTTCCAGGGAACAGGAGGCTGTTCCCCGTCTGCCCAGTTCCTGCCCTCCTGGGTGCAGCTGGGGGCTGTCCCCAGGCCTGGTGCTCCCCTGTACCTTGTGCAGGGTATTTCGAATAGAATCCCTTTAATCTGAGTCCTCGAAGGATTGATGGGAGCAGATGTTGGGCTTGTGTGACCCCTGTGTCCTGCATTGTCCCAGAAACCCCAGGCATGTCCCCTTTTGGGAACCAGGAGATGGCCACCACCACCTTCCACCCTACCAGTGACATTCAGGACACCTGTGAGCCCCACCAGGACATGGATGTGCTGGGAAAAGGACACGTGGTAGTATCCACCACCAGATTTCCTCTGGAGGAGTCACCATCCCAATGAGGGGACAGCCACCACCTGGAGCAGCCCCCATCCTGCTGTGGGGTCACCAGCATCCCTGCATGGTCCCTGGGGCTGGAGAACATTTCCTTGGTGGTGCTGTGGGGTTGCTATTTGTGACTGCCTGTTCCCGAGCCCTCCAATACTCTCCAAAAAAAACAAAAAGGGAGTTGTTTGCATGGGAAGATTGGCATCTCCGAGCCTGGGATATGGTTTCCTGCTTTTTTTAGCTGGAGTAGCAGCAGACTCGTCGGCCTGCCCTGATTTGGCATCCTTCTTCTTGCTCTTTTTTTTTTTTGGAAGAGTTTCATCCTGACCCCTCGGCAGAAACACCATCGCTAGCGGTAGGGGATCGAGTTTGGTCCTTTTGATTTTTCTTTGGGTTGCCCAGAACCCCGGTGAGATGGGATGTAGATGGCTCAGAGCCTCGGTGAGCGGAGAGGGAACTCGTCCCTCGGTCGTCCGACGCTGGCACAGGTCAGTGGATGCTGAATCCCCCCCGTTCCACCCCCTTGCCCTCACCCCAGGGTGCTGCTGTGACAGTGACAGGGCAGGGAAGCTGTCACCTCTCGCCTTGACTGTGATGTGACGTGGGCTGTGGGCGTTCCTGGCCGGCTCCGTGCTTCCCCCCTCTCCCCAGATCCCTGCTGTCCCACTTGCAGCCGGGTGAGGGGACCCACGGAGCACCAGGCACTGGGAATCTGTGGGGCTCGGCTGGATGAAGGCTGGTGGTTGTACCTCAGCTGCTTCCAGGACATGGATCCAGGCAGGAGGGACAGGAGAACTCCTGGCAGGGCCATGGGACAGGGTGTTCAGGTCTCCTACCTCCTCCATCGGCTCCTGGGTGTCCATCAGCTCCTGTGTGCTTGTGGATTTGTGGGTGCCCACAGACTAAGAATCCATCTGTCAGCTCCAGGCTCTCTGGCAGCTGCTGGATAACATTTCTGGGTGCCCTAGTACTGGCTGGCACCTGGCGGGGGCCATCAGCTCATGGGTGCCTGTGATTACTTCTGGATTTGTGAGCGTCCATGTTGGAACGTAGGAATCCATCAGCTCCTGCATCCCCTCTGGGTGGCCTCTGGCTTTTGGGTGGCCCTGGACTG
Source organism: Anthoscopus minutus (assembly GCA_013399455.1). Taxonomy (NCBI): domain Eukaryota; kingdom Metazoa; phylum Chordata; class Aves; order Passeriformes; family Paridae; genus Anthoscopus; species Anthoscopus minutus. The sequence goes on along the minus strand of VWYI01030896.1, from coordinate 360,121 downwards.
CTGGGTACCTGTTGGATGCTGGCCATCCATCAGTTCCTGGCTGCCCATGGCCTCTGGATGTGCATAAGCCTGTGAGTGTTTGTTGGCTCCTGGGTGTCCTTCAGCTCCTTTGTGCTTGTGGATCCAGAGTCTCTTTTGGATCCTGGGCATCCATCAGCTCCTGGGTACCCAGGGAGTCCCCACTGGCTTCTGGGTGCCCATGGACTCCAGGGTAGCTCCTGAGCAGCCATCAGCTTCTGAGCATCCATCATCTTTGACTCCTGGATACCTCTTGGCTTTGGGTGTGCATGGAATTCTGGCTCCACCTGGAGACCTGGATCCCCATCAGCTCCTGGGTACCAAACACCTCCTGCTGCCCATCACTTCCCGCATGCCAGGCTGGCTCCCTCCTGGCTATCCCAAGACTTCTGGCCCCATTCCACGAGGCAGCCAGGGCACCTCCCACTCACCTGTGCCAGGCTGGCATCCAGCAGTGATGCCAGGGAGTGCCAGCATCAGGTACCCTTCTCCCTGGCTTCCTTGTTCCCCAAAATCCTAATAATCATTGTTTTTGGGGTGGTGTGGGATGCAGGATCAGGCTTGTGCCAGCAGCAGGAGCCGGTGGGGGATCCAGGGATTCCAGTGAGTTGAGGGGGTGGAATTACTCCTGTCCCGGTGGGTGCAGGGCCAAGCCCACTGGGAGGCAGCAGGGAAGGAGCAGGGGGAGGGAAGAAGAGCTGGGCTGACCTCAGCATCTGGAAAGCTGCGCTCTTGGGCCGTGGCCTGCGTGCCGAAAACCGGAGGCAAAAAAAACCTTCCATATTTGGTGAAAGTTGCTCCAGGACTCCACAAAGGCTGGCAGCAAACAGGGGGCCACAAGCCCCCAGCTCTGCCCTGGACCACTGGTTTTGTAAGGGCTCTGCCAATGTGCCAGGGGATGGATGGTAATTGGGGAGGGTTAAATTGGGGTGAGCATCTCTGATCGGGTGGAAGAGGGGCACAGAGAGGGGGGATCCGTGGGATGCTGCCAGCAGTGCAGGAAGGATGTAGGAGATGCACAATCTTGAGCTTCAAATTTTGGCAGAGGGGAGAGCCCCTCACCCCAGTGCCATTGGTGGAAACCCCGATTTCTAGTGAATATCCCACAGGAAAAGCCCCACTGTGCATTTAGAGGAGGAATTTTTGTTACTTTGGGACATGAGTCTCCTACAGCTCCCCATTCCACGTCCCACCAGCACCGCTCCCAGGGCTGCTGCTCCCCTGGACAGCACAAGGATGCCCAGCATCCTTCCACCCTGCCTTGGAAAAATTGCCCCAACTCCTTCATTTTTATTCCCATTTTTTTCTCACACTTTAAAAGCAGAATTGCAGCCAGGCCGTGTCCTCCTGGGATGAATCACCACAGCTGAGAAGTCCAAGAAGGGAAAACAACTGAATTCCCGTGTACTGGGGCTGAGGCTGCCCTGCTGCTGCTGCTCCTCCTCCACCTCCTCCTCCTCATCCTCCCCATCCCAGAGGCGGTGGTGCTGCCGGGTTTCTCCATGGGAGCATCCCTGACCAAATCAATACTCCTCTGTGAGCTGGGAGCCTGGGAAAAGCCACGGCCAAGGGAAAAGCAAACATGTCCAGCCCCAGGCCTGTGAATAAACACGGGAATATTATTAGTAACCAAAGCGGGGCTGAATCAGGGCTGCTGATTTATGCTCTTATTTCCTTTCAAGAAGTTACTCTTTGGAGAGCAGCTCAGACTTTCCTTACCCGTGGGAGAGCAGGCAGAGGCTGGGCAGGCAGGGAATGCAGCCCCGGATGTGATTCCATACAGCATTGGGCAGGCTCGAGCACTGTGGCCCCTCTTCTGTGCCACAGGTCCTCCTGTTCCCTTGGGATTGGCTTCCCCAGGACCTGGTGGTCCCAGGGATGGGTTAACTTATTCATACATGAGAAGCTGGAAGCAGGGAGGGAGAGATTGGAAGCCAGGGATGAGGTGACACCTGGAAAAAGAGGTGCTCAGGGATGGAGGTGATTGGCACCCTGGGAAGGGCTGATGTACCCCAAAAAGGTGACTGGCACCATGGAATGGAGGTGATTGGCACCCAGGGCTGGCAGTGGCTGATCCTCTCCTTGGTGGCTGCTGTCCCCCAGCTTTATGGCACATGTGGGACACAGGGCAAAGCATCATTGAAAAGGCTGCTTTGAATCCCTACAAAACCCAATCCCTACAAAACCAAATCAAAGGTCCTGCTTTAATACTCCCCAAGAGGACTGAATGTGACTTTATTTCTTTTTCCCCGAGTGATTTCCTGCCAGAGGCTGAGTGATTGAGGAAATACAGGAGTGGATGGAATAGCATCATCCTGTTTTGGGAGATGGTGCCAGCCAGGAGCTTTTTTGGCTGCATGAGGAAGTTTCACATGCCAGGATGATGCTGTTTGTTGCAGAGGTGTTTTCTCATTGCATTGGCATGGATGGAAGCAGGTCCAGTTTATTTCCAAGCCTTTTCTTTCCAGAATTTTGGTAGAAATAGAGTTGAGGATGTGTTAAAATTGTTAAGCTTGGGAATTCACCATGCACTGTCCCTGTGGACCAGTGGCTCCCACTATGTCCCAGCTCCCTCTAGTGGGATCTGCCCTGGGAACAAGCATACAGGCAAAAAGAAAAGGTGCAGAAATTCCAGATTCTTTCAAATTGGGAATGGTGGTTTCAAAGAGGTGCCAAGATTCAGGTTGTGCTCCTAGCACAACCCTACTGTGACACCCTAGAGAATCTCCCATCAGAAGCTGGCAGCAGGAACAAGCTGTAATGAGGGAAAAACAACTTGCTATTTATTGACTCTTAAAATGTTGGCTTGTTTTGGAGGGGTGGGAATAATTTTGCTTGAGGTGGGGTTAGCTCCTCCTTCAGCAGCTGCAGGAGGGCCCTGAGCAGCAAATGTCACTCTCAAAGTGGTTTAAACCACTCCAATTTTCCCCCTAAATCTGGATATTTTTGCCCCGGAATAGGGCGTCAGGGACAAAGTGCTGGCACAACCCATTGCACCAATGAAAGGAGAAACACTGAATGCTGTGGCTGTGGGATTTTTGGGATGATCTCTGGGGATACAGGGATCCTCCTTCCCATGGGATGTGATTTTGGCATCCCAGATGGGTGGTGACAGCATGAGGAACACCCTCCCACACCGACCAAATTCCCAGGGTTTGGGAGAGTGGGGGGAGTCCTAAGAGTGGCTGAAAATATCATCATCCCATGCACTGATGTGTGCACAGCCTCAGCCCAGCCTCAAGGGCCAGAATTTGTGTGATGGCTGTGATTCCTCATGGAATGTACATTCCTACTCTCCCTTTGGCCTTTGTTTGTTTAAAAAATGGATGTTTTAGGACTTTCCTCCATTGATGCCTCTTTGTTTGCAGGGGTTGAGGCAGGACACAATATACCACAGCCTTTTCCAAATATTTGAGGATGTCTTAAAATCCTTGGGGATGCTCAAACTCCTCCTGCATCAATATTCCTTCAGAGGGAAAAGCAAAATGATGGGGTTGCACCCTGAGCCTAATTAAAAAATAAAATTAATCAAGATAGGAGAATTCTCATCTTTCTTCAGGGCTGGATTTCCAGTGCCAGAGGGAAATCTGGGGGAAAAGGCCTTTCCTTGGTCCCCTATCCCAGGTTTGGGGTGCTGTTGAATCCCCCCCCCCTCCAACCCCTTGGTGGCAGATCCTCTCCATCTTTGGGTTTTCAGGAGCATTTTACCATGCTGGCACAAGCCTTGGGATGGGAGATGAGTCCCTTGGCTCCATCCCAAGGAACTGGCACGTGTTTCCCAGGAGAGTTTGGGGTTTTAGAGGGAGGAAACACCCAGGTTTGGGGAAAAAAAGCCCAGACCAACAGGGGCTGGTCCGAAAGGAAATCTAAAGGTGTTTACAAAGAGCCGCGCTGCTAAAAATAACCGGCTCATATTTTAGACAGCCCTAAAAATAGGCAGCGCTGTTGGAGTGGCCAAACACTCCCAGGAATTTCCTGTGGGCTGCGGGCCGCTTGCAGGGGCGTCCGGGCTCGGCTGGCCGGCATCGCTCCGGAGTTTGCATCCCTGGGTGATGGAGAGCTGACCCCCACCGGGGCCCCAAAAGCACAGCGGGATTCGGCCTGGCTCCTTCCCCAGGCCAGGCAGGACGGGTTTAACCCTTCTGCAGCCATCGTCCCTCCCGTGTCACACCCCCAGGGGCTGGGGGGTTTGAGCGAGGGTTCCACACCCACGGGAGGAAAGCGAAGCCTCTCCAGCCGACAGCCAAGTCTCCTCGCGGTGCCTCCCGCGGGGAGGCGCTGGCTGGGATGGAGGGATTGATCTAAGGGTGGGGTTCGAGGAGTGGGACAGGCTCTCCTGCGACGGAGGGATCGCCCTGCTTGCCCCGAGGACAGGCGGTCCCGGGGGAGGGCTCGGGGACGTTGCTGCGGGCGGAGCCGCCGGATCACAGCGCCCGTGGCACGGCAGCGCCAGGGCAGGGACTGCGGCGGGAGTGCGGCCGGGATGGCCAGAGGAGTGGGATTGGGACTGCCAGAGTGGGATTGGGATGGCCGGAGGAGTGGGATTGGGATTGCCGGAGGAGTGGGATTGCGATTGCCAGAGTGGGATTGCGATTGCCAGAGGAGTGAGATTGGGATTGCCAGAGTGGGATTGGGACTGCCAGAGTGGGATTGGGATGGCCGGAGGAGTGGGATTGGGATTGCCGGAGGAGTGGGATTGCGATTGCCAGAGTGGGATTGCGATTGCCAGAGGAGTGAGATTGGGATTGCCAGAGTGGGATTGGGACTGCCAGAGTGGGATTGGGATGGCCGGAGGAGTGGGATTGGGATTGCCGGAGGAGTGGGATTGCGATTGCCAGAGTGGGATTGCGATTGCCAGAGGAGTGAGATTGGGATTGCCAGAGTGGGATTGGGATGGCCAGAGGAGTGGGATTGGGATGGCCAGAGGAATGAGATTGGGATTGCAACCTCGATGAACCTGGGATTGCAATGCAATTGGACTCAGGTTTGCATCCCTGATGGTTCTGGGATTGCATAAGGAATGGGATTGGGATGGCAACCCAGATGGATCTGCGGTTACAGCCCAAACAGGTCCAAAACTGCGACCCAGGTGGGTCCAGGATTCCAACAGGAGTGGTTCTGGGATTGCAGCCCAAATGGATCTGGAATTGCAAAAGAGTGGGATTACAGCTAGGTGGGTCTGGGATTGGAACCCAAATGGGCCCAGGACTCCAACTCAGATGGGGCCCAGGATGGCAAATAAGTGGGTCTGGGATTGTTACCTGGAGTGTTGCAGCCCAGTTGGACCTGGATTTGCAATCCAGGTGGATTTGGAGCTACAACCTGAAAGCAACTAGGATTGAAAATAGAAGGGTCTGGAACTGGAATACAGATGGACCTAGATTAGCAACCCATTTTGTTCTGGGACTGGAATCCAAATGGATCTAGAATTGCAACAGAAATTAGTCTAGAATTGGCACTCAAATAAAGCAGGGATTGCAACAGAAGCATGTTTGCAATAAGATTCTAGCAGAGCCCAGGATTTTATCCCTGATGGATCCCAGATTGCAATGCAGATATGACCAGGATTGCAACTGAGATGGGTTTGGAGTTGTGGCCCAAATGTGTGGGATTACCAGCAAAATGAATCTGGTGTTGGAACTGGAATACAGATGGACCTAGATTAGCAACCCATTTTGTTCTGGGACTGGAATCCAAATGGATCTAGAATTGCAACAGAAATTAGTCTAGAATTGGCACTCAAATAAAGCAGGGATTGCAACAGAAGCATGTTTGCAATAAGATTCTAGCAGAGCCCAGGATTTTATCCCTGATGGATCCCAGATTGCAATGCAGATATGACCAGGATTGCAACTGAGATGGGTTTGGAGTTGTGGCCCAAATGTGTGGGATTACCAGCAAAATGAATCTGGTGTTGGAGCTCAGAACAGCCCAGGATTTCAATCCAGATGGCTCTGGGATTGAAATGCAGGTGGATCCAAGCTTCCAACAAAAGTGGTTCTAGGATGGCAGCCTAAAGGAATCCAAGATTACAGCAGAAATGGTTCTGGGATTGGATCCCAGAACAGCTCAGGACTGCAACCCCAAAGAGATCTGGAATTGCAAACCAAATAAATCCAGCATTCCAACAGCCAGAATGACCAGGGCGCTGCAGTTGCAGGAGCAGGAGATGCTGCCTTGAGAACAGCCTCGTTACCTGGTTGCAATTAGCTGTCCCTCTTCCCTGACCCCTGGCTGCGCTGACAGCTGCTGCAGCTCTCATGACATGCCCCAAGTGCTCCGTCCTCTGCCACGCACCCTTCCCGGGGTGGGATGCTCATCACCCTCGTTTCCAAGGGGAAATAATTTACTGGCTGCAATGGGAGGATGCAGCCCTGCTGCACGCCGTTGCTGTGGAAACGGGGTGAGCGGCTAATTAGATTTAATTAACGAAGCAGGAGGGGAGCGTTACAAACAGATCTGGGCAGGATGCATCACCCGGCCAGCAGGGATGTGGGTGCTGAGGTGATGATGTCGTGGGGGGAACGGGATGCGCCTCAGTTTCCCTGTCTGCAAGGTCAGGGAGGTGGATATTCACAGGGATGGAATCCCTAAGGATGCCGAGCACCCCAGCATCACCCGTGCATCCCCCCTCTCCCCAAAAATCACAGGCCCCGAGAAAGCATTAGCTCCCCCCACCCCACCCCCAGCATCCTCCTTGGGAAAAGCCTTTCCAGCAGCATCCCTCGGCGGGATCCAGCCGTGCCCGCGTCCGCGCGTGTCTGTGTGGGCACGGCTGTGCCCGCCGCGCTGCCATCGCTGCCTCCCGCCCGTGCCTGGGCAGCTCCGGGGGCCGGGGACCCTGGCGTCGCCACGGACGCAGGCGCAGCCTCGCACCCCGCAGCCGCTCTGCGGGAGGGCTTTTTATACATCCCCGTAGTTCCACATCCACACCGAACCCCGGCGATATAAATAGCGCCTCGCTTTTATTCCCCTCCCCGCCGCATCCCGGCGCAGCGTTCCGGCTGGGGCGGACACCTGGGGTTAGAGACGGAGAGCTAGAGAGGGGATTTCTGCGCGATTCCTTGGGCCGCGTGGGACGGACCGACCCCCGGGACCCGCATGCTGCAGATGGTGAGGACTCTGGCGCAGTTCACCATCGCGCTGGAGGACATGCGAGACATCGGGGACGGCATCGACGCGGCCTTCGCCACCTCCGGGCTCAGCGGGGCGGCCGAGGAGCTGCCGGAGAAGGGCTGCGGCAGCCGTGGCGGCACCGAGGTGATGGCAAAAGGGGTCCCGGGGACGGAGCGGGGGCGCAGCGGTGGGATGCGGGGGTGAGGTGGGGGTGCATGGATGCGTCATGTTTGGACACGTGTGCAGAGCCCGGCACCTGTGGGGTCTGCACCGCCATCGCCGTGGCAACGGTGCCTCCATCCTCATCCTCAGCTCGACACCCCCGGGATTCTCTGTATTGCGGGGAGCGGGTATGCTCCCGCCTGGAGAGGGTGATGGGGGGTCTGGAGCCATCGCTGCCACAGCCCCCCCCCAGTGCTGATTTACAGCGCGGAGGCGTCGGATGGTGGGAAATACCCCGATCCCATGGCGGCAGGGGCTGATCCCCAGGGTGCTGAGCATCTTGGGGAAGCAGGATGAGGCCGGGGTGAGGCGGGGGCGTCCCCAGGGAGAGCAGATGGAGACCGAAGCAGCATCAGCCCCCCAGCAGAGAGGCTTTGCTGGGATAAGGGATGCAGTGGGGCACCTCCTGCTTTTGCCCTGCTGGGACAGTGCCTTACCCCCACTGGTCATCCCAGTGGGAATTTGCCTCTGCTGGGGTAATACTGGTGCTGAAACAGTGGGGAAAAAAAAATCCCCCTCCCAACAGTTGGGCCTCATCCTGCATCTCCCCACTGCTGCAAATCCCCAGCTGTTGGTGCAGCGTGTGGTGCTGAGCCTGTTCAGCTCCTGAGTCTGTCACCCTTTGCTCTGGTCCTGAGTTGGGAGCTCCAGGAAAAGACAGGAGCAGCAGGGAACTACAGGCTGGGTGAGGACTGGGGAAACTGAGGCATTTGGGGGCGTCAGATTCTGTCTGTTCATAATTACAACAAATTAATCCGGCAGTGAGAGTGTTCATAAGCCTTCAGCCAAGTGGGGAGGTCTCAGCTGGTGTTCCTGAGGACTCCAGTGTCACCATGGTTTCCTGATTCCTGGAGAGACTTGGACCCGTCGCCAGTATTTGGCTCTAGACAAGTTCCTCCGTGCTTGGTTCCACCAGCAGCCTGGTGGAGAGTGGAGAAACTGAGGCACAGCTCTGTCCTAGAGCACTGAGCAGGATCTGGCCAGGATCCCTCTACATGGCTCCCTGGGGACCACGAGGGGCATGGTGGCCTCTCTGCACAGTGAGGATGGTCAGATTTCTTTCTCTGGCTGCAGAGCAGCTTCATGGCTCATTGTGTCTCTGCTGGGAAGGACACAGCCCCATGTATCCAGGGGACAGGGGCTCATCCCACAAGACTGAGGACATTTGGGGTGTCTCATATCCAGGGTCTCTGGAGATTCTGCATGTGCAAAACTTTTGGGGTATCTGTGCTCCCAGAGCACTTGGAGCATCTCTGCACCGAAAGCTTTTGGGATATCTCTGCGCCTGGAGTCTCTTGGAGCACCTTCGCGTGCAAAACCTTTGGGGCGTCTCTGCACCCAGAATCTCTGGAGTGTATCCAAACACAAAATTCCTGGGGTATCACCGCACCTCTGGAGCATTCCTGCATCCCAAACTTTTGGGGCCCAGGGCCCTTGGGGCATCTCTCACCAAAATCTCTTGGGTGTCTCACACACAGCAGCCTTGAAGCATTTCGCACCCAGAACTTTTGGGGTGTCTCTGCCCTCAGAGCCTTAAGAACACCTCACACCTATAACCCCTGGGCTGTCTCACGCCCTGGGCTCTGGAACATCGATCCTCCAGATTGAACTGCAGGGAGTGGACACAAGAGGGGTCCCTGAGCCCCACAGGCAAGAGGACCCTGACCCATCTGCTTCCCAAGGCTGGCGGCCCATCCCACACCGCCACCTCCCCGTGCCGCCACCACCCCATTAATCTGCCTCCCGTGGGGCCGCAGCCCAGCCCCAGGGTGCCCGGGGTGCTGGGCGGGAGGAGAATTCCTACGGGTCCGCTCGGAGCGGAGCCGCTGGAGAGCCAGAGGGCTCCGGCACCGACCCATGTAGGGCTGTGAGCTCCAGGGCGGGCTCCTGACGCGGCCGCGGAGGAAACCAGGCGTCTGTGCGCTCGGTGTCATGTACTTCCTAATCCTCCCGGATTCCTCCATCGGGGTGGAGAGGCAGCGCAGGGGAGCTGGACGCCAGCCGGGCTCCTCCGGTGTTCAGCCTCCCCAGCCAGCCCCAGTGCCCCGGCACGCAGCTCCCCCGCCCCGGGGCACCCCGAAACACTCGTGTGTCTTTATCCCCGGGCAGGACATGAGGAAACACGTCATCATGACACTGCTGGACACCGAGCAGTCCTACGTGGAGTCCCTGCGCACCTTGATGCAGGTAAGGTGGCACGGCCGGGGTGTGGCGCCCCAAACCACGGCGCGGGGTCGGCGCGGTCACCCCAGGTCGCATCCCTGGCTGGGGGTGTTGCACCAGGACCCGTGTGGCACCGGGGTGGATTGGGGGTGACAGGGGCGATGTTGGGGACGGCAGGAGCAGAAGTGGGAGCACTGTGACAGCCGTGTCAAGAACGGGGTGTGGGAGTGACCTCCATCCCCAAAGCGAGCCTGTAACATTCCCGGTGCATTGTCACCTGGCAGGTATCGTGTCCCCAAGACCCTTGCCGTGCTTGCCTTCCAAAAAGCTCTTCCTCATGTTGCACCCCATCTCCTGATGGCCCTGCCGTGATGGGGGATCCCTGAAATCCCCTGTTCCCTTGTGCTCCCATTTCCTGCTCGGATCATCACCTGCAGACCTGAGCCAAAGGTTTTTCTCAGGCTTTTTTTGCTGAGCTGGTTCCAACACCCCGGGAGCAGCCTGGCCGGAGGGTCCACCCCACATTTCAGATGTTAATGAAGGTGTTTCAGCAGGTTAATGGTGGTCAACGCCCTGGAGACATCACCTGGCCGAGGTGTGGGTTGTCCAACCACATCCCTGCTGGGGGAGACACCAAAAACTCTGAGCTCTGCAGAAGCAGTGCCTGTGGGAGCTCTGTGACAGCCCCCAAGGGCATGGGGCACTCCATCCCAATGCTGCCATGGGTTCTTCCCATATATCCCCTGCAAGGATGCCCCCATGGTGGACACAGATGTGCTGCAGGAGGGAAGGACCCACCGGCTGCTGCCAGTGCAGATCTTGGCTTAGAGGGCAAGAGGGCCCTGGCTCCAGGGCTGATTTTGGGGAGAGCTGTACAGGGTATGGGGTTGGGGGTGTCCCTGCTGGTCTTGACATGGAGAGAGTGTGTCCCATGGTCTGTGCCATCCCATGGTCTGTGCCATCCATCCTGAGGTGGCAGGGACAAGGGTGGGAGCCACGGGGTGTTAATGACCAAGCTCTTGTCCATGGGACCTGTCCTAACATGGTGGCACCGGGGGAAACCAGGGTTTCTGACAGGGATTACAGGGCTCCAGGTGTTCCCAGCTCCCTGTCTCAGCTGGGATGAGGTGCGCAGATCTTTGATATGGCTTGGTGGCACGTAGCCTGATGGCTACCAGGGACAAGGACCACCCTGGAGCATCATCTTCCAGCCAAGCTGATTGTGCAGGGACAAGCCCTGCCTACTGTCCCTGTGTGCTGCAGCAAGGGCTGTGTCCGTGCTCTTCTTCCCCATGTGGGAAGCACAGGGTGCATAGCACAATCCATCCTCATCCCACAGCCACATTAGGGCAGGTGAAGGGGGTTAGGAGCCTCTAGAAGTATTTGATCCTTCTAACCTGGGTCTCCACGAGATACCTAACATCGGCTCGAGCAGCCTGATTCTTGCACGATGACTCCTTTGCTGGCTTGGTTGGAGAGGTCTGAAGCCACTGGAGATGGATCCTGTCCTCAGCTCCATGGTCCATTGCTCAGCTCCATGGTCCACCACACATCCTGAAAGCCATCAGCACCCTGTACTGAGGACTGACTACAGGGTGCTGACTGAGGTCAGATTGAGGGGGTGGCAAGGCTTGAGAAGACCTTCCACATTGTGCTGCATCTCCTGCATCTGTCCCATTCCAGGGCTACTGCTCCACTCTGCAGCTCTGCCCCACGGGCAGAGGAAAGGGGTTTCATAGCAGAACCACCCACCCAGCCTTGATGAGTACCTGCTGGCCCCGAGTATTGCTCATTGGCCACTGTGTAGTAGTCCAGGGCATGATCCAGTGGATACATCCTGCTAGTCCAGCCTCTCTTGGTTCCAAATACCCTAAATCCCACCAGGAACACAATGATATTTGGATCCTGAGGTTGTGTTGCTGAGATTTCCGAGCTAGGTCAGGCAGATGGAGGTGATGAAGGCTCATGACAGCAAAGATGGCTGTTAAGGGCCTGGGACAGGCAGGTTCCTTGTGCAGACCTGCTTCCTCCCCACACAGCTGTGGGGATTCACCAAGTGGGATGGGATCCAGGGAGGCTGGGTTGCAAACCCTGTCCAGTCCTGCTGGTGGGTCCCACAACCCAATATCCCCTGAAGGAATCCCCTGCTGCAGGATGCCATCCATCCCCATATTTTCATGGGCTGAGAGATCCAAACTGGCTGGGGAGGGAGAGGAAACCTCCACGGATCCCGGTGCCTCTGCTTGCCCGCAGGGTTACATGAAGCCGCTGAAGCAGCCGGAGAACTCCCTGCTGTGTGACCCTTCGCTGGTGGACGAGATCTTCGACCAGATCCCCGAGCTGCTGGAGCACCATGAGCAGTTCCTGGAGCAGATCCACGACTGTGTGCAGAACTGGCATGAGAAGCAGAAAGTGGGCGACCTCCTGGTGCAGTCGGTAGGTCCTGGTGGGGTGATTCCCCCCGGGAATGCGGGTGTGCCCGCTCCTGGGCCTGGCCCCAGAGCAGAGGTTTCGGAGAAGGAGGCAGGGCAGTGATGAAAGGATGGGCCAAGCAAGCCTGGGATGGAGAACAGGAGACAATCTCCAGGCCTGCTGTCTGCTTAGCATAAGGGTGGGAGCTGCTGCTCCCGGCTGGCTCTGCAGCTCCGTGTTTCTGCCTCGGGAGCACAAACGTCAGGGCTGAAAAATCGAGGTGGGCGGACAGTGGGTGAGCCCTCCCTGCGCCAGCCCAGAGCCAGGGTTAACCCTTGGGGCAGCTTCTTCCAGGCTCTCCCAGTATGTCCATGATCTGTGCTGGATTTTTCCCTGTTTTTTCCTCCCAGTTTTCCAAGGATGTGCTGGTGAACATCTACTCTGCCTACATTGATAACTTCCTCAACGCCAAGGATGCCGTCAGGATTGCCAAGGAAGCCCGGCCGGCTTTCATGAAGTTCCTGGAGGTGAGTCCTGGTTCTTGTCTCCATAGATCCTGGCCACGATCTAGAGCTGGGCAGGATGGGAATAAATTTATTGCCAGACTGGGAATTTTCCCTCCACCTTCTTGGCTTTGTTGCAAAGAGGTTCAGTTGTAATGAACCAGAATCGCTCTGGATGGCGTGGAAGGAAGTGAACCCAAACCAAAATTGGTGATCCTGGGTTAGTGGGAGGCTGTGTCCCTGCTGTGTCCCACCAAGGGGCCCATCCTTGTCCCTCACGGGTGTTTTGCAGCAAAGCATGCGGGAGAACAAGGAGAAGCAGGCCCTGTCTGACCTGATGATCAAGCCGGTGCAGAGGATCCCGCGATACGAGCTGCTGGTGAAGGTGGGTGACCCCAGGGTGGCAATGTCACACCAGCAGTGGGCGAGGCCACAGCTCCTCCTTGCCTCTACGCAGCTTTCAGGGCTCTCAGATCTCTCCTGACCCCTTTTCCCACCCCTTGTCACAAAGTTGGTGTGCACATGGCTCTGTCCTCCTGGAGATGGTCACTCTGAGAACAGTCACCCCACTGTGGTCCCCTTACCCTCAGCCTTTCTGCTGGACATTGCGGGGTCATTTTGGGAGCAGTGCCATGGCCACCCCTTCCTTGGCGCTGGTTTCCATCCCCAGGAGCCAGAGCAGCGTGCGAGGGGCTTGGGCAATGACATTGCCAATGTCCAGGCGTTGCCAGAAGTGACACCCTGGCTCTGTCCCTGTGGCAGGACCTGCTGAAGCACACGCCAGAGGACCACCCCGACCACCCTTTCCTCATCGATGCCCAGCGCAACATCAAGCAAGTGGCCGAGAGGATCAACAAGGGCATGAAGAGCGCGGAGGAGGTGGAGAGGAACGCCCGCATCGTGCAAGAGATTGAGTCCCACATTGAAGGGATGGAGGACGTACGTATGGGGGGCCTTGGAGGGGGTCACTCAACAAAACGTCCTCATTTCTGCTCTTTCTGGGTCACCCCAGGCTGGGTCACTTGTTTTCTCCTCCAGGTCCAGCTTTCCCCAACATCATTTGGCCTTGGTAGGCTCCTGGGGGTTTGGGAAGGGACTGGGATCCCAGTTCTGAGCTGGGGGATGCAGGGGCAGGGATGAAGGCCACAAAGCTCCCGTCATGGTTTCTCAGCCATGGGTCTCCTTGTCCCCACAGCTCCAGGCTCCGCTCCGCAAGTTCCTGCGCCAGGAGATGGTCGTGGAAGTGGTAAGGGGGGGTCCATGGGGCCATGAGACCACACGCTGGGTGGGCAATGGGGGACTGTGATTGCTGGATATGGGGTGCCTGCATGCCCATGGGAGGCGATGGATGGATGGATGGATGGATGGATGGAGGGAGGAATGGAACAGACAGATGGAAGGGCAAGGCAGCACATGGGGAAACTGAAGCAGGACACTCTCCCAGCACTGGCACAGAGGAGGGATGGTCATTAACCCCCTGGTGTCTCCCACTGCTCCATAGAAGGCGGTCGGTGGGAAGAAAGACCGCTCCTTCTTCCTCTTCACGGACCTGCTGGTGTGCACCACACTGAAGCGCAAGTCAGGCTCGCTCCGCCGCAGCTCCATGAGCCTGTGAGTACCACCAGGCTTGGGGACATCTCTGGATATCCCTGCCAGCTGGCCTGGCCTTAGGGGGCTGCGGCTGTGGGTGTAGCTCAGCCATCCCCCCACAACCTCCCAGGTACACGGCAGCCAGCGTGATCGACACTGCCAGCAAGTACAAACTGCTCTGGAAGCTGCCCCTGGAGGATGTGGACATTGTCAAAGGTCTGTCACTGCCGGCTGGAGTGTCCCCTCTCACCCCAAAACCCATCACTCCCCCTGGCTGGTAGTGCCACGGAGGGAGGGGTTAGTGCTGTGCTTGTGTCCCCACACAGGTGCCTCGCAAGCCACCAACAGGGAGAGCATCCAGAAAAGCATCAGCCGCCTGGATGAAGACCTTAACACACTGGGGCAAGTCAGCAAGCTGTCAGAGACCCTCAGCTTCCCCCACCAGGTATGGGGATGGCAGCCCTGGAGCTGTCCCGCAGTTGGATGTGTTCCCAGTAGGAACCACACAGGATGTCCTCAGCGAGAGGGGAGAGCCTGTGGACAGGCTGGTGGCCATAAGCACCCAGCCCAAAAGCCACACAAGAGACTGGGGCAGCCTCTGAAGGCTGCCAGGGGATGCACTGGGGTTATCAAGCATGTGGCTTGTGGTGGCCTGTCCCTGAGAGCTGAAGTGTTTTGTCCCCATCCCAAGGGCCTGGATGACGTGATCAAGGACCTGATGGCCGCCATCCACCGGGAGCTGTCAGAAAAGCAATCCCTGTCCTTCAGCATGGCCTTCCCCCCCAACAAGGTGGAGCTCAGCACCACCAAAGCTGACGGCACCGAGTCCTTCATCTTCGAGTTCCCCAACCCTGACGCCCGGCTCAGCTTCGAGCAAGCCTTCGAGGACGCCAAGAAGAAGCTGGGTAACAGCAGGGAGGGGGGAGATGGACGTGGGGGTGGGCTTGGAATCCCACCCTGCTTTGGTAGACCCCTTTCCTCCATCACTTCTTGATCCCCCAATCTGATTTTCCCAGCTTCCAGCAAAAACTGCCTGGACCCGGAGTTCCTGAAAGCCATCCCCATCATGAAGACGCGGAGTGGGATGCAGGTACTCAGAAGTCTCGGTTCACGCATCCCACAGGTCCTCCCCATCCCCGTGGTCGTTACCAGATGCTGACAGCTGCTGCATGGGTCCTGAATAATCCAATCTTCTGCTCCCTTGCAGTTCTCCTGTGCTTCTCCCAGCCATGGCAGCCCGGAGGGCTCGCACGAGGTTTGGGTTTGCAACAGCGACGGCTACGTAGGGCAGGTTTGCCTGCTGAGCATCCGCAAGGAGCCCACGGTGGAGGCCTGCATCGCTGTCTGCTCCGCCAGGATCCTCTGCATCGCCTCCGTGCCCGGCCTCAAGCGCACCTATAGGTAGGACATTGCCTGGCCCCGCGGAGCTGGCGGGCGCAGGGCGATGCTGGAGCTGCTTGTCTCCCCTCCCCGGTGGCGGCAGGGAGCGTGCGGAGCCGCTGGGCAGCCCCTCGGCGGAGCTGGGCCCGGCGCAGCCGGAGGACGCGGGGCCGCAGCCATGCCTGCACATCTCCATCTCGGGCTCGTCACTGGAGCTCTCGGAGCCCGTAGACGGCGGCAACAGGGAGCTGGTGCCCTTTGACAGTGATGACACGGATGATGAGTCCTCGCCCAGCCCCTCTGGGACACTGCAGAGCCAAGCCAGCCACTCCACCATCTCCTCCAGCTTCGGCAGTGAGTCCTCCCCAGCCCCTGCCTAGGGAGAAATGCATTTTTTTGCCCCAAAATTACAGGCAGCTCCATTGTTTTGGCCTCTCTGCCTTGTATTGCTCGGGAGAATCTGCAGGTGGAGGCTTTTGAGCCTGGGAAAAGAGGTGCTGAGGGGCACCAGCTCAACAGTGTGGTACTGAGATGGTGGGGGGGGCTTTTGGGTGAAACCTTGTGCGTTTTAGGGCTTAGCATCCCTGTCCTCTCCTGGCCTTGACATCAGCCCTCCCTGGTCTCTTCCCCATGACTTTGGAGGGTGTTGGATGGTCATGGTCTGACCCCTTCCTACCTCTCCTTCTCCTCCTCCTCCACAGATGAAGAGATCCCGAGCTGCAAGGAGGCAACAGTGGAGACGACGAGCTCAGAGGAGGAGCAGGAGCCTGGTTTCATGCCCATCACTGGGACCTACAGGCAGAACCGGCATGGCGAGAGCCCCACGGACGGACGGGCCCTGCGCCGCTCCAGCCGCGGCTCCTTTACGCGCGGCAGCCTCGAGGATCTGCTCAGCCTTGACCCCGAAGCCCATCAGAGCTCCATGTGGCTGGGCACCGAGGATGGCTGGTACATCCCTGGGGTGGGAATTCCTACACGGGAAGGGCCCCAGTCCTGGGGGAGCCTCAAGCTTTGCTCTTGTCCCGCAGCATCCACGTGTACCAGTCCTCGGACAATATCCGGAACAGGAAGAACAGCATGAAGATGCAACACGCTGCTGCCGTCATGTGCATCCTGTAAGTGGGGAAGGGGATTTTCAGCTCTGGGGAGGCCAGAGCAGGGGATTTTGGGGTGGCTGAGCAGGGTTCTGCAGCTGGATGTCAAGGGTGGTTTGTCCCCACAGGTACCTGGATAACCAGGTTTTTGTGTCACTGGCCAACGGGGAGCTCGTTGTATACCAGCGGGAAGCAGGTGAGGTCAGATTTGGGACATCAAAAACGCAGCCCCAAAGTGGTGGCTGTTGGGGGGCAGCTGGGGCAGTCCTTGGGGAGGGATGCTTAGGGTGGCTTCCCTGCTTCCATGGAAAGGCACATCCCTGGAGGGATGCTGGAGACACCACACTCAGAGGCGGGCAGAGGTGGGCATCATTCTGCTGGTCCCTGCCTCTGGAACACCTACAGTGCCATCACTTGATGTCCCCTCTGAGGGGTCACCTGGGGAAAGTTGTCTTCAGCCACTACCCCTCCATTGTCTGTATCGAGCTGGACTTTTTTTGGGGGGGAACGCTTTGACTACCCACCCCACTCTCCCCACCCTCTCAGGCCGCTTCTGGGACCCCCAGAACTCCAAGTCCCTGTCCCTGGGCTCACCGGGGAGCCCCATCACCAAGATGGTGGCGGTGGCGGGGAAGCTGTGGTGCGGCTGCCAGAACCGAGTCATCGTCCTCAACACCACCACGCTGGCACAGGAGGTAGCGCGGGCGGCGGCGGGAGGGCGCGGCGGGAGGCGAGGGGACGGGCGGCGGTGGCATCAGCGCCGTGGCTCTGTCGCCCGCAGCACACGCTCCAGGTGGGACAGGACGGCGGGCGCAGCGTCACCTGCATGGTGAGCGCGGGCAGCGGCGTGTGGGTGGCGCTGCAGGGCAGCGCCCAGGTCCGGCTGTACCACGCCACCACCTACGAGCAGCTGGCAGAGGCTGACATCACCCCTCCGGTGCACAAGATGCTCGCCGGTAAGTGCCGCCTGCGACCCGGCTCCGGTGGCGCCAGCGGCCCTGGAAAACGCACTGATACCGGTATCCAGCGCTGTGAAATTTCGGGTCCTGAGTCTGGGGAAGGAAATTCGAGTCCTTCTGGTGGTGTTAGGCGGCTGTGTAATCGCACATGGAAATAGGGCAGCCCAAGTTGATGATCCCGTGTGGAGCAGGGCGGTAATCCTATAATTACAGAATCATGGAATCTCAGGATGGGACACCTTCCACTACCCCAGGTGTCTCCAAGCCCCGTCCAGCCTGGCCTTGGACACTTGCAGGGATCCAGGGGCAGCCACAGCCCTGTGCTAGGGCCTCCCCTCCCTCCCAGGGAAAAAAATCCTCCCCAATATCCCATGTATCCCTGCCCTCTGGCAGTGGGAAGCCATTCCCCCTTGTCCTATCAGTCCAATCTAGCGCCACCAGCCAGGGGGGTTGCGAAGTCCCTTGCCCATGTCCCGTGTGCCCTGGGGATGGATCCCGGGGGGCTCCCAGCCCCGCGAAGGGCAGGATAAGGCACTGACGCTCGGCATGCTCGGCAGGCTCGGATGCCATAATCCGGCAGCACAAGGCCGCCTGCCTGCGGATCACGGCCCTCCTGGCGTGCAAGGACCTGCTGTGGATCGGCACCAGTGCCGGCGTGGTGCTCACCCTGTCGGTGTCAGCCAAGGCAGCCCCCACGCTGGTGGGGCTGTCCCAGGGTCACACGGGCCACGTGCGCTTCCTCACAGCCATTGAGCTGCCAGACGGCTTGGATGTCCTCTTCCCGCTGCCCAGGGACACGGGTAGGTGGAACGACTGCCGTGTCCCCGTCGCGGCACGTCTCAGGAGCCGTGCACGCTGTTCCTGGGGCTAGGAATGCTGGACTGGATGACCAGGAGTAGTTTTGACATGTCGGAGTCCCCGTTCTGTTCTTGCCTTGTTAAAATCCAGGGTGAAAAGCCGGCAGTGGAGGGTGGGGAAAACTAGGTGCTAAACTGTCCCCTCTACCAGCATGAGCAACCCCGAAATTCCCAGGGACACCCAAATTCCCACGGTGCCACGCAGCCCAGCTCTGAGGCGGGGGTGGGATGGGGAGAAGAAGAAAGAAATGGGATGGAGGCTTGCAGTTTTGGAGGGAGGAGCTAATACGGGTTACAGGGGCCAGTTCGGGGTAGGAGGTGCTATTGGGATGAGAGGAGGCTTTTGGGGCCGGGATGTGGTGCGTGGGGAAGTGGCGGAGGGTGAACGCTGAGGTGCTGCAGGCGGGGTGCTGCAGTGGGATGCAGGTGGGATGCTGCAGTGGGATGCGGGTGGGATGCTGGAGGCGGGCTGCTAGCGGGGACCAGCGAAGTTGCAGATACACAGGTGACATCGTTTGGGGGTTCTGCGCTTGGCAGGGGCCGAGAAGCCGAACGAGGCCGAGAAACGAGACCCGTCTCGGCCGCGTGCCCCCGCCCTGGCCCTGTCCAAGCCCAAGATGTTGGTGATCAGCGGCGGGGACGGCTACGAGGATTTCCGGCTGACCAGCAGCAGCGAGACTGTGGGCCGGGACGACAGCACCAACCACCTCCTCCTCTGGAGAGCGTGACCAGCCACGGCCCCCCCGGGCCGCCCCGGCCAGGAAAGGGGGTGCTGGCCCCCCTGTG